>CM065658.1:9671143-10108643 GCA_033220385.1 Triplophysa yarkandensis | reverse complement strand
TAGTGAACACACACACACACACACACACACACACACACACACACACACACACACACACACACACACACACACACACACACACACACACACACACACATTAGTGAACACAACCCAGAGCAGTAGGCAGCTGTTTATGCTACGGCACCCGGGGAGCAGTTGGGGTTCAATGCCTGCTCAAGGGCACAGAGTAGTGTGTGTGTCTGCTCTGGGTGTGTTATCACGGTTGGTATGTGGGTTCACTGCTGTGTGTTTTAGATGGGTTAAATGCAGAGCACGAATTCTAAGAAGGGGTTACCATACTTGGCTGTAGGTCACATTCACATTCAGTTTAGTGTTCCGACCTGAGACTTGAACCCCATAACATTAGGGTTAGGAGTCAAACTCTGCAACCTCTAGGCCATGACTTTGCCCTACTTATCACTTAACATGATAAAGTTTATAAAAAGTTAATGATAGCACATGAACGTCTGTAATACGTCTGCTAAAGATCTTGAGATCTGTTGAACATCTGCTGTATATAATACTCTTCTAAACATCTTCGAAAGAACACTTATGTCTCCATTCTACATCAAAAACGTCTTACAGACATCTTCTAGAGGTCTACAAGATGGCATCTGACGGCAGACATCCCAGAGATGTAATGCAGATGAGCAAGGTATTGTTTGCTCTTTCTAGTATGATTTTACACCCAGATCCTCTCCTTGTCATAAAAACCTTTTAGAAATTCAGTTTATCCTTTACAAACCAAGATTAGTCTCCCTTGTCTCTCTGGGGGGGAAACAAAAAGAATAATTTCTGCCTTTTATTTTCCAGCAAAATATTTAGTTCAGCAATCATGAATAAAATTTACTTAATTAATGTTAAATAAAATTAATATACACGTAAAATTGAGTTGGCCCAACCCAATTACATTTAATAGAATTAACTAGTTTTTTTTTACAGTTTGGGCTACACATATATATTGGATGGAAATCCTGCCCTCAATTAAATTGAGTTAATCCTATAAATAATTATTTTAGTTTATTGATTTTTGATTCTTAAAATCCTTTTGGATAGAACTTAAAATTCTGTGGAAAATGTATGTTTATTTATTTATATATATATATATATATATATATATATATATATATATATATATATATATATATATATATATATATATATATATATAGATGTGTGTGTGCGTGCGTGCGTGCGTGCGTGAATGCGTGCGTGCGTGTGTGTGTGTGTAAATTTTTATGGGAATCTTATAGATATGGTTTTAAACTTGTAGATTCTTATTAGAATTCATGATATTTCTTATAGTAAAAAGTTTGAAATTCTTATTAGAATCCAGCACAAATTTCTTATAAAATCCTATAGAAATGGTTTTAAAAGTTGTGGATTCTTAATAGAATTAAATTTTTTTTCTTATTTTATCACTTCTAAAATTAAAAAGAAAAATATTGAAATTCTTATTAAAACCCAGTAGAAATTTTCTAAAAAAATACTGAAGAAATAGTTTTGAAACTTGTGGATTAGAATCGATCATATTTCATATTTAAAAATAAGAAGGTTAAAAATTCTAATTAGAATCCAATCCAAATCACTTATAGAATCCTATAGAAATGGTTTTAAAACTTATGGATTCTTAACAGAATTGATCATATTTCTCAGAGGAATTCTCTTAAAATTAAAATTAAAAAGTTTGAAAGTCTTATTAGAATCCAGTACTTTCCATTTCTTTTAAAATCCTATAGAAATGGTTTTAATACTTATGGATTCATATTAGAATCTTTCATTTTCCTTATTGAAATACTTTTAAAATTAAAAAGAAAATATTGAAATTCTTATTGGAATCCAGTATAAATTTCTTATAGAAAAGGTTTAGAAAGTTGTGGATTCTTATTAGAATCTAATACAAATCACTTATAAAAATCCTATAGGAGTGGTTCCAAAATACGATAGACATAGAATTAAATTCTTATAATAAGTCATGATTTTTTGACAAGGGTCAGATGTTTTACTAACATACTGCTTCACCATTTGTAAACACTCTTAAACTCATGCAAACATACTCAAAAGTTCACATTCCACTCATCAAATCGTCACCATCTGCGGCGTGCCACCATCTCCATGGCACCGGGCACGGAGCTCCTGTGCCAGTCAGTTTCATTGTTACAGTATTGAAGTGCGCAGGCGCGCTCGAGCAGGGGCGCACGGAGCCCGCAGAGCTGCGAGTGAGGACCCATACCAGACAGACACAGCGCAGCGCTACCATGAGCTTCTCCATCCCACCTATAGATACCCATCCCGCCTGTATCACCACCAGCTGCCAGCAAGTGAACGAGCCTGACCATCGGTGCCCAATCGCAGAATGCACGGAGGAAAAAGAGGACTGGTGGCACCACAAAACACTTTTTTGGAGAACATTGTTCGTCGCTCAAGTGGTAAGAATTCTTCAGCTTGCTGTAATAAAAGTCCAAAGAAATCACCTTTAAATTGTGAGCTTTGGTGGATTAAAATAGCAATGAGTTTGTTTTAAACTTTAATGTTTAGGAACAGAATTTATCTCCATTATTTCATATTTACCTCATACTTACTGCAGGAACCAAATATATTCATTACATAAATGTGTTATTTTAGGATATTCAATTAGGAAGTATATAGTGCATTTACATTTCATTTAAATACAATTTAAATATATGTGTCACATCATTATCATGAAGATAATGCACATAGCTCAGTTTCTTTCTGGATTGTTATCTTGAGCAACCATTTATTATAGGAGTTAATGATATTTCACATGAAAAACATAGCAAAAGTGAGGATATATGTTAATTCTGTTAAACAATATTCACCCAAACATCCATTTTTTATTTTTATTCTTTTTAGGTTTGACAATCAAACTGTTGAGCATTGTTATTTATGAATATAATTTGTATTATAACTTATTGCTTTGCACTCTCAAGTCTGAAACAGCCAGACAGAATTATTTAATGTTGTCCCTAAACCAGTCTATGGTGTTTGTGTAAACTGATTTGTCATGTATATTTTCTGTAATAGTATTGAAGTTGCATTGTGATTTTGTGTGACTTTATACATATTTCCCAGTGTGATTGTGAGAGCTTCTGTGATGTGTTTGTAACAATGGACCTGACCAGCAGAGGTCACACAGGATTACACTGAAACCAAACCTATTTATTCATTCTCTGAATCTCTCTCACACTCTTTTAGAATGGTTTTCTATAAACTGTCACTAGAAAGTTCTTGTGCTTTCGGGTTAATGCATCGCCGGCTCTTACTGTACTCAAGCTCATAAAACTACCCATCATATTTGCCATAGGCGACTGTGTGACTTCTCAGGGCTACTACACTGTCTTACAAATCTAAAGCAAATCTGACACATGTATTTTTGGAAGGAAAAGATATACTGTTTCTAAAAGATCTCCCCGCAGTATTTGTTTGGAGTAAAATCCATTTTTTTGTGAGTCAGTGTGGGATCCTTTAACATTTCATGTTTAGATGATGGAGTAAGTTCAGAAAATGAGCACATCCTACTCAGTTATCTAAATGAAATGAAGTTATACAGCATACATTGTGCTATTTTTAGACCCCTCCCCACCCTAATACATCCCATTAGTGTTGATATATGCTGTTTAAATCTGAACGGATTGTCTGATTTGTGCATTTAAATTTACTTTGATTTGTTTCCTTGTCATTTACATTGCATTTAGAAAAGACATACCTGTTTTAGTTAAGAGTTTATCATTTTTAATTAAATGCCAGCAAGTCAAGTTAACATTTTTAAGATAATCTCTATATCGTATTCTTCAATCTGTAGGAAGGAATTGCGGGATGATATGATATGATAACAGATATTTGTACTAACTGGCGAATGGATGATGTGGATGTTGTAGACTTTAAGGATGAGTTTTCAACAGAGAGAACCAGAATCAGGAACAGGTTTATTGGCTAGGTCTGCTCCCACACTATGAATTTTTTGTGGTTACAGGAGCACTTTAAAAAACACAAAAATACGCATGACACAAGATAGAGAGTAAAATTGAATAGAGCAAATTAATAAAATATAAATAATATATAAAGATGCAGTTTGGTGATTGCATGTGTGTCTGTATGTACTGTATCATTATAGTGTGTTGTGCATTTATATAACCATAAAAATATAATATATTTACATCAAGTGTACAGGTGGAGATGTTGCAAATTGTCATATTGCACTTTACAGCACTTAATATAGGATGTTTAAGCTCTGTGGTCAGATTTCTCGTGCATGATCAACTGGTTGGTTAATACTTAGTTAAAATTCTGTCATCATTTACTCACCTACATACATTTCAGAACTGTATGACTTTCTTTCTTCCACAGAACACAAAAGAAGATATTTGGAAGAATGTTGGGAACTGGCACAAGTAAAACTGAATAGGTGCCACTGCTTTCTTTTCTATTTTCTCTCGGTTACCAACTTTATTTAAAATATCTTCTTCTGTGTTTTGCAAAAAATCATACAAGGAGGTGAGGAAATGAGGAAATGACGATTTACTTTTTTTGGGGGATCTTTCACATTAAATGTTGTATGTGGAGATTGATCGGTTTAAAAACCTTTTTATAGGTCATTGAAATATGATTATGATTATATATATATGATAAAGTGCATCTCTTTCATCTCTACCATAGAAACCCGAAAAACTTTTCTAAGCATTAAGTTGTGCTTGCTGTGATATCAAAGCTCTGTGATGATGTGTGGATTATGTAATAAACAAAATTCTCTAATCTAAGGCAAATGAAGCATAGTTCTGTAAGAGTTAATATATTATTTCAGACTATATATTTGCTTCTGGCAAAAGTGGTCACAAAGAGCATGTCCCCCACAAAATAATACAGCTTTTTATAGGTGCAGCTGTCAAAATAATTAAGGTGTTTGTAAGGCCTTTTGTGTACAACTCCAACCTCTCCATGTAGTCCTTCTCCATTATTCCTTTGTTTGGAGAGAGGAGTTTGTTCAAATTTTGTCATCTCACTTATAAAGAGGCTGAATAAGGTCAGCTTTTACATTGCTTTTTGCTTTTGTATGTCATTTTCGGAAAAACACAAAGCACTGCATAATTTCCAATTTTCTTATGTAAGTAAAAAACAAGTGGCGATTTTTAATGTTTAAAAGCTTTGGCTAATCGATGACGGCAGGGATGCTCATTGGCTGGGAAGATGAAGTGACTTCCACAGTTAATAAAGTCGACAATTCGCGGTTATGATTTGAAAAAAGAACAGACGTTTTGGGTTTTTTATTCTTTCATATTTTTATATATTTGTTTCCTATTATGCTATATGTTTTCTCATTTTCATGTCTCTTTGTTCTCTCTTTCTCTCTCACACATTCCCTCTTCCTACATCCTCAGTTGTTCATTTGCGTGTGGGGCTTATGCAATGTACCGCGGCTCATCTAAGCATGCCTGCCCCCGGCCATCCTGAACACGCTCTTCTGTAACGTTTGTCACAGCGCGAGGTGTACTGGCACACTACACTGTCTCAAAGACCGAAAGAATAGAAGAACAAAACAAACTAGATATATTAACATTGTAACGCAGCTAAACAAACAAACTATATATAGAAAAAATTTTACCTCAAAAAAAGTAGGCAGAAGAAAGGGAACACATTGCTTAAGTGGGTCGTGTGCAAGGATGAAACATTTAAAAGTACAGAAAAATGCAGAATATCAATGACAATAAGAGAAACACTGTGAAGAGAAGCCAAGTATATTTTTTATAAAAATTACTATATCATGCAAATCAGTGTCCTCCAGGACCAAACGCTGTCTTTGCGGTTCCATATCGGCAGTAAAAAGGATTCCCAAGATCAATTGTGCTTACAATGACATGGCAGTGTAAATGCAAGTTTATCTTAATAGAATCTGGTTTCCTTCAGATTTCCAAAAGTTATCCATTCACACTGAAAAAGACACCTGGAGGTGCACCATGCTTCCACTTGGCAGTGCGAGAACGCATACAAAGCAACAACATTATATGCCCAGAGATAGAATATGCATTGTGGGTCCAAAAATAGATGATGTTTGCCTGTTTGGTGTCATTACTTCTCACTTGCGTAACTGCCAGGAGTTACATGCAGATGAGCTGTGAGGATAAGATGGCTTTGTTCCATCTAATGGTAGCTGGCAGGAGAGATTCCACGTGGAGAACACGTGCTCACTGAATTGTTATGCGCCATTATCTTCTTTTCAGCAATCTTGAAACTGGTAACATCTCTGACAGTCCTCATTGAAAGACATGAGCCATCTCAGAGAGTACAGACCGGTCTGGTTTTCCAGTCTTATGTTCCGTGGTCTCCATGGAATTTGTGGGATTCTAGTATTTTTATGTTTAAGATTTATAGGCATAGTCAAAAACTGTAGACCAGAGGTTAATCTGAGATGGTGTCTAGGCCAGCTGCTGTTAAGATACATTAACAACATTTACTTACCATATAAGAGGCAGATTTTCAAGCTGTCAATTTGGACGAATGTGTTTTATCAAAGGTGACATACTTGCCTTCAGGAAATGTCAAACTTTTTCCGACCCGGTCTGATCCTTCTTCCGCGGATTTCACAAGGCGTGCACTTGAAATGGAATCGACAATCGTCTTCAAAGCCGTTTGCTTAAGGCAGGACCTTTGGCCGGAGATTGGCAGTGGTTATTTCCTAATGCACATGCCCTGGACATCTCTCTTCTGTAACTGAGTCAAATGCTGACACACAAAAAGTGTCAGGCTGTAATTGAATAGAGAATTATTACGAGATAAAGAAAGACAGCAAGAGGCAGCAGAGGCGAAGGAAAGGTCACAAATTGTCTGATGGCCGAGACTGTTGAGCCCGGGATTTTACTAATCAGAGCCATTTATAATCTACGTCCCTCTTTTGTCAATTCTCAAAGTTTGGAATCTGATTCATGTTCTTCTCGTTCGAATAGGTGATCCGCAGAACACAGGCATTGACTTTTTTTTTAAGAGATTAATGTTTAGTTTAGTGTTCTTGTTTTTAATGATTCAGGACGCAAGCTGTTGATTTTGTTTGTTATTTTATAGTTGCTTTTGTTGTTTGTATTTTAGATACACCATGTAAACACTGTTCTAGAAGCACTTTTTTTCATCTTACATTACAGCCTTGGAAAAACTGTATCATTCCATATTTCCATATAAACAGCATTTTTTGATCTGTTGTGGCCATACCAGTCTGGTGTCTGTTGAAATTCAACAAAATCAAACCTCAGGAGACACAAAGTCATCCAAAAGCAATGTGAATGTCTGAAAGCATGACAAGACACATAAAAACTCAGATAAAAACGTAGGTTACTACATAAAATAGTTTGTAGTTAACATTTAAATAGTATAAATATAACTGTTGCATTGCTTAAAAGTAAACTTATTTTCCTTGCAGTATTTGATGCCTGAATTACAGAGCATTTTATTTTAATTTTGGACACGTTTTCCAACTTAATTTTATTTCAAATAAACACATATAGAAAAATATTTTACATTTTGTATAAGTATTGTTTAATAGTTTATAGATTTTAACACATTGTTGTAAATTAAAATTTTTTATTAAATGTTTATTGCCTCTTTTTTCCACATTTGATATTTGCATTCTGATATAAAAATTATTTTGTTTGTGTTTTGTTCAAATGTTTGTGCAATGTTAAAAACTAAACCATGAAGTTCTTCTGGACCCTTGTTGCATGTGCTTTCCGAAGTCCAAACTCTACATATAACTGTTTCACACTCATTTAGACTTTCCTTTAGAGATGTGTGTTGAGAACTTAATGAAACCTCCGTGTGTTGCTAATTGATCATTTGTTGAACAAGACATTTGTATTTGAGCTGACAGAATTAATTGGCTGAACAATACAGTTTCCATTCAGTTAGTGATTCAATCGGCTACACGAAGAAGCATCGTGATGGATTGAATCTCAATACACATTCGCTTGTTTTCTCCTCAAAAATCTATTTAATTACTGTACGTTATGCTAAAAGATTTTTGAAAAAGGATTATGCATTTATAAATAGATGTGTCCATGTCTCATGCATTCTCCAGCTAAACCGACTGCTCTGCAATGTAGAAGACAGCGTGGCAGCTGTCTGTTGACCTCCCACATGGGCTGGCCATGTTCATCGCTTAGTCTTTCAACACCCTGGATATGTCTTGTACTCACTATTTACACTCTAAGCTTTCGGTAGGTTCCCATCACAAACATAAAGTGCTGACTGATCCCCCTAAGCTACACGTGGAACTGGAAGTGCGATCAATGTGTATGTTACAACCACTTGAGCTATTTAAAGTCTGTTCAATTGACGTGAGATGCTGTTGAAAACCGCAATGCTAATTCATGAAAGGCGCAGGTAAGTGCAAGCATTCAGTTGCCTCAGGCTAGATTATAGTGAATAGGCTTTCTAGAATCCATAAATTCCCTAGATCCCACTGTACATACTACTGGACAAAACAGCCACGTCCTTTAATACAGTAGCTTGTGCAATGCTCTTGTTGCCCTGAGGCATCTTGTGTTGCTTGATTCTATTGGGCTTTGCTTTGCTCACTTAAACTACCGATGTACTGTGGTGACTTCAACCACTTGAATTGTAATTGGTTGTTATCTTCACCAGATCGCAAAAATGCCTGGTAGCCATGGATGTACGCTGTGCCCCTTTTACATTTCTGAATTCTTAGTCTTTATACCTTATTAAGGCTTGACTTCTTGGATAAGACTTGGGTGTGCTGTCATCGGGGTGAATGCAATGGATCTTCAGTGACAGAACTTTTTATGTTTGATCATATCATAGATACTGATCCTCCAACAGGATAAGGGTCGCTCGCATCCCAGGGAGAACTTCCTGCGGTGGGTTTCTGATGCAAGGGAACCATGGGCCTTGCATGTGCGGAGGCCGACGTAATGTGTCTCCACTCCTCTTCCTTAGGGGACAGCGCTTCACTTTATTCTTCACGCATCGCTTTTCAGACGTTCCTACTGATGAGGAGGAAAGATAGTAGTCAGGATCTAATGGTGGAGAGAAGCACCTTTTAAATGGTTTTGTCACTTGCGTCTCGTTCTCTCATTCACTCATTTGAGTTATCACCTACTCTTTTTTCCTTACTCCCTCACGCTCGCTTATTCTGTTACTCTCTAGTTCAGCTTCAGTATGAGACATTTTGTGCTACAAATTGTCGCCTCATTTGTTTCCTGGACTTTCATGTTCTCTTTATCTGGCTATTTTTACATCTGTTTCAAATCGTCTGGATTTAACCTCAATAAAACCTTAATAAAACTACAGGAAGAGCAACAAATCCTCTAATGCTGTGGTCTCACAGAAAAAACGTTCTGGTCCTAAACTCGCCTGCCATGGAAAGTTTTCTATTAAATGAATGCTCCTTCAGCTCATTTGCAATCACACTGTCCTAAAACAAACCGGACCTCAGCACACTTCCATCATAACGATGCGATGGCTTAAATAAACTTTAAAACCAATCAACTTATCTCAGCATAATATATTCTATCGTAATATTTTCTTTTTACTGCATGTAATAGTGATGTGTACTTTAAAAGCTTACATTATTAGAGTAACAACTGAAGTTCAACGAGAAATTCACGGTTGCAGGATGTACGTCATACTTTCTGTTTCACATTCTTACTACCTCCTTTCCAAACCAGACCGCGCTCCATCCCATCTCTTCCAACCTGAGTACTTTTTCACAATGAGGCCCTGTTTCATTTTTTAAAGTGCTTTAATGACCGCTGTTTGGTCTTAGTTTATAAAGTTCACACTTAGGTGTGCAAAATTGTCGGTAATGGTCTAAAAATGGTCTAATAAATACAGTAAATACCTTTACAGTTTTTTTCTATGAAGATCTGGCAACACTGTCAGTCAAGCAAAGGGCTTGTAGAAGCTGCTAGCCCTGTGTAAAAAAATCTTTTTTATTTTCTTACTTCTCACACAGACGAATAAAGATTGATGGATGTTTGTTGCGTCTTACACAACTAGTTATCGAATGCAGTTTCATATATGTTTTTTTCGTTAGTTCTTTTGGGACATTATACCCACTCGAAGACACAGCATGATATTTCACATTAAAATAAATCTTTCAGTCGATATTTTTAATTTAAGTTTATTATATTAGGATTACAATGTTTCACTCCCTACAATTGTTCTCTAAGGTATTTTAAGCTATGCCACTAAGATCATAGTATGTTTTAATTAGATAACCAAAGAAAATATTCTGTCATAATATATTTACTTTCATGTCATTCAAAACCTGTATAACCTCATTTTTCCTATTTAAAAGATATTTTGAGAAAGGGAGTGGAAGCAAAAGTTGTTTGGTTAGCAACATTCTTCAAAATATCTGCTCTTAGGTTCTCAAGAAGAGAAAACAGGTTTGAAATTAGATGAGGGGAAGTAAATGATGACGAATTTATATCATTCTGTTTTCTCTCTTCTGTTTGTTTTCAGAGACAAGTTTCTTGTTGGGCAATGCACAAATCGTGGAATGGCCTATAGTTTACAGTAATGACGGATTCTGCAAGCTGTCTGGCTACCACAGGGCTGAGGTCATGCAGAAGAGCAGCACATGCAGGTATAGATCCACAGTGATGAGTTCCAAATACACATTTAATATCTTTTAAACTAAAATTAATGTGTCTTTATAGAATAATATTGTTTAATAAGGAAAAAGGTAGACTTTTCAAAGGCAAAATTCTTCATAAAAAACATGAAAATGATAAACGGATGCTTTTGTTCTTTCTTATAATCCACTGATGGATGTCTCTCTAAGGATTTGATAGGTGAATTGAAGTGAAGTGACATTTTGTGAAGTGACGACTTTGCTATGCTTCTCATAAAAGTTCAGCTGTCTTAGAGGGACATTTCATTCCTTCTTGTTTAGAACATTATAAGTGATAATTCACCTTAAAATGAAAATATTGTCATCATTTATTCCCCTCTTCTTACTGTATGATTTCCATTGCTCTGCAGAACACAAAAGAAAAAAAATTGAATAATGTTTGAAACTGGCACCCGTTCAGTTTCTTTTGTGTCCATACTGTAGAAGTGAATGGGTGTCACTGCTTTTCAATGACCAACTTTCTTCGAAATATCTTCTTTTGTGTTCTGTGGACAAAAAGGTAACAGGCTGGGAAACAATTACATTTTTTTGTATACTATCACTTATCGCATGTACCACACATTTTAAAAAAGAGTTACTATATCCACTTTAATCTTTTAACTGCAACATTTTTCAAAATCTTTAAGGAAGAAAGTATTGTTTTAGCGAAACATGAAGGTGACAAAATGATGACAGATATGGCATTTCACGGGGAACTGCTTCTTTATTCCTAGTATCTGCTTAGTTTGCAACCCGTCAAGTTTGTTTCTCACTGGCCTCTCCCCAGAGTCTCCGCCGAGCTCCTCGTTAGTGCTAAATACGCTCAGCAAGGTGCCAATCATAGGAGTAGAAATAGAAATACAGACTACAGTGATTTGGCTCTACCTACATGCAGTTATATGGATCTGCCTACAGACTGAGATATGACTCCTGAGTGACTCAGGATTCAGGGGGATTTCGGAGGTAGAGTTGGCACAGATCTTGGTTGGCTGAAGCAATAAGGGCTGAAGATGTGATACTGTACACCTCTTAGCCGCTTACAGCCACAAAACCCATAATTGCCTTTGTATTTTTGGCTCTATGAAACCTGAAGTGATTAGAAGATCCAAAACAAATTTACAATTTAAGAGTGAACTGTGAGAGGTTTAGTGTGGTGCTAAAGGGATCGTCCTGACTGTAGAGATTTTCGAAAGCCAGGATTCACGTTATGATGATTGTCCTCCTGTGTCCGCTTGAGGATGTGATTGACATCAGATGCCAAATTAAGGGGTGAGCTAAAGAAAGAATGGATGTGAAGGAAAAAAAGCAAAACAAAAAGTAAAAGTGGGTGACTGAGACAGTAGGGGAGGTGCGAAATAACTCCATGTTCCCCCTTCACTGTTGCAAACTGTCCTCAGCTTAAAATATCCCTTGCGCAGAGCGAAAAAGCGTTTCAACAAAACAGTTTCAACCGATCTGACAATTGCCCTGGGAACGAGAACATTTCAGACTCCTGCACTTTACTAAGACTACTTACGCTTCACTTTCAAGTAGGATGACTAGCTCTTCTCACAGCATGAGGTGTGAGGACATCAGGAAGGGCCTGTCTTACATTCTCAGGCATGTTTTATTAAAGGATGTTTTTTCAATTTACATTTTTACAAATGTACAAATTACATAGAAGTCCATGATTGAACGTTTACACTGCAACACAAATCGACTGAGCTCCACACAAGACGAAGGGCAAACAATTATATCATGGCCATAAATATGAATTTGTTAACACAGTTTATAAAGGGATAGTTCAATCCAAAATAAAAGTTCTGTCCACACTTGCTCACTATTGAGTTGTTCTGTATCTAAATACATTTCTTTGTTCTGATGTTTTGAAGAAGGGTTACGTCCAAACAGTTATTAGACTCCATTGATCACCATAGTTGTTGAACACAAAAACAGTTACCTTGAAGAATGTAGGACAATAAAAGGTTCTGTGGTAGTTTTAGCTAAACTGACCACTGGTTGTTGGGATGATTTTATTGTATCATGTACATTGGCTTCACGTGATTAAATAAAGTTGTTTTAACAAAATTTATCTTGACGTTGATGTTAAAACAAATAAATGTAGTCATGTGGAACCAATGTGCATTATAAGATTAAGTTATTCCTACAACCTATTTTTTCTTTGTACCATTGTCATTTGGTATTTAATAGGTCCAAGAACTGTTTGGTTACAAGCATTCCTCCAAATATCTTCTCTGTGTTATAGACTAGAGAGTAAATCGTAACAGTGTTTTATTTTAGGGTGAACTATCACCTAAAACATTAGCCTGTTTTATTAATTCCCTTTTATTAATTCATTAATTTATTAAACTAATTTAAATGTTTTGGGTAGCACCATCAATGTTTCTATGTTGCTTAGCTGCTGGGGTCTTACATTATGATTATTTTATTAAATTTGAGATCTATAAATGGTGTCCTCTCTACTCTCTGATTTTTTGGAGAAGATCAGTCAGCCAATAAGCTTAGATGATTTACAGAGGTGCCGATTTTTCATTTGAAGATTGAAAAATCAACGTTAGTTAATATAAGTCAATATTCTGTGAATGTTCACTAAATTGATATGCCAGACACCCCTGAAAAACAAAATGAATGTATAAATTTATTTATCTTTATAATTTAAATGCACATTTACTATATGTAGTCGGTTCTAAAACTAGGAAATAAAGGGAATAATTTGATAAAAATCATATTGACAAAAATGTATTGAATCAATAAAATTGAAAACTATACTCTCTAGTAGGCACTGTATCATGTTCCCTTCTTATTCAATAACATTAAGGGTTGAAGATGTCGGAACTGTGCCTGTTTGACCAGCCTCCCCTCTCCGTTCATGTTAAATAGAGCGTCTGCAGTAACTGACAGCCCGTGTCATCAGCCACGCCCCCTCAGTGCACACACTCACTGAATTAATTGACAATGAAAGACATGATAGGGTTTATTGGGCGGACAGGTGTGTGCGCCCTCACCTAACTCTCTTTTTCTGCTCTCTCTGTTTGTCTCACTGTTTTTCCTTTCCTCTAACACCAACTTTTCTCATTCTGCCATTCTCTTCATACCATTCACCCTTTCCTCTCCCCGTCCACCCGGCAGTTTCATGTACGGTGAGCTGACAGACAAGAAGACGATAGAAAAAGCCAGACAGACCTTTGATAACTATGAATCCAATTGCTTTGAAGTGCTGCTCTATAAGAAGAACAGTAAGTATTTCAAGGTGTTTGCTAAGTTGAAAAAGGCGCAGAGATGCATTTGTGCTTTATTGTTTGAAGCTAAATGATTAAATGATGGCCGAAGAAAATGTTAAAGTGATAAAGTGCACCCACAAATGAATATCATTGATTTACACTCTTTTAATGACACAAACACAAAAGAAGATACTTTGAAGAATGTTTGTGAAAAATGTTCAATGTACTATGACATACCCAATGACTTGCATTGGTTTTGTGTTCATACAATAGAAGTTAATGGGTAGCCCCAGTGTTAAGTTACCAACATTCTTCAAAATATCTTCTTTTGTGTTGTGGTGAAGAAAGTAAGTCATACAGCTATGAATGAGTAGGTGATGGATCAAGATAATGTTAAAGTGATAGTACACCCCAAAAAATTAAATCAACTATTCACACTCTTGTAATTTCAACACTGTAGGGTTTTTCTCCAACACAAAAGAATATATTTTGAAGAATGTTGGTGAATATTTTTCATAAATTAACAAACATATAATTTATGAGTAAAATAATTAGTAAAGGATGGTTTAAGAGAATGCTAATGTGATAGGACTCCTAAAAGTCATTTATTCATAAATGAACAACAACGGCACCCATTGACTTTGCATTGAATTGCATTGTATTTTTTCAGCACATTAGAAGTAAATGGGTAGCGCAAGTGTTTGGTTACCAACATTCTTAAAAATATCTTCTTTTTATGTTGTGCTGAAAAAAGCATCATACAGCTATAAATTGATAAGAAAGTAAGAAAAAATACAGAATTTTGGATGAATTATGATTCCTATATATATATATATATATATATATATATATATATATATATATATATATATATATATATATATATATATATATATAATTAAATTATTTGTGTAGTTAATATTCAACTACATAAATAATTTTAGTCTATAAAGTCTATTTAGTTTGTTGTCATTATAAGGGCTTAGAAAAAGATTTTGATTTTAGAATGTGTATTTTATTACATTGAAGTGACTTTGAAATTGAACTTTTTACTTTGAAACACCTACGTCTATTTAGATGTAAACTCAGCATTCTTGCTGGTACATTTGTTCATTTATGCCCTCCAGCATCTGACCATAGGGCACAATGGCATCAACTCTGCTCAGATTTTTCTAGTGCAGGTACTATAAAGATCAATATCCCAATGTTGTCTCCAGTCTTCCATAAGATAAAGCTATACTGTTAAGCTCAGACGTAATGACCCATTAGGCACACGAGTATAGACTAAATTCTCATACCAGTCAACTGGGTCCTGTTCTCAATTATCTTCCCGTCTCCTTCCTCTTTGCAAATTCCCATCTCATCCGACCTTCTCTTGTAATCTTTATACTTTACCATAAACCCACAATCATTAATTCCTCTTTTCACCTGAAACTAACCCTCTCCATCGCATCATCTTCACCCAAAATGATCTCCCTGCTCACCGGACCCTTTCTTAAAACTTCTTTTTAAAATTCATCCACGTATCACTTTTCATACTCTGTCCTGCTCTCATCCTCTCCTTCTTGCTGCGTTCCTCCGGTGGTGTCAGGAACCCCTGTGTGGCTCTACATGCAGGTGGCCCCCATCAGGAACGAGAACGATAAGGTGGTCCTGTTCCTCTGCACGTTTAAGGATATCACTGTCTTCAAGCAGCCAATTGAAGATGAGACCACCAGAGGTAAGACTTTTGTTCTTTAGGGCAGTCATATTGTATGCGATTTGATTATTAATTTAAAGATCCCATGTGGTGACATTTCTTAAAGTTTGTTGATGTGGGGTTTTAATATGCTTTAAGACAAATAATTTGCAAATGTATCAGTTTTTACTATTGTAGAGTTTTGTCCTCAGAAAACTTTTCTTCACACCAAAGACAGATTAAAAACAACATTTTGGAACCTGCTAGATTAATGATGTCATAAAACTATACTTATCACATCCAATCATTTGATCACCAAAATGATTTACATGTCCTTGTAAATATCTCAAAACCAAAATAGTTGTAAAATCATTTAAAAACAAATGAAAATTTCAATGGGACAAAAAGAGTTTATTAAAAATCCAACAGATAAAATTTTTTAAATATTATTTAAGTTCATGCAAGGTTTATGCATTATCAATTTATTTAACCTGCATATATTTGTAATATACACCAGATATTGGTGATAAATGAAAATATGAATGAAAATATTTGAGTTACACAGATTAACTTTTTGTCTTATACATAATTTAATTAAGTTTTAATTCAGTTAATTTCAAAGCTTATAATTTACTTATATTTAGTGTAAATTGTTTTTTGAAATCACAGATAAGTTTGCCAGTAGAAATGCAAGAATATGCACTGCAGTGTCTCTCAGTTTCACTTTCAGTTTTAGCAGCATCTGGCGAGTGTCATGAAGTGGAGAAAGGATTAATTCATGTATTCATGTATAAGGCATCTGCATGTACTTAATAAACCTGAGATGTAACATTACATTCAAGGTATTGCAAGGCAGGAAAAGGGTTTAAATATGTACGTTTAATGGTCAGAAATGAGTTTTATGGGATGGAATGATCAACCACAGAGGGCTTTAAAGTAATAAAGTGGGCATTATTACAATGACTCACTTTAAAATGAAACAAATCAATACTGAGGGTGGAAAACACACTCACTCTCTTCATCTTTTTTTAATGAGACACCTGGGCTTGTTTGTCTATCATAAGTTTCAACAGTACTGTAGGCCAACTTTGTAAAGAAAGATGAGTCATTTGTTCATAAATAACACAATAAAAAAGTAATTTCAGTTTAATAGGTTTAACAAAGCAAAACTAGAGAAGCCCCTGGAATCTGTTTGAGTGCCCCCTGCGGTACCCACAACCTCTATTTAAAATCATTGCTTTGTGCAGACTAAAGTTGGCTTTCAGCATTGTATGTTGTTTGTTAAATAAAATAGATTGCCAGTAAGATATTAAGAGTGAGGTTAGATTAAGGTTAGAATAAGATTATGGAATTAATGCATTCTTGGTCTTTTTGACATTTCTTTATGCCTGTTTTTACACAACACAAAAGACCCTTACAAGCTCAATTGAATGCGTTTCTAACCGAGCCTGTTTGTGTGGCGAGAGTGTGTTAACACTGCTCTCGGCAATGTAATGAGACCGACAAGCTGTCACTTTAGGTCGATAGTGCTGTAAACAGCCTATGCAGGAGTTAACTATGGAGTATTCAGTGTATCTGTGGATTATGATTGATGATCAGTGTCGGAGCCCAATTTTCCCCTCCGTTTATTCTCTCTCTCTCAGATTCCTTTTTGATCTTTTTTTAACCAGTGGCTATTTTTCTTGTCAGATTGTGGCACCGCTAAACTGAAGCACTTGCACTTTGACAGTGATCCTGGCCCACACTGCATCTCTTCAAACGCACACATATATTTAGAATTTCCCTTTAGAGACTTGATGTCAGTTTCTGGAGTTTAGTGACAGGGCACCTGTGCCCGGCTGAGACTGCTGTCACATTCTGACTTCACACTGAGACTCACATTGGTGTTGTGCTCTTGCAACTAATCGGATCGATACATTGGAAGATACAGGGTTTGGATAAAATACTTACTCTCCAATGAACTAGCAGTGCAAAAATTCAGTAAAACAACGTAATTTAATTATGTTGAATCAATGGAATCAAAGTTGTTTTAACATAACTTCTCTTGAAATTTGTAGTGTATTGAAATCAAAGATATTACACATTTACTACACTGAAAATATAGTTTGATTTTATAATAAAAGTTGCATTAACATACCTTTTTTCAAGTGTCAAGAGAAATTATGGGGTACTTTTGTAAAACCATGGTTAGATTAAATAACTATTGCCAGTGATTAGCAAAAACTGTTTACTGCAAAAATAAATGACAATACATTTCTTGAAAAGAAAAGTGACTTAAATATATATAAAGATAGATAAATAATCCAGAGGTTTTATGATTTTTCTTCAATGAATACGGGTTAAGAAAAAATATTTTCAATTACAGGTACCTAAGATATCGATCAATACTAAATTTAAGATTTTTTTCTTACCCCATTGGCAGATCGTTTTTCTTGGTTTTAACATAAACTACTTTTTTATGTTTTTATAAAATATTTTTTTAATATTTATAAAAAATAAAAGGGAACTTTTCTTTATGATATCATATCAGTTTAGTTGGCGGAAGGGCACTCTGTATACCAAAGAAATTAAATGATATTTTTTACATTATTTCTTTTGACCTTAAAAAATTTAAGTTAAAATTACTAAATTAAATTGTGTGGAAACAATGTACATGATAAAACGAAGTAAACCAAACAACCCATTTTTTCTATTTAGTTTCCCAGCAGGGGTGTGTTTTAGCCAACTATGGTCTCAAGTTGCATTGTTTTAGCATAGTTCAAGAATTCAAGTGTTTCAGCAAACCATCCTTCAAACCAACAAAGTGCTTTGGGAAACACATAACAGTTCATTATGCAAGGTCTTTATATACATCAGTATACACATTATGTACATTATAGCGTATTTCTGTAAAAAAAAAAAACTCACACATTTAATCTTTAAATCGTGTAAACTTCACTGTACTTCTTTGGCACAGATGACCCTCAACTGTACCTGCATAGAATATACATACTATATATAACACTACACACAATCACTGTATCAGACGCTCAAATCATCCATAGCGATTACTTTGTGAATCAAGAACTATTTGCCCTTATCAAAATGTTAATCTATGCTGCTTGTGACCCTTGATGCTCTAATACATATTAACACCACAATCAGATTATGCATAGACTGGCACATGGCCCTTGTTCGGTAAACATGAGAGTTGTTGATCTAAAGGGGCATTTGTTAAACGTCCCACACCAGGTGTGTGTTTAATATCGCTTCATGAATAGCTCATTTTCTTTTACAGTCTGTCATTGAGATGCATTGTATGATGGGTATGCAGTACTGTAGATATAAATCATTTACAGTATGATTGATGATGTTTAACCATTGGCTTTTTTATCCTAACTTTACATTCACTGAAAGTTGCAAAGTGGAATATATAAGTTCATTGGCTTGATGGTGCATAAAATGGGGTGGAGGGTCCAATAAATACTTAGTACATATATGCACAATTTGTATTAATAATAACTCAAGATTTTTCTCTACAAATATGAGTGCATTTTAAAGCCTTAATATTAATAAAATAATGGAAATCTTTTTATTCGAATTCACCCCTTATGTGTATGATCAATATTTTTTTTCAAATCAATGTTTTCCACTGTAAACATCTATTACATGTTTTCTAAAATATTTTATTAAATAAATAGAACTATTTATTGATGTAATATTTACCAAGGCACATGAAATATGATCTGAATTAATTGGTTCAAAATTCCATTGTTTGGGGAGAGTTTATAGCTGAATAATGAAATCAGTTTTGGTTTGTTTCTATGATACGGCACTTGTGTAAAACATATTCCATATTTTTATTCATTTTCCATACATGACTGGAGCTCTTTATAATTAGTTGTATAATAATGCTTTCCCCTAGAGCTTTATTTCTTGTGACCCTTTAACTCATGGGGGAAAAAGAGATTTAGGCAGAATTGTGTGTAGTCATGCAAGGTTCCATGTAAGTTTCTCCCAAAGGGCAAAAAATCCCAACTGGACTATATTCTGCCCATCCATGAAATATGCGAAGCATCTGCGTAACAAGAATTCCACATCAGACGTCAGTGTTCCCCGTCCTGTTGGGATGTTTGTTTATCTCTCCAGAGTTCAAACTATCAGTGAATATTTCTTTGAACCACAGGTGAGAATGTATTCTCCTCTCGAGATGGTTTCTTACTAAGATCATGAAAATCTGCAGAGATTTATTTGATGGTGACTTACCCAGAGGGGCACAAACTTCAGATAATAGCAAATAGAAAAGCAAAATAAGCAATGAATATGGGCGCCATGGTAACAGTGAAACCCGTTGAGATCCTCCAGATCTTTCTGCAAGCATCTGATAGATACCTGGAAAGGATGCTTAAGCTGGCAAAAATCCTTTAGCTTCACAGCACTGACACGAAGATAAATTGAGATCTAACTAGCTTAAGTCCCAAAGGGAAAGTGGATAGCAATCAACTTCCTTCAACAGGAAAGAGGAATGAGTGTTAATGCTCTGGAAGTTCAGTGCTGTAGATCTTCTGTAGTCTCAGTTTTCTGTTGTGTTCTGCGTTCTCGACTACACCGCAGTCTGTAGATGCATACAGACATTGTGCACTTGCAGATCTTACAGACACTTGTTTGGCAAACATATGTTTTACTGTTATTTAGAACTCCAAGCTTACAGTTTTCAGAACCTTATGGAATGTTATGGAATGCTGTTTGTGGCTAGAATCTTGCTTCTTATAATTTCAGACATGATCCATTAACATTTAAAGTGACAAAGTGACTAAATCAAAATGATGTCATCATGAACTCTCCTTTTTGACATTTCGAGCCTGTATGCCTTTCTTCTGCAAAAGACAAAAGAAGATATTTGCGAGAATATTTGAATTAAAATGAATGAGTGACACTGCTGTTTCATTAGCAACTTTCTTCAAAATATATTCTTCAGGTTGAAAAAAGTAAAAATATAGGTTTGACATCACAAGAGGTGTGGCAGAACTTCAAACCATTATGATCTTTTTATCTTTTAATACTACTCTACAGCCATTGAAAAAATTTTAAGAGACTCCTCCAATACATTATTTTTTTATACTTATTTGTAGAAAATTTCAATATTACAAACTCCTCAATAATCCGCAAAATTTGTATTCATGTTTGAAAAACACAACACTAATATTTTTCCAATTTTAATGCGTCTTAGCATTAAGCAGTCTTTCACATAGCTGTTGTTACTTCATGTCACTCCTGAGTTTTTGTTGGACATCGAACTTGAAAGGTCTCAATATATCAATAGGGATTAAAGGCAAAACTGAAGATGTCTCCTAATTCATGCAACTATATGTTAAGCTTCTTGCATTAATGCAAAAATATGATGCAAATAATTTTAATTTAATTTGTTAATATACATCTAACTAGGGTTTTGTAACAGAGATTTTGTTTTGTTTTATTGTGTTCAGGCACTGCAGTACAGTCTGGAAATCTTTTGCCAGATGTGGTGCATTTGGGAAAACATATGCTCCATTCTAGCTTTGGTCTGAGACTATTCTCTGAGGCTGTGATGGCCAAACAGAAACCTCCCTTGGTCTGTACCTTGTCAGCCCAGAGCTGGCGGCCTAGCGCTGTTTTTAGGACACATCTTTTTACAGTCGTTGCAGTACACCTATTAAATGTAACGTCCTGAACTTAAATGTAGCTTGTTTGTTCTTTCTGAAACAAACTGCTGAAAAGGCATGAACAGAGCAGCGTGCTATTTTCATTCAGTCTACCAATAAGTGCACACGGCTGACTTCCCCTACTTATCCCTTCACTGAGTTCATTGTTCATGTGGCCGTGCGGAAAGACTTCTCTCCTGTGTGCCTGTTGTTATAGAGAGAGACCCAGTTTGCTCAGACTTTCTTGGGTCTAGTACTGTTGTGTTTTAACATTCATGTGATGTGACTTAAATGGGACCTTAACCTCTTTTCCCACCCAGCAAACCCCTTTAAAAAAACAATGTCTTTTATGGAAGCATAACGATGAGTAAGATGCGGTTGAGAATGTGGTGTGTTGACACTCCTTAATCATCTTATCATCACCTAACCCTTTCGTCATTTCAAACCTGTAGGATTTTATTTCTTCAAAACACAAAATAAATTATTTTAAAGAAGGTTGGTTGTCAAACAACAATGAAACCCATTGGCTTCCATTGTACAAACAAGAAAGCATTAAGACATTTCTCAAGATATCTTCTTTTGTGTTTCCCGGTAGAAAGAATCATATACAGCACAGTAAAGATTTTGAAAGACATGAAGAAATTATGACAGAATTGGCAAAATTGTCTCTTAAAATCTTATGGACTAAAATGTTTTTAAATGAAACAATTTACACCTAAAGTTTGTCAAAATTACGTTTTGAAATTTATTTTGTGTATATGTACCTTTAAAAAAAGTATTGATCTATTCTAATATTTCTATTAGAATTCACCTTAAATATAAAGTTTATATTACAAATAAATATTTATTAAATAAAACGCTATTTTTGTAATTTGAACTGTTCTATTTTCAATCAATTATTTTTTTATTTTCCCAATCAAAGAAAATCTATTTTTATTTTTAAAAGATTTTATTAAGTTAACATGACTCTTGTTTCTTTTCTTTTGATAGTAACTTAGCCATATTAATAACTTGTACCATTGAGTCAAGTTAAAAAAAAATTCTGTTGCCGTGCTTTATTTGTTTTCATGAAAAACGTATATTTTCCCGTAGTTGTTTGATGAAGATCCATACTAAGATCAAACAGTATCCTATCTAAGACTCACATGACCCTACTTACTTTGGGGCATTAAGCTCAGAGGAGAAACTTCACACCAGTTAAATTTTAATGAAATGCAGTGACTTCAAACGATGCTTCTCGCTGGACGAAACTTCTGTTCTTCTCATATCTCCTGCAAGTCATAATGCATTTCATTATGAAGTCATAAAGAATCATTATACCTTTATGAAGAGCCCCAAGATCCCCAGCCATCTCTGCTTTTGTAAAAATGTTGAACAGAAGAGGAAAGATTAGAAAGATGTTTTTATGACAAAAACGGGTATGTTGATGGGTAAAGAATGGAGATGGAACTTTGGATGGCTTTAGGAGAGGTTGAACTTGCCTCAGTGTAAATCAATAGATTTTGTAACCCTGCTAGTTATAATATAGAAATGTGAAACGTAAAATTAATACGATTTTATTTTCCATATTGCAGGATGGACCAAGTTCGCCAGGCTAACCAGGGCCTTAACCAACAGCCGGAGCACACTGCAGCAGCTGGCACCTATTAACAAGACTGAGGTCAGCCACAAGCACTCACGATTGGCAGAGGTGAGGGTCTCATATACCAGATTGTACTATTAGAATGTTACTAAACGTACAAAATTTTACAATTCACATTTGCTGTTTAATAATTTTATAAAGATATTTTGCTCAGACTCCACCCACATACACACATATTTACACATAAATGAGGTTGATTATATTCCACTGTCTTTGTACTCAATCCCACACAGCAGAAAAAGTTTGACGTCTGGTTTCAGTTTATTATAGTTGACTTAACTGTCTGATGACTGCTGATGTAAGCTGTATGTTTCTTTAAGTCGTTGGTGTATTATTTCACATGGTGCCTTTAAAGCATATATAGGGTCTTAATTCATAATGTGTATTAGTTAAAGTGCACAATTTGGTTGGGAAGAAGTCCAGCCTGGGAGGATGATTTTTTAGCCCATCATCTTTCATCTCTTGCCTCTTAAAATGTATATCTAATTCAGTTTTCATTGCCTCTAAAATCTGGGATTGTCAGATCTGTTTTTATGTTTGGACAAATCGTGCAAGTATAAAATGAGGAAAATATATCAAAAGATTTACTGTTATCACATGCCCATGTAAGATCTTTCTTCAAGATTTTAAAGCATTTTCTTATTTGCATAAAAATGTGTCACTTTTAGGTTTGTCATTCCAATAACTGGTTCCCATATTGGTCATAAATAGACTGAAAGGAAACAGCAGCCATTGTGATGTCCTAAAAATTACATTTCATGTAGTTTGTAATATTGTATTGTGTGAATTAAGGACATTTTAAAAATTGTAAAATGTTAAATAAAAAAGACCTGCTCTTTAAAATATAAAAGCTATAATTTGTTCTATGAAGAAAATAAAATTTTTATTTGCTAAGTATTACATTGTTTTGAGAAATCATACAAAGTTTGTCATCCCCATAATGTTTGACATTCCCTGTTTTAATCTTCAAACTTCAAACTTCTTCATGTAGTGACATTTATCTAATGTTTAGATCAACATGGTTCAACTAATGGTTAAATTTTTTGGTAACAAATGCATTCTTCTAAACATAAATTTATCTTGAAAATTGTTGAATGAATGTTAAAGATGTAAATTAAATTGAGTGGAGCCGATGTACATGATTGAAATATGTAATTCCAAAGGAACCTTTTTTAAGTGTTTCTGAAATTATATTAATTCACACACTCCACATTTATTCAAATTCTCAAAATGAAGTGAGACCACTCTTGACACTGAACTACATTACAAATGAATATTTAATGGTTTTAATAAATAATATTTAAATTATAGCTTGGGCGAGATTCAACCTTGCAACCTCTGACACTCTAATCCTATATTTTTGTTTCTCTTTTTACTTACTCAATGTCACTTTTTCTGTTTCCAAGGCTCTTCAGCTGGGCTCCGACATCCTTCCCCAATACAAGCAAGAGGCTCCCAAAACTCCACCTCACATCATCCTGCACTACTGCACCTTTAAGACCACTTGGGACTGGGTCATTCTCATCCTCACCTTCTACACGGCCATCATGGTTCCTTACAATGTCTCCTTTAAGACCAAGCAAAACAACCTGGTGTGGTTGGTTCTGGACAGTGTGGTGGACGTCATCTTCCTTGTGGATATTGTGTTGAACTTTCATACCACTTTTGTGGGTCCCGGGGGAGAGGTTATATCGGACCCAAAGCTCATACGTATGAACTACTTGAAGACCTGGTTCGTCATAGACCTGCTTTCTTGCCTGCCCTATGACATCATCAATGCCTTCGAAAATGTGGATGAGGTAAGTGCAAAATTTAAAATGCACATAGATAAACGGTGGGGATATGGAAATGCACCAATACCTGCTGTTTTGTAAAGTTAATTATTTTGTATGTTTAAGACTAAAATGTGGTGAAAAGCAATTTTTTTATTTGTTTATGTAGTCTTTTAATATACTTTAAGATGAACCATCTGAATATTTTCTTTATAAGAGTTTACCAAAGACAGTAATATGGTTTGAAACTTCTCCGTTTTGCACCGTGGATCAGCATTTTAAGCTATTGGATAAGCATTTAAAGCTATTGACATTTTTCAAAATATCTTCCTTTTGTGTTCTGCATTAGAAAGTCCTATAAGTTTGAGATGACAGAAAGTTAAAAAGAAATTGTCATTTATGGGTGAACTATCCCTTTAAATCTTGAATTTGGTCATCTATGCTATAGTAATGTTGCGAAAGGATAATGGAACTTGCCTTATATCATTTCATTTTCACATTGTGGAAAGTACATTTAAATCTTTCATTCAAATTTGAGTGTATCTTGTATTACCGTCTATTTGATCAGATGTACGCAAGTGATTGATCTCCAAAGACCCCCCCAATGAAAAAGCCAAATTTAATAACTCTTCCGCTTTGCTTTTATTACCACTGAAGTTATGTTTATGCAGTATTCCAATTAAATTTTCTCTGCTCAGCCTTTGCATTATAATGAATCCTCCTCCATGTTGCTAAAGGTGATTATTCATCTCTGAATCTTGTTTGTGGTAATTAAAGTTTGTTCAGGACTTCTTCAGCATAGATTTCTACGAGCACAAAAATGCGGCCTGCATGGCTTTATTGTCGTGTGTGTGCGTGACTTTGTGTCTGTCCTGGTGAAAAAGATAAAAATTTAGACCTATCAACCCTCTTCCAACCACTTCTATTGCTGAATCAGATCCACTTGCCGGAACTGTGACTTGAAAGCTATATCTATTAATGCCTTTACATTCCGAATCAGTTGCTTTGCCAGTCGCTGGGCATTGGCTTAAATGATCTCAACCCAGTCGGACAGTTTGTCTGTAGATCTATGTTTAAAGCAGAGATAGACGAGAGATCCTCTCATGACAGTCGTTCAGGGGCATGATTTATGAATTAGGATTTATATTTTTAATTTGGCGGTTAAGCGTTTCTCCACTCGAAAGAGAAGTGTGCTTACTGTGTAATACGGTGTGCTGGTACACCAATAAACTCTTACACCTGATTGTAAAGAACTGCCAGACTTCTTAAAGCTTTGTTTTGTTACTGTGTACTTGGAGTTTTCCCAGAAGGATCAGTGGAAGCTTTAACGCACAGTATTCATATTTTATTTAGTTTTATTTGTCTCGAGGCAACAGTTCAGCTAACATGAAAAGCTGAGAGAAGTGCTAATCCCCAAAAACTTTAAATGGGTGCATTTGATTTAATGACTGCAGGATGTATTGGGCTACTTCTAACATTCAGAGGGAAGAAAGATTTACCTTTAAGCTTCTTTACAGGAGTTATCTCATTATGCATAAACATTTACATACGGTGGGAGATATTTATCCCATAAAAACCCTCTTCCGTTGCTTACTCTTCCCCATCAGATCACGGTTGCCCTGGCAACGGGCATCATCTCTCAATGTCAGAATGATGTCAGAATGCATACATTTTCACCTTATGGGAAGACAATAAGCCTAAAATCTGTTGTGCTCCGAATCTCAATAAATCGCTAGTGTCTGTGGATCTGATACTGTAGCTCCTGACTGTAAACTTTGGTGTGCCTGATGATATGTGGTTGGGTAAGAAAGGTGTTTATAATGCATTTTCAGAGTTCATCTTGGGTCTTAGATTTCTCATGTGTGGTTTGAAGAAGGGCGAAATGAATAAAAGATAATCTTATTTGTTTTAGCATCTGTTTTTTGTTTCCTGATTGTACAAAAATGGTTGCTTTTTAAGCATTTTTGTCTGGGTTTCTCGTACAAAAAGCTGAAAGATTTTTAAGGGTAGTTTACCCAAAAATTCTGTCATCAATTAATCACTCTCTAGTTGTTTTACCTCCTGTATTATTTTTTTGTTTGGATAGACACGGAAAAAGATAGTTGGATGAATGGTTGAAACCGAACAATTCTTGGGCCCATTGAATACTGTGATAGGTATAAAATGGCAATGGTTGTAAAAATTACCCCTGAACTTTTTGTTGCCCAACATTCTTCAAAACATCTCATTTTGTGTTCAGCTGAACTGAACTGTGTTGAATAGTAATATTTTACACTATGGTAGTCAAAGAGGTCAAATATTTTGCTAATCACAACAAAGTAATTCATCATTTATTCTTCCTCTCATCATTTCAATCCAGAAAAAGTATGACTTTTTCTTCTGCAGAACACAAAATAATATATTTCGAAAAATTTTGTTAAATGACATCCATTCACCTGAATTGTTTTGGCATCCACACAATAGAAGTGAATGGGTGCCATCTGTTTGGTTCTCAACTTTCTTAAAAATTTTCTCTGTGGAAGACAGAAAGTGGAACATGATTGAAATTACAAGAGTGTGAGTAAAAGAATTTTTTTATTTTTGGGTATCACTTTAATTTAACAATGCCAGTGTTTATCCAGTGTTTATATAAACAATGGCAGTGTTAAATTAACACTGAAAGATTTTCTTTAATTTTTGCGGTACCATATATTTCAAAGCTGTATTTAGTCGCAAAATAAATTGTGTGTCAATGTGGTCAAATTATTCTCCTATCACCTTACTGTACACTAACTGTAAAAGTATAAATGAATGTTAAACGGGCATTAGGAAAAGTTTGAATGGGCACCGTTGAAACCAACACCGCTGTAAAAGGAATGCAGAATAAGAGGTTGGATGACAAAGTGCTCACTGTAGAAAAAGAAAAGAGAAATTGGAACTGTTTTTTTGCAAGTGAAAGAAAAGATTAAATTGATATAAATCACATCATCAGAGTCAGAGTTATATAAGATTTCCCAGGCAGGCCAGAGAAAAAGCTTAGAAAAGCAAGTTGTCCTCATGATTTTACATTATGTGTGTCGTTTTACACTGTGAAAATATATACTTACTAATACTGTATATTTACCATTAGAGAGAGTTTTATAATGGCCACTAGAACACATGCTGTTGAAATGTCATAGCCCGCTTTCTCAGTTGACCAGCAGTGAGTTGTTTCTCACTCAAACTCGACAGAAATAACATTCTCAATAAGACACATGTTGAACTGGCAGTTGTTATATCTATTGGCAATGTGTCAGACTGCAATGAGTCCTTTTAGAAAGAAGGCACTGTATGTGATCTGTTGAAGACTATCTACAATTCAGTTCTGCTGATGTACAAAAACAATATATATATATATGCTGTGTTAAATGAAAAGATTCGTTATATAAAATGGAATTTACAGGTATATTTTGAATTGCAATTTTCTTGGTCCAATTAAGGCACAAGGCAAGATTCTAGTCTTTTGAGTTGTGTTTAAACTTCCTAAATGTTTTATACATTTTTTATATTATACATATCTTAATACTATTTTAAAACACTATTACATGTTATTTTATGAAACACTACATTAAGTTTTGAAGTTTTTCAACAGTGACACCAAATGCCCTTGGGTCTCCAATCGATTTGTGAGAGGTATAAAAATAATCTCATACATATTTACATAAAATACATAAATGCAAGAATAAATACTTTCCTTTTAAGAACCAAATAGTTGCTATAATAGCAGTTATATATGTATACGATCTCTGTGTGTCTAGTTTCGTTGTGCAGTGTTTTGTGGTAGAGTAACATAGTGTGGGCACGATAAAGTAATATCTGTGAAATCAATTTTATTGCTAATTTATTGAAAAAATTTAAGAAGAATGTTATTTATTTGAGAAAATTATGTTTTCAGTAAAAGATATCAATATGCCGAATTGTTTTTATTTTACTTGATTTAACCAGAACTTAATGTTTCCTTAAATCAAGAAAAATCTAAATAGAATCTTTAATAACACATTTGCTTCTTAAGTAAGTTAAATAGTTTGTGTTATGTGTTTTTCTACCTTAAGGTATTTCTTTGTAGATAACAAGACAAAAAGATGAAAATAAAACTATTTAAGGCCTTTAGAAATAAAATTCATGAGTAAAACTGACCACTTAATGTTTGAAATAAAATGATGAGTTGTAATTAAATCTTGTTGTTTACATGATACAGAAATGCGTATTGTGTGTTTAAGCTCCTTCAGAGAAGAGACAACTCCAGCAGTTTCTAATTTTATCTTGGAATAAATTACTATCTCCACGCCCCACAAAACCATCTGCCATTTACACATTACATTACATTTACATGTATGCATTCGACAGCCGATTTTATCCAAAGAAATTATACTATACATGTGTTTCTTAGTATGTTCAATCCGGATTTACAGTAGTGTAGTAAAAGAAACTACGTTGTTACTAGAAGAGTGAATACTGCGTTTGACGATCCACATCTAGATGATGTCAAAAGTAGGCTATTAAAGCAAATAAAATTTGTTTTTCAGTGCATAATATGCATATTAGGAAAACACAAAATATTTATTTTCTACATGAACTACATGTTTTGAACAGCATGTGCCATTGACACTTGTCCAGCTCAGGGATTACATGTATGTACTCTATGTGTAAGTGCAGTTCAATGTGGTGTTTGATGTGAATCGTCTGCCTTTGTCTTGCTGATTTAGGATCCTATCACAGACTCTTCTGCAGTGGGCCACTTGCCATCTGCGGCCCACTCTCCACGGAACGGCACACGCGCGGAGGATTCAGTGTTGCCTGTGAGTTAACTCACTTTCCACCTCACAAGAAAGTGGTCCTACTTTCTTGGGTTAATCATGGCCCCTAAACCCCATTTTTATGAATGCGCAACAGTTCAGTTAAAGGCTGGGTAACAGATTTCGGTAAACACATAGAGTCAGGCCTATTACCACACAAAGTTTTGGCCAATTGGCTGGAAGGGGCGGAAAAAGAGCAACACTTCACAAAACCATCTGCTTTTTATACATTGCATTACATTTACGTTTATGCTTTCAATAGCCGATTTCATCCAAAGCAACTAACATTGCATAATACTATACATTTGTTTTTGAATATGTGCAATCCAGATTGACGGTAGAGTTGTAAAAGAAAACATGGTGTTGCTGGAAGTGAGAACACCTCATATAGAAGTTATCATGAAAAAAATGACGTTTGAGGGCGAGGCAATGCAGAGATGGGCGTGTTCATTTTGCATAATAGTGCGAAACTCATCCATAAGTTGCTTTGGATGAAGGCAACAAGGACTTTTAAAAAAAATCCGATACCCTGCCTTTAACCATTGAGAACATGCTCTGTTAAAGCTCTGTAATTTATGCTTATGATGTCTAGTATGATACACCCCTTAGTGTGTTTGTTTATCTAAAGTGATTCTAGATGTGAGTCGATTCAAATTAGAAAGCACAACCGCCCTGTGCCCTGATACGCAAGTACTGTACGTTTTCCATGAAAAGCCATTATTACTTGTCTTCCTTTCATGACTCATCATTGTCACATCTAACTGAGCATTGATGATCACACATAACCTTCTGATGGTAGTCAGGGAAATTTCATCGCAACCAATTGAAATATCCAAGCCACCGGTGACGCACAGACAACATAACGGTTTACTAAATGCTAAATAAGCACGCATGCAAATTAGGGCCCTAACATGATAAATCACTCGGAAAAGTATCCATTAGCAGCCGTGCTGCCTGGAGAGTCGCATGTGCGGGAAATTTGCATCAGGTCTTTTCGCCGGCGTAATAAGAGCCTTAGGTTTTCATGCAGTAACGCCGAACGAACACATCTATTTTTACCTTGCTTCCTCCGTGTCAGTGTCTAGGGAAAATTGCTCCTTTCAGGAACATAAAGCATGTTTGAGAAATTAGCCTTTTGATTACGTGACAGCTGGAACAAAAAGGCAGAAATCGGCGGTGGAGGAAATGCTAATTAAACCTGTGAGGTATCGCGGTCACTATTTATAAACAGATCCGGTCTGACAGTCTGCTTCCAGAACCGTCGAGGATGCAACAACTAGGTAAACTTACATCTCGGCCTCTCATTTTCACTCTTCCTGCTTGCAGAGTGAATCCCATCAAGTGTGTGATCAGAACGAGTCGTTCCATTTGGTCCTCAAGCTGTCCCCTAGAAGCTCAGAAGGGACGGTGCATACTTTCTTTGGCTGTGAATTGTTTGGAACGATACAAAGTTGTTGCCTTAGTCTGTTAGTCTGCTACCAGAAAGTACTTTATTACACATGCTTGTTGTAATTGTATTTGTTTAAAAATCATAGTTCACCCATAGCTAATCCTAACAATTCTTGTCAAACGAATAAAACTTGCTTTATTTTGCTGGACACAAAAAAGATATTTTGAAAAGGGTTGGTATCCGAACTGCTCCACTCCCTTCCCTTCTATTCTATGGACTTAAATGGTGGGGCATGTGAATGGGTGCTTTTTTGTTACCGAAGTTTATATCTTCTGTTGTGTTCTGTCTAAGAGTGAAAGTCCCACTGAAATGACAAAAGGGTAAAAGTGTTTTAAGCATGTATTTATTTTCCATCTGAATCATAGAAAATTAGACCATTGAAATTAAACAATATTCCCCCTCACAAATTTTAATGAACAGAATATACTTTGAGAAATGTCTGAGTGGTTTTGTATCCACACAATGAGAGTCAAATATTGCTTGGTTGCCAGCATTCTACAAAATATCTTATTTTCTGTTCTGAAGACGAAAGTAAAACATATAAGCTTGAGGATAAGAAAATGTTAACAACATTTTTATTATTGTGTTGTCTGTTCCTTTCACTGTGATGTTTCCATGTTGTACAAATCTTCAACCTAAATCTAAACCACCAGAATAGTTCACACAAAAATAAAAACTGAGCCATCATTTATACACCCACATGTCTATAAAAATGTATAGAAAAGTAGATATTTTAAGAAATGCACCAGACAATTCATGTAAAATGTTGCTCGGTTACCTGCGTTCTTCAAATTCTATTCTTCTCTTTTCTAAAGACTAAAAAAAAGATAAATGTTCCAAATGACACGAAGATGTGTTAATGATGTCGGAATTTCCACTAAAATGTCATTTATCACCGAATTCACCAGGATTTGGTTTAATAAGTGCACTGTACCATAAAAGAATTCCAAAATGGTTTTATTTACCAATGAAAATGGTGTTATGAAATTCAAGAGAAAGACTTAAGTAAAAATTCATTCGATTAATTAAAATTCATGCAAATAAGCAGTGATGTGGCACATGCTGGAAATGAGTTATTAAATTAGATTTTGTTTTCTACCAGAGAACTACAAACACGTCTGTTTTTATAGTAAATAAAATGTTATAAGTGTGAATTTAGGAGCCTTTAAGGGTGTAGTACTCTCATCAGTGTGTAGTACACTTTCCTTTAGAATTATGTGCTGTGTAGTCTGTGCTCTATTTGTGTATGTTGAGAAACTTCAAAACAATACAATCTCATTGTAATAAACACACACATTTGTACAAAACCTATAATCTGCATTGGACTAAAGTTGACAAGCAATGTTTTAGCTTTTGTTAAAAGATACGGAGCATGTGTGGATGTACCTGCATTAAAGCATGTTTTAGTTTACTTTCAGAGGCAAGAAAATATTTTTTTCTACTCTTTAATTATACAGACCTGAAAACACACAGCACGAGCAAACAATTCATTTTTCTTTTGCAAAGTAAAAAAAAGCCTTTTCCGTATCAATGAAATGTCTTTTCTCATTAAGAAGATCATCTGTTATATTATTCTTCATTGTGGTGTCAAGGAACCTCCCATCTTTTCTTCCTCCTTCGACATGAAAGTGATCAGATCAAAGTGGCCTGAGGAGGCAGGTCTATAGATCTATGTGAATTATTCATGTTGAAATGAACATAGCTCCATGGGTTTATCATGCCTTAGTATTTCGTTTCGAAGTCGTGAGCGTTCTTAACTAGGTCTTAACTACGCTCTTTAAGAGCGTTTTGTGAATAGCCTATATACTTGGGCTAAAAGGATTAAGAGTTTTGAGATTATAGTCACAATATTTAAAAGGAAAAAGATAAATCAACACTTTCTGATTGCAAACCAGTAGAATATGTCAAGAGATTATATGTGTTACAAGACATGTTCAATCCACCCAAAAGTGACCTTTGTTAAGGAAAAGTGCAGTGCATATCAGTCACACTTATTTTAAGGTCCAGTTCTCTTTATTAACAACACGTTTTGCCTTTAACTCAGAGTTTGTTGTATATTAATAATAGTTATTAGGGTAGTTGTCAATTTGCTAATAAAGAAATGCTCGTAAATAAGCAACTATTTATGAGAATTGGTCCCTATAATAAACTGTTAGCTAAACATCTGGTATCATCAGTTTGTAGATTTCAGTTTTTTTCTATTCTGCTGCTATACTCTTTCATTATTATAAGTAAGAACTCACTTGACAGATAGCATGACTGCCAAGTCTTGTATCTTAAATCAATTACAGCATCTCACACAAATGCTGTTACATTAAAAAACAAAAAAAGTCTGACAACACACAATGGAAACACAAAGGCTTTTATACTTTGGGAGAACGAGATAACAAGACACACCGGGGGAACAATCAACACAAGGACCAATGAAACAAAAGAACTATAAATGACTTCAAAACACATGACAGAGGAGAGGAACTAAAAGGACTTAACCAAATGACAAGACTAACAGGGATCACAAGACACACATTATTTAAGTTATGCAAATATACCATTTGATTTTACACAACAGCGTGTAAGGTTTCGTATAACTAAGATTGCAATGCAAACAAAAAGACAGCTTGCATGTGTTAACAGATTGGCATGGCAGGGTTGCCAGATCGGTTTAACTTATTTAATTAAGGTTAATATGCAAATAAAAATAAATAAGTGAGCCTGATTAACTTAAATAGTTCAATTAGTACTCACCATAAAAAATGTGTTGTATATAAAAATATATATTTGTTAAATATTTTTTATTACATAAACTTAAATAACATTTAAACATTTTAGAGAAATTTACTCTTGGATTATTAATACACTTTTGTATTGCTTTTTTTTATAAAGATAATATAACTGTTTATTTTTTATGTCTACTAGGCCACATGAGTTATTTTTCGTGTAGTCCAAAAAATAGTCATGCAACCTTCCTGAATTAAATCATCTTAAGATTTACCACTGAATATTATTGTGCTGCTCACAGGCAGAAAACAAGTTGCATCAACAGTTTAAATATAGCTTCAGACTTTGTAACACTAGTTCACATAGCAGCAAACACTCTTCCAATAATTTGCAAAGAAACAACTGTTAGTGCAGGACCTAGTTTTATATATATGTCTATGTTGTTTACATAAGCAAGTTGGATTAACACATTTTGTCTTCTGCATTTCAATTAAAACAATTCTAAGGTTTTTAAATGCAAATATCCAGTTTGTTTAAGCGGGTAACGTGTTTTTTATCCAGCTTGGCATTTGAACACATTGAAGTGTGTTATTTTCAAACCATTCATTTATTTCTCCTTTTATTTAGTTTTTCATAGTGCTTACGTTTCTTTACTACATGCTTGTATTATTTAATGTTTTGGTGTGTTGTAGGGTTGTAGTCTGACATTCTGTTAAAGTCATCTCTTTTTTTTCCCAGGGTCTGAGCAGTCTGTTCAGCTCGCTGAAAGTGGTGCGTTTGCTCCGTCTGGGTCGAGTGGCACGCAAACTGGATCACTATCTGGAATACGGTGCTGCTGTGTTAGTTTTACTGGTTTGTGTTTTTGGCCTGGTGGCACATTGGCTGGCCTGCATCTGGTACAGTATTGGTGATTACGAGGTCATCGACGAGGCCACCAACAGCATCAAGACGGACAGCTGGCTTTACCAATTAGCCATCAGCATTGGGACGCCATACCGGTATAATGCCAGTGGCTCTGGCCAATGGGAGGGCGGTCCCAGTAAACACACGCTCTACATATCTTCTCTCTATTTCACCATGACAAGTCTCACCACTATTGGGTTTGGAAACATTGCCCCAACTACGGATGGCGAGAAGATCTTCTCCGTGGCCATGATGATGGTTGGATGTGAGTACTGTTGTTTTTTTCTCTTGCATTGTTGATGTTGTATCTAAGCTAGACATCAAACCAGTCTAAATGAGCATGGATATAAATGGTAGCCTTTTCAGCAGGGGATACACTTAAAACAACATTAGACGAGACGCTTATTACATTCACAACAATCACGGCATGTCAGGAACCATAAGTGCAACTCAGAAGCACTGCAGACACATTGATAGCTATCATATGATATCACATAATTTGATATACTGTATTGCAATTTTCCATTCTTGCAGGCTTTCTGTCTGTAATAACATTTGCATCATGTCCCGATAAGACCTGGGATCTTTGAAAGCATTTCCTGAAACTTTGTCCTCTGTCCTGCTACATTCAATCAGGAACAAACCACAGCCTCAGGTCTTTGCTTATGGCTGGCTAGTCACTTGGTTTTATCTTCACAGTACCTTCTCCATGGATTGCAACTAGTCTGATGACCCAACAGTTTCTGAGCAGATCTATCATAGAAATCAGCACAGGAGAGTAGCTGGCTGTGTCTAAGTTGTGGTTAAAACGGTGACCGGATGGTTTCAAGTTATGGATTTTTTTTATTATAGGCCAGTTAGAATTCAGTTAAAGGGTTAGTTTGTGTCAAACATTTTCTCAGTTAGCTATGCTTTTTTGCACATATATGAACCTATGTTCATAACTAATGGCAGCTATTGGCTTTTATCTTATATGGAACACACTAAAATGTTAATGTTAAACATATCCTCACAGCATTAAACATTAAATGAACCAAACGTTGTCATCATTTGCAAACCCACCAGTTGTTACAAACCTGTGTACATTTCTTTCTTGTGCTAATCACAAAAGAACGTGTGATGGGTTGTAACTGAGCCATTTTGGGTCACCATTGACTCCCATAGTAGTCTTTGGTCCTAACAAAACGTGTGTGACCTTCCACCACATAACCACTCATTGCACTGGAATGTTTGTAGCAGTAGACAACAATACATCGTACTTGTCAAAAATGTATTTTTTTCTATAAAGGAAAGATCATGTTCTATATATATTTTGTAAATTGTTTACTTATTTTCTAAATATTTGTCAACTTAATTTTTGTCAGCGAATGCAGCAAAATCATGAACAACTAGGTCCAGAAATATGTCTAGAAACTTCTCGAGCCGCTGTCCCGCTCAAGTTTAATATTTATCTAAAGCTTGGAATTTCAGATTTTTAAATATATCATCTGCATAACATCATTCCAGCAGTGAGCCATTAAAGAAAGTTAATTATTTTCCATTTATTTATTATATGTGTTGCTGAAGACTTAAAAGGTAATTTACAGTATTAAGATTTTGGCACCCTCAGATTCTAGATTTTTTAAATTGTAATATCTCGTCCCAAATATGGTCCTAAATATTGGCCGAAAACCCATGGAAAGTTTGCCTAATCAGCATTCAGATGATGTATAAATCTCAATTTTAAAAACGGACACCTACGTGGTGCAGGGTCACATATGTAAACATGTTAACTGGACATATCCGACACCATTTTTGCAGCATCTTACACATCCCCCGAGATTTAAAGAGCCAATGATGTGCTTTAAAATCTGCATTTTTGTTCGATTCACCATAAATATCAATTAGGGTTATGCTGTGGTCATGGTGTAATATGGACAGGCACAAAATAAACAAAAATATCTATACATTTTAATTGAATGGTTGACTAAATATCAGTCTGATTTTGGGAGGCTGAGCTTTAGAGTACATCACAGATGACCACAGATCAGTTTTAATTGGAGCCATGTTGATACTTTTCTAACTGTAGTAATGTACCACTACTGATGCTGTTTCTTGGTTTACCTTTGGGTTGTTTTACGCAGTCTGAGTCAATGTAATGCTGATATCGGTTCACACAGCAGCAGATGGTGAGTTAACCCTTCATTCTTACTGCGGATTTATCTCACGCTGCTACAATAGGGTACATTATGAGGTTGTGTATTGCATTAGCTAAATCACACTATTAATAAATTATGATGAATTAGACATTGTATAAATGAATCATATGAATTTATAAAGATTAGCGGATTTACTCGAGCTGGCTTTAATTGCCAGTTCCCAGGGTGCCATAGAATATTTATGTTAATAACCAACCTGTGCCTATACATCACAGTGCAATGTTGCTGAATCAGGGTTTGGTGTATTGTAAATGAGAGTGGATTTAGATTAGATCTGGGGAATTAGTATTAGGGTTATTACCATGTTAAAGCCAGTTGCACTGATCTGGGCCTATTTGTTTGAGTGAAGTAGCGATACTCCCTTTGCTTCTTACCCTACGTCCCTTGTTCTCCGTTGATGCATAAATTTGCTTTGTTCTTCTTTAACATAAATATTGCTGATCTAGCATTTTGTGTGGGTGCATGTGTGCGTCAGCCAAAGCTTGCCAACTTTTAAAGACTTACAACTTTGGGGAAAGTTTTATTTTTACGGAACCCTTGTTACACGTTACATATATTTACTGAAGTATTTCATGTAAATTATACATAATTATTTGCATAACTACAACAATCCATAAACCACAGTTTCATCCTTAACCCTATAGGAGGCACATGTACACTCTAAAAGTCTGTGAAAATAAGCAACAATATACTAAATCAAAATACAGAAATTCTCTGTATTATGTATTTTTTGTTCATAATTTTTATTGGGTTTTAGCATATAGAATTACATTAACAACCATCAAACCCACCCCCTACATATACAACTGATTATGATTGTAATACATTTATTAATTGTGATGAAAAACAGTGTTCCATTTTTGTACAGTCCATAAAATATTTTTAGACTAGAAAAGCTTGACAGTAATTAGGGAACGTATGAGAAGTCAGTTTAAATAAATAAGCAGAGAAATTAAAGACTCCCAAAAGGGAACACTATCATAAGAAAGCTGTTTTATTATTTTACAGTTGTTTTAACTTTACTTCACATTTTATACTGCATTATATTAGATTTTACCAGTAATAGAATCTTTAAAACAAAAGTAAAATGTGCCTGTCGACATCTTTCCTTTATTTTCAGTGTAGTTAATTATTGTTACTCAGTCCTCAAATGTAAAATGACACTGTAACACAAGATTCTTCAAATAAAATAGATTTCTGTTGTTCTGGGCTCCATTGTCCGAAACTACTCTTAAGTTGTACCCTAAGCTGTACCTTATCATTAGTACGTGTTTTCCGTGTTTGTAACCTTCTTAATTAAGTATACGTACTATAAGTCATAAGTTTGTAAGGTTGGTCTGGAGCGATATCTTATCGCTGCTGATGATTCATACCGCTAGTGACCATCACAAAGCAAAAGCTATTTTTACATCACAGTTTAATTACACATAGAAATATTTATATCAATGGTTAATATAAAATCTGTTTTAGTATAAAATTGACATTTTAGAGATAAAATACTTAAGCTCTTATAGACTTTCATTAATAAAGCTTTCATACACTAATGGTTATTAGCTCTTTTAATTACTATTAAGGCACATCAGCTGTCGAAAAAGGCTAAGGAGTCTATACATGGAAAGATGAGTTTACACAAACGTTATAGCTATGGCAGCACTGGAAAAATCCTGCTATTTTTAACGGATCACGTCCCACTATATGATGGGCAGGAACCAGATGCTTTCCCTGACATATTGGATGGTGGTATGTCTCGCATGTTTGCGCTTTTATTAAGTCATCCAAGTACACAAATGAGCGATTTACGTCCAGTAATGTGAAACGGCTGGTTGGTGATCAGCATACGTCGTGGAGAACATTAACACACTTATGGCAGTGAGAGTGTGGGATTGTACACTTGATGAACACATGCACACATTTATTTCTGCATTTATATATTTCAATAAGCATGAAAAATAATGAGAAAAACATGTCATCCTAGATATATGTAAATGTTAGTTTAAGTGTAAAACCCAAATGTTCTCCTTCCTGATTGCAATATATTTACAAACATTTTATTTGATGTTGCATAGGTAAAGTTTTTGGGCAAAGGAATTATAATTTTGGTTTTAGTTTTAGTAAGAATGTTTATATTAAATTATCCTTTATTTTAGTTTTTTGTCTTTGGTCTATTTTAGATTGTTGTATTTTTATTTATGTTATTAAAAACATTTTTGTATCAATTTTGTTGTATGATTTTGATATTCTGTTTTTATGTATGTTTATATAAAATATTGTTTTAGTATTTGTGTATTCTCCTAATTGTAGCACTTTTTACTTTATCAGTTAATTTCTAAGGCAGCATTTTTATTTTTTAACCCAACAATTTGATTTGATTTCAATAAAACAAACATTTGAAGAGAAAACTTTTCATTTAAAAGTTTAGGAAAACTTTTGGGACATATTGTTTTTGCTTTCCAATGCCCTTTTTTCTTTTATGCTCTGTGGCTGTCTCACATTTTACTTGGAGCACACCTTTAAAGTGGTCTCATGAGTGCCGACAGAGGTATATTACACTCTGCGAGTTAAAATCAAATTAAAAACATTTATTCCTTTATTCACAAATAAGTCTTAAGACTAGTCCCAGACTAAAGTGAAAGTTCCAGCTGTCTTAACTGAAAACAAATAACCCTGATGTACCTTAACCCAAGACAAACTTAAGCTTGCAATGTGTGTTTTACATGAAGATGAACTGAGAGAGACTAATAAATGACTCTCATGTTAACATGATGTTCAACAGTTCAAGAAACCTGATTTAGAGCAGAATAACCTTTAATACTGTCAGTGTGAACAGGGACAATGTGCTGTGTAAGGGAACTGGACTCCTCTGGGCCACACTGTCATGTGACCACTGCCACTTAGGCCCTGATTTTACAAATAAACCTTTCATTGTTTGGCAATGACCAGAGCACTTCTACAGCAGAGTTCAGTCAGCAGTAATGGTCTCTCCCATGGGCTCTCCCAAGGTTTATGTGCTCTTCTTGCACTAATATGATGGCGTCTTCATCCCAGTGAACTCGGCAGTACCTGTAATGGCCCTCCGCTGCTTGCTTTTCCTGTCTTTTAGCAGCACAGGTACATCACAGGGGGGCGTTTGGCTCCAGTACAGTAGGCTTTGAATGAAGTGGTTGATCTGTTATATTAGAATAACAATTTTGGAACATGTAAACAACACTGGTGAAGATGCACTGGCTTTTGAGTAACGCAACACAGAAAAATGCAAAATGTGGACATATGCTTCTCAAGTGTGCAGTTCATGACATAAAGTCTCATAACTTGTGAAATCATACAGTTTAGACAGTAACTACTTTCATCTTTTAAATGTTGGGTTCTAAACTGACTATGTACACTGTTAAATATGTCTATTCATTTCTTTTTAACCAAGAGAAAAATAAGACAAATCATTTAAATAAAATCTCCTTGTAGTCATCTCTACACTTCCTTGTGGTTATTTTTAAGGTATTCTTTAATTAGCCTTTTTTTACTTTCTTCCTGACACCCAATCCTGTGATGCTGTCATGTACCCTAGCTCACTATGCCCTGATTATGCTCCCTGCATGGTAAACGTTTGCGTTAAGGAAGTGACAACGCCCTTTGTCAGTGGCTTTCCATTCCCACATCCCAACAATGTGACATGATTTGACAAGCTCTTCTCTCCTTATTAAACGAAATGGGATGGCAGATACTGTATAGCTTCAGGCATCTCCAAGAGGTCAAATGTGCCATGTGCACTGACTGGCAATTGCTTACAGTTCATAACAAATTCATGTGACTTCGAATGACATCAAAGGTGAATTTTATCACAAAAAAAGATGCTTTGAGGAATATCTCTGGTTTTGTGTCAATACAATAAAAGTCAACAGGGTTTTTGTCCCAAACATTCTTAGCCATATCTTCTTTTGTGTTCAGGTTTGAAAAGCATGAAACTCATTGATATAAGGCAAAATACATCCAAGGCAAAATAGGCTAAATACTTCAAACAAATGCCATTCTGTTGTACGGACACTAAACCAATGTAAGTCAGGCTGTGGGTAATGACGTTGTTCAGTTACCGACATTCTTCAAACTATCTTCTTTTGTGTTCTCCAGCAGAAAGAATACAGGTGAAATGACATGAGGGTGTGCAATTGATCTTGGGGGAAAGATCACTAATCCTATCGTGATGGGCATGTGATGTCAGACATCATAAGGAATCACTGAGGAAGTTCATCAATTGCACAATTTTGGATTGGATGTGTTCTACTTTATATGTCAATGAGCAGCAGGATTGACAAATCAAGGTGCTGAAGCTTGTTTTTATTCGGTGGTCATGCGTTTGTGAAGTTATTGATCTGCTGTCTCTGACTAATTACTGACTGTGCTCTGGCTGGCAAGACTTTATTTGACTTTGTTCTGGTGAAAAATTACACTAAAAATACAGTCTAAATTGAGCAAAGGTAAAAAATATGTTAATCTGAGTAACTCACATATTTAAGTGTTTACCCTAAAATTAAATGTATATTAACAATATAATTAATCTAAGGAAATGTAATTTAAATGCTCATATATTTTTGTTATTTAAATGATAAATTATAGCCTAAATGGACATTTTAGTTTGTTATTATTATTATAGTTTTTATTCATTTTTAATGTATCTAATAAAAAATCTTAAATGATTTTGAAAGATTTTTTTCTTTTTTTTAGTATCAGAAAAATATCTTAAATTGCATTAAATTACATTAACAGATTTTACATGAAAATTATTTCAAATGTCATTTGTCAAATAATTCATTATATACCATGTTAATTTGTAAGATCTAATTGTAAAAACCAAGAATATTGTTTTACTTTTTAAAGAACACATGAATTTGTAAAAAGCAAGACTGCTAACTGTAAATTTGTATCTGGTGTGCCTGCATACCTCCAATGGTCCTTAATTTTGACATTGCACCTATTCTACAAATTCTAGTTTTTCTCGCTACTGTCATGGAAAGCGCTTACTATACAGTATCTATACAGTATATGTACAGGGAGAGCAGATTGCATGTTTAATGAAACATGTCATTATTTACCGGCATTGTAGATGGGAGGTAGAATCTGTCGGATTAAATTCCAGAAGATTTATTGATCTTGCTTACTGTGTCCGTCACTTCCAATGACCCTACAATGACAGAGTAAATAGCTCAAGTTGCCAAATTGACTCTTAAGAACAGCGTTGCATGCGTTTACTTTGTAATGTAATTGAAAAATGTAAAGATTGTACATCCTGTGCCTATTTATATGTACTTATGGTCTTCTTAGTCTGGCCCATATTTGGCAGCAAACACATAAGCGCTTTGCTTGATCTCAAACAAGCACAGGTAAGGTCAGATAATAGACAGAAATAATGTGAACTGTTAAGCCATGGAGAGGCCAATGGGGTTCCCCTTTTCCTGCGTAATGGTTTAGCAAATATGTTTGCTCCAGTGCTGGAGATGAAAACAAATGTAAATTGATGGGGACTACAGATGTGGAAAATGTGAGTGATGTTGTGGTGTGTACAATACTCATCCTCGTGGGACTAATGGCCTTACCGAGATGCTGTATTGACTGTTGTGTTGCTGAGCGGAGTAGGTTTTGTAATGTTCCAAGGAAATGAGGGATGGTATGGGGAAGATAGATAGTATTATACCAAAAACGTGATATATTTTTTTCCCTTGGAATGCATGCTATGATATAAACTGGCACTTTGGTCATTTACCATAAATTTTTATGGAACGGGATGGGTGAGACCATAAACTGTTTTGTGGGAATTACTAAATTATCAAATGTTCATTAAATTAAGTAATTTTGCCCGTACTTTCGTCAAATTCAAAGGGAAATTTATATTTAACAGAAAACTTGGAAGTAAATTATGATGTAAATTAAATAATTCAACAACCAATTTTCCAGTAATTCAAACAGTTGTTCAAGCACTGTTTATTCATATTACACATTTAAAGGGAGGGTTTGCCTAAAAATTAAAATTCTGTTTTCACTTATTCTCCCCTTTTCATTTCAAACATGTTAAAGTTTCTTTCTTCTGCAGAATTTTGGTAATCAAAATCTGTTGGTCTTAATTAACTGGCTTTGTGTCCATGCAATTCGAGTTTTTTTTAACAACCGAAATTAAATTATAATAGTTGAATTTTAAAGTAAAATGTTGCTGTCATTTTAAGCAGGTTTGTCAGTACTTACTGTAGATTTAATTAAGACTTAATACTACTTTCTTAGTACTTATTGCAATATAAGTTTACTTTATTGTTTATTGTATTATAAGTTTACTTTACTTTTATCAAAATTAAAACACTTTCGAGATGAGCAAGGTGAGACTGGTGTCATTACTGGCATAAGCACAGAAACACTGCAAAAACTGAAATTCTTCCTGACATACTTTTTTGTCTTGTTTCCATTAAATTCCACATATACATGTTTTAATAATTCATAAACAATAAACTTGACCATCTGAGATATTGTTATTAAGATAAAAGTTAGGTTTAGTTTTTTTTGGCTGTTGTAAAGCACACCTTGGGTATTATTTTGCATTGTTTGGAACCGGAAGCTGGGATGCATGATTTTAATATTAACACAGTGTGAAGTATATATAAATTTACAACTGTCTTTGTCTAAAACTAATAGAAGTAATAATGTTACTATGCTCCTTTTAAACTGAGATTTTAGAAAAGTTTTTAATTAATGCTACAGGAATAAACTCAGAGTTCTCAATTGCAATTTCTTTCCATGAGCTTTTAGAAGTGTTTCTCACTGTGAGAAAATAATTCATATAGGATCTGTTCTCTAAAGAGCCGTTGCTGCATTTAATGACGAGCAAAGGAAACTTTCTTGTATCTCACACATTTCTCCTGACTAATGGAAAATCCTGTATATTTCTCAACTAATATTAAAATTATATTATGTTTCAACATATTTCAAAATAGTTCTTTTTAAATGACCCCGAATCAAATCATTTAAGCTTTTATTTTCATTAGATTTTTTTTATTTATTTCCACTATGTAATCCCTTAATGAATCTAATTGAGTGCTTTATCCGTTCTGTTTCTATAGTGTAGGAGTGATAACATTTGTGTGACTCCAGTATGACAGGACACAGGAGTCTCATGCCACACGCTGTATGACAGGTGAGAAGAGACTAGTTGTCAAACATCCTCTCCTGGTTTCTCTGATGTCATGTCAAGACAGTATCTTGACTTTCAATGAAAATGTAATTAACAGTGTTTTGTATTCTTTATTCGGGAATCAATAGCAAATTAAAGGATGTCTTGCACTTACTCTTTAGGAATATTCAAAGAGTAGCGGAGAGATACAGACGTGGGCGAAAATACAATGTAGAGACCGAGAAAACTAGTATGATGGACAGAAAGCGTGTCTGCCTTCAGGCCCTATAGTAATTACTGGACTTGACCGAGTGTGTTAAGGCATCCATCCATGTTGGGCTGATGCTGGAGCTCAGCCAGCGTTATTTCTCGAAGCACAAGAGCATTTCAGAAGCTTACAATTACTGACTCATCTGGGTCATTGCTTCCAAAAGGGTAAAATATTTATTGCATCGGAAAAAGTTTACACCATCCTGTATTTATTCCCTAACCATCTGTTGTAATTTAAGTAGGCAATTGATGGACAGGTTTATTAATATTTACTTTATCGTTTAATTTATCACAAATTAGGCTCCGCGTTCGCTAGTGCTATACTGGCGCAATTAAAGGGAAATAAAACCTCATCCTTTATTAACCCCAATGTCTATCAAAATCTATATATGACTCTTTCTTCTATTGACCACAAATAAGATATTTTAAGAAATGTGCATTTGTGGCCATCATTCATTATTTCGCAACATTCTTTAAAATATCTACCTTTGTGTTCTACAGAGGAAAAAAGGCGATTCGGAATGAAAAAATTGTGAATAAAGATAGAATTATACTTTTGCTTCTGCTGCCTGGGAAAACAAACAGGCTTTTCTTTTTTTACTTTGTCAAAACAGAGAAAATAGTCATTTAACATAAAAACCTTTATATTTTTGAATTAATAAATTAAAGCCAAAATGTTAAAAGATAAATATATAAAAAATGACTTTGACGGTGCTTTAAAAGAGCTCAGTATTGGCCTAGACTAAAGTGTTGTGTAGTGAGGTCGTGAGGTTTTACTTTGCTTTGTCTTCTGGGGAATTTTTGGGATGTAATTGGAGCAATGATATTCCTCATGACTTCTCAAGACTACCTGCATAATGCTCACATACAGCAAGGAAAAGGGGGCACAATGGGAAAAATGTGATTTTTTTTTTTTTATGATAATTTCCATTATTGTTTTAATATCTCTTCTCTTCTAAAGGTTGGATAATTTCCTCATCTGAGCCCAATGATATTTCTGCTTTTAATTTTCATCTGTGCCCACAGTTCTTAGAGATGCAGGGTTTGATGTATATGGATGGCGGGTAGTTTTCTCACAGAGTCAATAACAACTGTTTGTATTTGTTTTTTGCTGATGGCATACCGAGAATGATCAAAGAAGCTTTCTCAGCCAGATTGGTAATTTATGGAAAGGTTTTCCTTCTTATTTCTTCCTCTTAATTGATCTCATCTATGTAAAGTGTATTTGGTGCTAAAAACTGCAGTAAATAAATTTTATCTTTGACTTTCTGTTCCTCCAAGCAAGTCAGTCAACTGTCTTTTTCTTCTTTGTTTTAAATGAGTTTTAAAAGAGAGTATTTAGAGAGCATTGAGTGTTTCACATTGGGGTAAACAAATCAAATGAAACATTTTAAGATTATATTCTGTGACTCACTCTCTTTATTCAAACCTATATGGATTTTTTATTCCACAGCACATAAAAGAGTTATTCAAAAGAATATTGGTAACTGACATCCATTCACTTGCATTGATTTTGTGTTCACACTATATACTATAAGTAAACGTGGGCCCCTGCTGTTTGGTTACCAACTTTCTTCAAATTATCTCTTTCTTATCTGAAGAAGATAGAAAGTCTAGCAGGATTAGAAGGATAAGCGGTTGAAATGATGACAGAATTCTTCAGTTTTGGGTGAACTATTGCTTTAAATAAAATTGGTTCCAAAAGTAACCATCAAACTGATTTAAAAATAGTTTTGAATTGGTAAAGTGATGAAAAAATATATAGCTTGTATTTTTACCTCTGACTGCAAAGAATTTAAATATTTCATTACAACTCCATACTGTACCCTAAATATGTACATCATTAGTCACCGTCTATAAATCCTCTCATTTTCAGCAACCCTCAATAGGCCGTGACTCTGAAGAATAAAAGTCAGAGACACCGGATGACGGTTGTCCTATAATTGTGGATTTAATTGCTCTCCTTAAGTTAGAATTACATGCTCATTACGTCTTAAAGTGCAGCATAAAGTCCTATTACCATCAAGCCCCTGAGCAAAGTGCTTAACCCTAGGTTGCCCTCAGGGAGGCTTTTCCTGCATTTGATATGCTTTAAAGTCCATTATGCTCCATGCACCCACAGCTAGAAGGATAACATGTTGACCTTCAATCTAACTTCCTAAATGTTAACCTAACACCACTGCATTACTGTTAATCATTATTCCTGATAGGATTGCCTCTTGTGTGCGGCAAGTGAGAGGTCAGTGGTTAGGTGCAAAAGTGCCTACAATACTGTATGTGGAATACCTGGTATAAAAATAGCCCAACATTTCAGGTTTAATTGAAGGTATATATCGCATAGATTATTGCCAAATATTTTGAATCGATACAGAATTCCTCAACCGATACCGATTCAGAGGGATATGTGTTAAAATAGTTCTGTGGTTACCTCTCGTTAACTAAATTATAAAGATTAAAATTATATTTCTTCACATTGTGATATTATTAATTTATGTAATGACTGTTCATTTTGAAAATCAAATTGATGTTTCATATTTTAAATACACAGATCACATATTCACTGCATTTGCTTTCCTTTTTTCATTGAGAAGACAATAGCCGATAAAGTAAAAAAAATCTCAGACGTTACCGATTATTGGCCATAAACACATTTGGAAGACTCTTTAGTCAATAATAATAATTGGTAATCTTCGATAATCTGAATATGGCCACATACTGAACCCGCATAATGAAACTCAGTAGGAAAAACTCACAAGACACAAGTAATGAAAGCATCTCCTGTGAGGATCTGAACTGGATGTCAATATGGTGACAGTGAAGACATCTGGTCTCCAGCATCTGCTCACCGTACACTTTTTCTTGGACCTAACTGTAAAAGACCTGCAGTCCCTGCAGTCTTAATATACACATCAAAGAAGCAGTTGTGAGCTTCAGAGTCACTCTATAACAGATCACACGGATGAAGAATATCACACCTTGTTCTTGGTCCTTAATAGAAAAGCAAATAAAGCTTTTAAAGCCCCGATTGCTTTTTTCAACTGTAGTCGAGGTATCTTCAGAATAAGATGATGGCTTGTGAAACACATATGCATATTATACAATGTATGATAAATCAAGAATTCATTCTACATTATTATTAGTAGTGCATTATTAGTAGAAGAGATGCACTCTTTATTATGTTCTTAATTCAAAGAACACAAGAAACGCAACAAAAGCAGTCCAAAAATGGTCTTAAGATACAAACTGTAGTAATTTGCATGATTTATTCATGCGGCAGTGAATGCTGGTAAATGACTTCAGCATTCAGTGTAAATCCCATAATTTTTTAGTAGGCAGATTGAGGAGAGCGTGGTTGGCCAAGGTGAAAAATTTCAAAAGATGTCATACCCTCTGGTAACGCTTTTCTTTTTTTAGTAATACAGTAAATAATACATTGCATTATATTGTGGAGTGGCAGCCTCATTAGCAACAGAACATCACAGTATCGCAATCCGTCACAAACATTGCACAGAGAACCCACAAATTTTTCGCTGCAGGCTGAAATGAAATCAATCTAAATTGTTCTGAATGCATCTCTGACTCATGGAATATAAGCAAGCTACCTCGGAATCCTTAGATTCTACCCATGTAATTGTCAAAATAAATGTAGATTGACATTGTATTCGTCATTTGTACTTCTGTGTATAAAGTCTAGTTAGGGTGACACCACATTATTGCAACATGCTGGGTTTGTGTTGACATGGCATTGTCGCATCTCGCCACTTCGTGCCACCGGCCGGCCATTATAGTTGAGAAGGCCTATGAGTCAGTCCTGTAATTATTTAATACGTTTAAATTGTTTAATTAGTTTGGATACTGAGCAGCAAGCTATTACTACAGATTGACTTTGTAGTGCCGTCATTGCTCTTAATATTACTGTCACATCCTGGAGATTGTTACCTTTTCATTGCAATGATGAATCATTCATGTGAAGCTTTGAGGAGAGGCAGTTTTTGTTAAGAGATTTTGTTAAACAGGAGTGTATGAAAGACACACTTTTAACCCAAGCTTAAACTGTTACGTCGACGGTGTGCAGTTGGGAATTACAGTTCTTAATGTAAATCCTTTCAGTGTCTAAAATGACTATTAACGGGACTCGACTTGTATAATGTCTTTTCTAATCTCTGATGGAGCTTTTGAGTATTTCGTGCATACATTCCTGAAGTAAAACCCTTTAGATCAGGGGTCAGTGTTGAAGTCGACAACAAAGTGCTGATGTTGATAAATTGCTCTTGTCATTTATTCTGCCCGGAGCCGGTCGGTGAAAAACAACTACTGGGTTGCTCCTTGTGAGATACTTTGACACCAGAGAAATGTGGAATAAGTGGTCTACCTGTTTTTTTTTACATTAAAGTTGGCAGTACAAATTAAGCTACAAGTTCAAAATGCAAAACAGGACAAAGTGCTGTTGTAATAAATGCTTTCAAAAATTAAGCATTCTGCTCCCAAATGTGCTGTTGTTTTGAAACTAGTGCATTTGCAAAGAATCAATACAAATTTTTTATAAATAAAAATTAATGTTTGTGTTTATAGAATAAAGTAAATATTTGGACTTAATATTGAATGAATGATTTACATTATGTGTAAATATAGGTTTGTCTATTGCTTACAACTAACAACTAACTGTATGCAAGATAAAAAATGTGTTTATATATATTATATGTATATGTGCGGTGTATAATAATTATATTTAAATATAAATAAACACAGGTACATATTTATATTTAAGAAATAATATTTTGTTTACATGCATTTGTATAATCATATTTTATTTATAATATAAATAAGTACATATTTAATACATTATATAATTACTCTTAAAATTGCACGTGTGTACTTAAATAATAAATACATATTTATTGTGTACATTACATATATGGACTGTACATAATAAATTGTTAACAAAAACTCACTTTGAATATGATTAGGCTTGAGTAATTTTTTGGCAGCCCTAAATTTTACGTAATGTAGATCATATTTAAATATTAAGTTATACAAAGTTTTCTAAGTATTTTTGATACACTTATGGGTGTACACAACAATCAATGGTCTAAAATCTTTCACAGTTACTGAGATTATCTGTCTTGTTTTACTAACTAAACTTTTACTTAATTTTACCTTTTCAATGTACAATTAATACACATATACATATAAAAAGTGGCATGTTGTCTACCAGCTTGTTGTCTCCTCGCTGTGCTTCCGAGAGTTCCATTGGAATTTTCCCACACGTTAATTCTAACCAATCGAAAATACTTTTAGGAAATACGACCAATGACCCACCTGGCCAAGAATAATGCGGATGTTGTCACATGGCTGCACTTCGTTTCATTACAACTGGCTCGTAGCAGAGCAGTTCGTGTGGTGTTAAAAGAAACGTAAAAGGTATCTCGTGTATCAGTGTATCATTTGTTTCCTTTGGTCCGGACCAAATGAACCACACCTAAGATGTGAAAGCACCCTTAAACGGCCTTGAGAAACCTTTGACATAGCATGAACCATTCTACCGTAATTGCAACGGCAAAACTCCTAGTTTCAATCCTCACCGAGTAGCACTTCAGTGGTCAAGCCCATACTGAAATCCACCACAGTCGAACCTCTCTCTGTTATTTCATCAGCCACTATCAAAAGTGCATCCGCAGGGCCTTTGTTATCCCCCTTGCCGCCTCATAAAAAGGCACCAAATTGGCTATTACCCTGACCTAATGAGAAGATGTCTGCTTCAGCAGAGAAGAAAATACATTTATGAAAACGATAGTGTCAGAAATGACGAATGTCTGGATAACTCGCAGTCGTTCCTCACCCTTCATCAATCAACATTTATCCAACGCCCATAAAGATATAAAATTCCTTCCTCATGAGGGGACCACCCACTGTCATGTCTTCAGCAGATTCGATTAGGTGGTGAATGTAAAGTAATGCAGAATTGATGGAGTTTGATGCTCTTGGAGAGTGAGTATTATAGGCTGTGATGGAAGCTGAGGAGAAATTACATTCCCACGTGGGCTTCCCGTGGGGAGCTAATACCTGGAGAGGGTTTTAACTTAATGGCGGTTGCTGCATTATTGCGATATAAAATCTACTGTTCTTGTTTATAGGCAGTCTATTCAACGTGTTTTAACCAAGAACTAGCCACTAGAGTCCGAAATGTCACTGATCACTCAATTCAAGTCAAAATGTATGACAAAAATAAAATACTGTGCAGACTGGGTATGATTTGAATTTGTTTAGCTTGTTTTCTCAACCTCACTTCTAATTGTCATCTTGTTTCCAGAGGATTGTTGCAGTAAGGTCTTTCTCGGTGAAATTCTGTTTTCTCAGCTTCTCTGCTCTTTGCGCCGGAGGTAGTTAGTGCCTCCCGTGTTTGCATGACCTTTATGGTAACGGTGGACTCTGAATAAAACAGCCTCATCAATTAACAGTGAGCTCAGCTTAATCTCTGCTTAATTACTCATCAAATGCTTTATGATGTGCGTTTTGTACACTCTTATTTATTGTGCTGGAGTTGCCTCTGTGTGAAACACCTACTAATGGTTTGTGGAAATGAGTTAAGGTGCTTTGAGCTGGCAATATTGTGAATATTAGTAGCAGTGAATATTAGGGATGTGATGTCATGGCATTTGTGTTTAGTAACAATAAAGTGCACCCAGAAAAAAATGGGCTGGTGGAATTAGTTAAGTTTTGTGTTAGAATCTTTCTTGAAACTTGAGAAATTAATTATTATAAAGAAATAATATAGACACTGATTATTTTATTCCGGTGCGACCTATGTGCATGATGTAATGATTCAAACAACCAAATTTTTTAGCATAAGAGCAATGTTAGGAACTAATATCGAATAATAATATATACATTTTAATGATATAACATATCACAAAAAAAGAGAACAAGCAATTATAGTGAATGGATGTTACGGAAACACTCAGAATGTGCATTTGTTTAATTCCAGCATTATGAAAGGATAGAGTTTTTGGAAGACAACTAATTTCTTAATTGTTATGTGAATTAAAATGTACAAACTAGGATAAAATATTTCTGAAAAATTGTTAAGGGATTGATCTTTAAAGAAGATCAAGTATTTACTATATTTTCATATGTTAGTTTTTTGCCAAACATAGCGTTATGGATGTGACTATCCTGAAAATAGCCCTTAATTAACTTTAAATCATACACTAAAAATAAATCAATGCTGTTAAAATGTAAAGAAAGACCTGAATACTTATGAATAAAAAGGTTTAAGTATACATTTTTGTTTTTACAGTGTACAATTTAAGCAGTTAAAGTGATAGTAAACCCAAAAATTTTAATTCTTAAATAACTGTCTAGTTGTTCCAAACCTCTATTAATTTATATTTATATTTTTACAGAACTATATATAGATCAATGCTTGTAACCAAACAGTTCTAGTTCCATTAAAAAAATTAAAATTGTAGTTAAAATTAGCCCATAACACGGTATTCTCCAGCATTTTTTGAAATATCTTATTTTTACGTTATGTATATTAATCTGAAACAACTCAAAGGTATGTAAATGATGGCAGAATTTGGATGTTATTAATAAAATACTTTCCTACAAAATAAAATGCAATGTAGATTATTTATGTATATACAAATGAAATAAAAAATGTAGAAAGGCGGGTGTCCTGTGCAATCTAAAAACCAATTCCGCTGGCTGGTACGTATTCATCTTGTGTACGTGCATGTGTGTATTTCTATAACGTCAGGCATATTCACAGACAAGCTGAAAATATGTCTGTGTTGATGACTCTTTATTGCCTCATTCATATTGACTGCACTGGTAAAACAGGCGGATTACTGACATACTGTATGAATCATGGGCTTAGAGTTGATCTGCGTCATTGCGCAGCACTGGAATCTTCCCTAGAAATGAATTGCTGCATCAAGTCTCAGACGCTGTTATCATTACTCAGCCCGCTTTCACTCACATTGAAAGTTAATTATTGTTTTGGTTTCCATAGACTCTTAATGTTTATCAAGTTCCTGCTGCTCTTTGACTTTAGAGTCAAAAGAGAGAAGATGTTAAAATGATAGGCTTAAAGTGGCCACTCTTTTCTCACGATAACTCGAATCTTGACAATCACTGATATGATTTAAAGCGCATACCCACGATCCTCTGCATTGCCTCTCTGGCCTGTGCTGTTCATCCTTTCTGTCAGATCCCTTTTCCTGTCCACCCTCTGAGAACATAGTGGTAACAAAATAACAATAGATTTCAGAAACTATTTTTGTCTGGGTTTCCATGGAAACGCTCGGGTGTATGTTAGGATAGGATTAGGGGGAATATTGCCAGTGTCTGCTGGCAAGTTTACAGTATATTAGCAGACATTAAATCTACATAGTTGGTTACTTTCAAAAGAAACAGATTTGATACAGACTTTGCGATTAAACTCTTTAATTAACCAATGAGAAAATTTTACTTGAGTACCTGCTTATTAGAACTATAATAGGTTTTTAAATAATGTCATCATTCTGACAGCATTAAAAGTTTTGCCACAACTACTTTCACTGGTTTTCGATTTTTGATGGTCTTGATCTTGTCTTGGTCTCAGACTTGGTCTTAGAGGTCTTTGGAATTTATTTCAAGACAGGCCAAGACCACAACTGTGGGAATTAATGTAAATTGCCTGATTTATGTGTTCATATTCATGTGATTGGATATAATAATTCTGACTCTTATTTATTTAGTTGCTTTTATTTGATTCTTTTGATACTTTTGTTACTCTTACTGCATGTAAGAAAATATTGGGTTATTGTCTCAAAAACGACAAAATGAATGCCTACAAATTTGTTAAGGTATGACTAGGTATGTCTAGGTTAGCTACTTCTATATCTAGATTCTTTGATTTTTTAAGACGTATTGTTTTGTTAAAGGTCACAGACTTTCTCAGTCTCGGCCTGCCGTACTTCTAGATGCCCTATATTGACTCCCGCCTTTGATTCTTCTTTGTTTCTATATATCTCCATAGCTCATATTTTTCCTTTTATTTTTTTTTTGCAGCTCTACTGTACGCCACCATCTTTGGAAATGTGACCACCATCTTTCAACAGATGTACACTAACACCAACCGTTACCACGAGATGTTAAACAATGTGAGAGACTTCTTGAAGCTCTATCAGGTGCCTAAAGGACTAAGCGAGAGAGTTATGGACTACATTGTTTCCACGTGGGCCATGACCAAAGGCATAGATACAGACAAGGTGGGTACACTTACTTAATTTCAATATTAGATTGGAAAGAGATATTGTTTTTATAGTGGATCGAACGTCAGTGGTTGAAGAATCCTGACCGAAGAAAACGAATTTTTAAAAAAAAGATAGATGGTGAAGGAAGAGCATTTACCGACAGGAGCTTTTCATGAAAAGCAGTGTTCAGTTGCATTCAGTTTGATTAAACAGATGTCATAACCCTCATTTAGTAATAGATATAGTCGATTGTGGACCCAAAATCAGGATATTTGATCATAGACACCTTTAAAATCCCTGAAATGAAAGGAAGTTATTCCCTTCCATGCCATCATTCTGTCAAAAACTAAAGCCACCAACTCAAAACATGGAGGTGGAGAAAAGAGGGTCATCATTCTCATTCGATGCAAGTGTCTCTCCATCAAGACCCCCAATTTTATTTCATTCTAGGAGAGAAATAGAAAATTGCATTATCTCCCGGGAGACATCAGCCCCCAGGGATTGTAGTAGATCTATTCAACCCTGAGCTCAAACCTATAAAGGATCCTCATGAGTGATTTTCATGCAGTGCTGGATGTGAAATCCTCTCCATTTATCGACGTACGGAATTATGCGTAATGAACAAATTTGACCATTTTATGAGCAGCAGAGGTGGACACATGCACGGCCAAAAACGTGCCTGTCAAAGTGAGTTTTGGTTTAGTTTAAAAGTGCAGAACACGTGCCTACTATCTAGATATGAAACAGATCTTATTTTCCATGATTAGATTTTCCATGTTAAAAGTCTGATTGCACCTGAAATGTTGCTTTGAAACTGCAAAAAAGTATCTATAATTCTATAATTTCTATAACTCTTTTTTATATTTACACTTAAATTTACTCATTTGGCAGACGCTTTTATCCAAAGCGACTTACTGTATTATTCAGTACTCAATTATCACTGCAGAACAAATAGGGATAAGGTGTCTTGCTCAAGGGCACTTCAGTCAGTGTCTGCTGGCACTGTGATCCGACGCTGCAACCTTCTGCTGACAAGTTTATAATAATTAAATGTAATAATTTTTATTTTCAAATGTAATATTGTATCTTTCCAGCAATGCAGCTTTGTAACAATGTTACTTGAATGAAGCCTTATAATTAAAAATAATAATAATTGAATGCATTTCTAAATTAAATATATTTATTTACAATAATATACAAGTTTATTTGTCACATATGTAATACGTGAATATGTAACTTACAGATTTAAAAATCAAGTATTTTCATTATGATTTATTGTGTTTTAATGTGTTTCTTACAGGTTAATTGTTTAACTTATTATTACTTAATTTTGATTTACTGTATTTGTTTTGGCAAAGAACTCTATAAATGCACCAAAATACCCAATGCTATCCCCTCTAGTGGTTATTATATAACAAATATTCATATTCATTTCACATTTGTGTTCTAGTGATGCAAAAAAGAATGACATCTCATCGATGCACAACTAAACGACCTGCATACTTCAGCCCTCAGTGAAACCATTAGCGCGAGAGAGCACTCAGTATGTGCGGAATGTTTAATGGGCACCTAATGATTCAATATTAATGACATGACCTCATGCACACACATGCATACTGTATGCATATATGAGTGCTATGCCACAACTGTAGCAATTCCACATTATTTTCCCTGGAGTGGCTGCGCGTCCAAAATCACTTGTTTGTCTTACCACACACCGTACATAATTTCCTGTATGATATAATGACAAATTGTCAGTCATAACAGGCTTTTTATAGCTGATGCACTACACTTCATGCTGGATGCGTGCTCTGATATGCTCACGAAAGACAAATGTCAGTTCCAGTGGATAATAAGAAAAATACTCTGAAGATGTTCTTACCAGAACTTTAAATTGCATCAGAAATCTTATTTATTGAGCTGCCATAATGCCAAAGTGACCCGACTCCTGTCCATCAGATCAATAAGAGGTAGCAGATCTTAATACCAGCACTTATTTCTATTTTTGTTTTTATTCTGTTCTTTTTTGTATTCTATTAAAGCTTTGTTAGGCTAACCGGGACCAGTCATAGCACTCACACATTATACTTTTTTATTTGATTTGATTTCTATATTTTTGGAGTGGAAAGCGTGTACTCAATGCATTAAATGTTAATGTAAGTGTCCTCTGCGTAATGAGACACTTCAGCTCACTGATGGCTGCTGTTTTTAGGTTCCCATTGGAATCAATACACATTAAACACTAATGATCAGTGCTTCAATATTAGTTGGATATTAAATATAAATGTGAATTGTCATATGTTGTGTCTCTAAACAAATCATGATTACAATATGTTAAGGTTATTGTACATTTTTATGATAACTCTCCTTGTTTCGATTTTTCGCAACAAGTAAAATGTGCTTTGAGAAATTTACATTTTCACATTTTAATTTAATATTTTTTCTTTGCAGGTTCTGTCCATCTGTCCTAAAGACATGCGTGCTGACATCTGCGTTCACCTCAACCGGCAGGTGTTCAACGAGCACCCTGCTTTTCGACTGGCCAGCGACGGCTGTCTGCGCTCTTTGGCGGTAGAGTTCCAGACCACACATTGTGCTCCTGGAGATCTTATCTTCCATGCAGGAGAAAGTGTGGACACTTTATGCTTTGTGGTGTCTGGATCTCTGGAGGTCATCCAGGATGATGAAGTTATTGCCATTTTAGGTGAGTTAAAGGACATTCTTTATGAGTGGAGATTTGGGTTAGTTGTCACTTGGGGAGGTTGGGATCAAGTCGATATAGCCCAGGGCACAAAAACATTTTATTTTACAATGAAGAGTTCTCGCAAAGTTTTAAATAAAAAGTTTCACAAAGCTACACAGAGCTACTGAAAGATAGGCAGGGGCTGAGGATGTCAGCAAGCCTATTAACAATGACCACCATGATTGGCTGATAGTGAGTGGATCTCTGTCAGTCACTTAATCATAAAAATATGACTGAGGTTGGTTACCATGTTCCAATTAATATTTCAAAATAAGATTAAAATATAGCTTTGCCTTATGAAAAATAAGTTAATTGAAGTGTGCTATGGTATACTTGTTTTCAGGTCCAAGCACTATTTGTACACTAACCAATACACTACTGTAAAGTAAATTGATATTATTATACTACTGAAATAAATTATGCTTTTTCATACCTGACCCTTTTCTTAATTATACCAAGTATACTTCTTTTTAAAAGAGATTTTCAAATAAAGATTTTTAAATAAAAATGTTGCCGTGTTCAAATAAAGGTTTAAAATGTAAACTAAGGACTCCTTCTAAATGACTTTTCACAGATTTAGAATCTGTTTAGGTTCTATAAGGTTTGTGAACAAATTAAATCTGCAAAAATTTATATTTTGCTATTTTCTTGAATCAGGATTTTGAATTTGTCCCAGGTTCTAAATCTAAAGAACACTTATACAAATTTGTCTTTTCTCAAACAGCATTTTTTTATGTTGGTTTCAAGTGCATTATATAAATGTTGGTTATATAAATGTAAAGTTGGGTTGTAACTTCTTAGATGGTGTTCTATATAATGTTTTGATTCTTTCTTTGTCAACCATTACATTTAGCCTATTTCGTATTTTTATATAAATAGTTTCACTGTTTATAATTAGCTAAAATGGTAGAAGTAGGACTTTTCGATTACTGGGATTTGGACAACATGGGTGGGCAATAATACTTATAAAAGTTAACTTCATCAATGTATTTTTATACAATTACAAAATCCAATTTTGTCTGGCCGCTGTTGTAATATATTTTCTGCACAACATGAAACAGGATCACAACACTCTCATTAAATCCAAGGAAGTCCAATACGGCACAATTAACTGGTGTGCACCACTGTTAGTAACACCTCAAAGCTCTGCAGGTTCTTCCTGAGGGCACATCCTGCAATTCAAAAACATCTCAAGCGTTTCTTAAAGCAAACCGGACAATATACTAACACACAGAAACTCACACAATCTCAACCTCTTAGGTGACATAAAAGCCCACACTGTGTTTCATTGGCCGTATGTGCCACATGGTCTCCTTATCCCGCTTTAATTGATCCGTTGGGACCAATTCTCTTTTTATCGATTTTAGGGTCTTTCATTTCACAGGGATGTGCACAGGGTTGTTCCAAGTCTCCAGTGCTGTAACAATGACCAGATGTGGAAAATTGTATTTCATACACACGTTTCATTGGAATTTAAGAAACCTCATATATTATATCTATTTTCTTCCCCCTTGCTTTGTTTGTACCGCTGTCTAAATTGTTATAGTTTTATTCTTTAGATTCCTCCGCAACAAAGTGGCAGTTATTATCTCTGTAAGTGCAGACAAGGGACTTGGAGCCAAAGACGGGAAAGTGATTTGAGTTGACACGTGCCCATACAGGCATGCCTATTATGAGGTCTTTGGGGTCTTTTTTGTCTCAGACTGGACATTATCTTGTGATCTAGTAAGCTCTTGAGTTGTGCTGATGTACCGTGGCTACGTAGACCTCAGAAGACCTCACATTAGACCTTACAAGACACCATAGGAGGAAAGTATGGTCTGTCCCTCCTAATGGGGAATCAGATCAGATGCTCTTTTACTTTAATGATTATGAAATGAAATAAGACATGAACACTGGGAGTTAATTAGCCTCAAGGCATTTACTTGAACCCACCGCACTGAACCTGCTGGGCTCCTAATGATGCCCCTCATCAAAGCACTGAACACCGTCATATCTGTAGAGATTCGCTCACAGATGTTGTGTGACTTCCGCTTGTACTGTTATGTACTGGATACCTGTGAAAAAAGATTCATTATTGTATACACAATTGTGTGTACATCGCTTTCCAAAAAATAGAAGCTGCAGCAGATTCTATACTTACAGATTCTTAAAAAATGTTCTTCCCCTGTGGTTGGAAATGTTCACCTCAATGTTTACCTTAATCTAATGTTTGATTGTCAAAATAACACATTTAAAACTTTAAAGTATGTGTTCCTAGATTTGGTTGCTTGAGAAACGCACAAGCAAATCCTGCAGTATAGGCAAGAAGACGGATGACGTGAGCTCGGCTTCTTTAATTCTATTGGTAGTCGCTCCGGAAAGTCACTCATCCTTTGCAACGAGTTGAACTATTCTCAACTTTGTCGCATCACTTTTGTAGCCACTTTTTTGTCGCCAATGGTCACTGTCGCTCAACATTGCCGGACATCTATCGCTCTACATTGAAAATAATTACATCACCTCGCTTTTTATTCGAAGCTACTAAAACTGAATGCAAAACGAAGACCTGACACAACAGTGGGTTTTTAAATGTTATCAAATACTGATCCACAGGGTCAGATGAATTGATGTAATTGGTCACGATGTCATTAACTTACTAGCTTTATGGAGGAAACTCAGCAATTATTTAAAAAGTAATTTCTGTACATGGTTTTTTTAAAACAAGGTTAGAACCATACAATCTCTGAGCCAAACTATTTGGAAAAAAAACATTCTGTGTAAAGTGGGATCCACAAAAAACAGAATAAAGATTTAACAAAAATGATGAATTGAAAAGTCAGCTATATAGTTTGTTTCTGTAATTTGTCAGAACGATCAGCGTTAAATGTTGTTCTTTCTATAACGTTTTTTCATTGATTCCAGGTAAGGGTGACGTGTTTGGAGATGTGTTCTGGAAGGAAAGCACTCTGGCGCATGCGTGTGCTAACGTGAGAGCCCTAACGTACTGCGATCTGCATGTGATCCGGAGAGATGCTTTACTCAAAGTGCTGGAGTTCTACACGGCCTTCGCCAACTCCTTCTCCCGAAACCTCTTTCTTACCTGTAACCTCCGCAAAAGAGTAAGTACAACTCCTGTGATCACTTAAAGTCAGCGGGACTTTTCATGTATACTTTGTTATATATTTTGTAATATACTGCTATATAGTAGAGTAGAAATGTTTAAGTTGATTCTTTAACGCTATTTATTAATTAGTCACTATTAGTTCTTCCACGTATACAAATTATTAATTAATAATTGTGACAACTAAAAACATGATTATTATGATTATCACATAAATGAAATTATCAAGGAAAATTTTTTGTGACATTATCTCGTTGAGACATAAAAAAGTGATGGTATTGCACCGGTTTATTTGCACTGAAGTGATAGTCCACCCCAAAATAACAGGTTGGTCATTTTTGCATTTAAAACCTTTATGACTTTCTTTATTCTGTAAAAAACAAAAGAAGATATTTCGAAGAATGTCATTTGGGGTGAACTATTATTTTAGGAAGGAACTATTATTTTTACTTTAGGAAGTTCTATAATTTTTTAAATTCTCAGGTCCGAGTTCAAAACAATCGTGCAGCCAATCAGCCAATCACAGCTGCAAAGGGTCTTTTCTTAATGTGGAGAGGAAAGTTAACTGAGAGCGAAAGATGACATCTGTGAGGGGCGGGACTATCAACAAGGGGCGTGACCCTTTTAATGTGGGGGCGACTTCGAAAGTCAACGTTGACAACCAGAAATCCTAGACCCTGCCTTTAAGACCCCCAACTCACTATCTGCCGTGGTATAAAAAAATCTTTGAGTGTGATTCATTGATTTAGAGAGGAGAGAACAAATACAAAGATCACATTCAAGACACAACTTTTAAGAAAATTAGCTTAAACTTAAACTGATATAATTATTAATTTCCAATTTGAATAGATTTTAAATCCAAAACATTGATTAAATATTTATGTGCTCTATTGAATGTAAATGCAATGCATTTTATGGATCTTATTTGAATTTAACCTAAACACATTTCTTGTGTTTAGTGTTTACTTTTTAGATTGTTTACCTCATAGATATAAGCTCATCTTTGCGCACTTTGACCTTGTCCGGCCGTAAGGTGTGCAGTCCATGAGTTCACAGCTTCTCTCTGGCTTAAACCTGACCACATATTCCTTAAATACATCAATGATTCATTCTGAGACCTGCCCCTAAAGAGCCCTGGGTCTCCTGGCTCAAGAAAGACCTTCAGCGCTCAAAACACATAAAGTCCTCGGCTGTGCACTTTTTACACTGCCATTGAGAGTTACATAATTTGTGTGCAGTGGTGAACTATATTTAGGTACAACGATTTTCTCTGTTAGTTATTTTGAGGAAAAAATGTTCTGAAAATAGAAGAGCTGATCCTCTTTATAGTAAAAAATCTATATTGCGTCCATGTGAGAACATGCTGGATAAATTCTTTGGGCAGCTGGTATTGTTTGAATGCATTGAACTAAATGAACACAGAGGGGATTCACTGAAGCACAATATTAATTCATCACCTCTGGCCACAGCAAAAGTAGCATCTGCATAATAAGAAGATACTCCGCTAAATGCACAAATGTATTGATCTAAGGGTTTAGTTTATTTTTAAAGAAATCATGAAATCAAGTTAGCTTTAAAAATGAAAATTCTATCATCATTTACTCACACTCTTATCATCTCAAACCTGTATGCGTTTCTTTCTTTTGCAAAACGCACAAAATATATTTTTAAGTGAGCTGGTATCCAAACATCAGTAACCTCTATTGTAGCGAATCACGAGGTTTTTTGAAATATTTTCTTTTGTATTCTACATAAGAAAGAAGTTCAAACAGGTTTGAAAAGTCAAGAGAATGTGAAATAACAAGAGCATCTTCATTTTGGGGTGTACTATAACTTTTAATATATTATGATTGTTATGGATTTAACTTTTTGCTATTTTTATAACTTTGATCAGACCTCCTTAAAAGTTGTAACTTGTTGATGTCTATACTGACCAAAGTGTGTTAAAAATGGTGTGAAGTGTTTTAAGGTCGAAGTGTTGGTTTTATTGTCAGCAGAGTGACAGAGGCCGCCCATAGTAACCCGCTGTGCCCAGTCAGCTGGGTAACACTGCTGATGGGCTGGCTTTACTGAAGAGGAACTGCCTCCCACAGAGCACATTCTGAATAAAGCATGAGTCAAATCAGCGGGCGCGCACACACATTTATCATGCATAATGAATTAATGCGGCCACCTTCTAATATTATGAACACCTATTGTCATCTCATCTTCACTGTGACACTACACCCTACATATAATAGGACTTAGCTTGCAAAGATTTTGATGACACTACCTGCTGAAGTCAACCATTTTTTAGGAGCCGTTAACACTTTTTTTACACAAAAACAGTTTTGAGGGGATAAAACATAAACTTTCAAAGTTAAAGCTTTTGGAGGCTAAAATAAGTGAAACTCAAAGTAAGTCAAATAAACTCAAGTTTAAGTATTTCAATTATTTTAGCTTTTTTTTTTATTTTAACATATGCTTTCATATGTTTACTTTAAGTAATCTATAATAACCGTTCTGTTTATGGATGCTTGTCGGATCATTTACATGAAATGTCTCAAAAATACACCTTTCTGTTTTTTGTATATCGTTGCTGAGGTCTGTTGTTTTTCAAAAGCTTATAATATTAACAAATTACTCCAAACCGATAAACCTCTATTTATGTCTTGAGATCAAAGCAAGTATTACATAAAACTATATTCTGCTACATCACCTTACATTCATATGTTTTAGTTGTAATGTGAAACTTTTGTCATTCTACCACAATTTCTGTTTGAAACAACTTTACCAAAGTATCTACGTGTTAAATGTACTAGCTCAATATATTCTTTTATTTTTAACCAACAACTTTATAACATTTTATCTTAAACATTAAGTCCCATGCTCTTGCTGTTGCTGTTCTAAAATGCTGTAGTCAAAAATATGTCTGTGACCCTGCCTGTGAAACCCAATTTTTTTGTGATATATTTTTAAACATAAAATCAGTCTACATTAAGTAAGGAACATTCTAGTATATAACATTTACATTTTTATGTTGATATAAGTAAGATCATTTCAAAGATTAAAATCAAAGTGATATAAATAGATCAAATCAAACTGAACCTGAAATGTTCGTAAAAGGTGAATCTCCGACTTTGGCCTGGTTTTCGTAGGCAGGGTCCCAGACTTTGATAAGACTAGTGGTTTTGAACAAATAGGAGATTTTTTTAGTTTCCTGTTTCCTGCTGTAAGTTTTGCTTGGCTTATAAGAAGGTTTTGCTGTACATTTTTAATTTTCTGAAAGTAATCCATGTGTTTTGCATTCTGGCCTGGGTAACTTGTGTTCATTTTTCCTGAAATGATCATTTACACACGGCTTTGCTTTTCAAAGCAGATAAAAACGAAATATTCCCCATTAGTTTTCATGGATCAATCCACGTGTTCTTTTTTAATACCACATGCTCAATCCACAGTTCTTTTTGCTCTTTGCTAGATCAGCAGAGAATTCAGACCAATCTTAAAGGAACACTCCAGCATCACCCGCTGGGCTCACAACTGTTTGTCTTTGGCTGCTGATTAGTGTCAGATCGCTCTCTCTTTTTGCCTGAACTGATTCATGTCAGCAGCAAAGGCAAAGATGGCAGAATCCTTCACACCTGCCATGCTTTCATTCTAAGTAGATTTACAAGGCCTTCAGAATGTTACAAACCCCTGCCAATAAGGTGGGCGAAGCAGCTTTATCACCCCCTCCATTACCAGCAGTGAGAACAGGCAGAGAGAGAAGCTTTCTCAGCAACCAGAGAAAGATTCATAGAAAGACCAGCCCAGCACATACTCGGCTGTTTGCAAAAACATTTCAATTCATTCTCAGAACTTTCAGTCCATACCAGATTATTTAACTTGTATCCCCAAAAATACTAAGCAGACAGACTTTAACTTGCTAGCTGATGTAATTTAAATGAATGTATATATTTAGCTTGTTTTCTCTATTCTTAAAAAAAATGTGCATTTATCTATGTTGTTGCGTGTTATGGTGTTGTGTGTGTGTGTGTGTGTGTGTGTGTGTGTGTGTGTGTGTGTGTGTGTGTGTGTGTGTGTGTGTGTGTGTGTGTGTGTGTGTGTGTGTGTGTGTGTGTGTGGAAAGACAATTTTAAGGTAAGAATTGCAAAAAAAGGTCTGTTGAGTCTCAAAAGAAAGCTAAAACACATTTTCTTCATTTCTTTTTCTTAAATTATGAATGGGAACAATCTGCTCCATCTTTTTGACACAGGGCAGAGCAACTGAGGGACAACTAGACAGAACTTAAGATCCCAAAAAGAAATCAGTTCGTAGTCCTGTTTTATTTTGTTACCAATATATACAATTTTTAAAAAAATGTAAATATTGTTATAATAAGGTTGTCCGTGCATTTTTATATGAAGTATCTGTGTTGCAATATTTGTTGTTTATGTTATATATTTTTACATTGTGTTTGTTTATTAAAATGGGAGTTGTGTTGATAGCTACACGATACTGTTATTTTAGATGGTCCCTAAAAGAGGCATAATTGAACCGTAAATGCATAGAACTGCATTCCATTCCAAAATTTGGGGGGTAATTCTTGTAAATGGTTTGATTTCTACATTGTACAGACCTATAGCAAACCTTTGATAAAGCCAAAAACAAACTTCTCTGGATGTGACTGCTCTTAAATGTCAGTGTCTTGTGACTTATTCCGGTTGGTTTTGTTTCCATATGTGCTCTTCCGGAAATCATTCTTTTAGACTTTGATGTTTCTGTTGGCAGTCTGATCTGTGGGTAGAGACATAAATTGATTACCTCCAGCTTTTTGGCCCATAGAGCAAAGGCCAAGATAAGTATTGATCCCCAAACGGACAGTCTAATTTTATAGCTTTCAAATGGCATCTGCTCTGTGTAGCCAAAGTCTTCTTGACAGGCCGCATTATAAAAAGAAATTAGTGGAATGACTCAATGCAAACAAATGACTGTGATAACTTAAATTTTCACTTTGTAGTAGTGGGCAATAATTTGCTGATTAGTTGGCTGTGATTTAAAAGTGCTGAGTGGGGCGTTTACGGGGCCGGTGATGCCTCAGCGTTTGGATGGGGGAGAGGGGACCTTCTTCTGGCAGCTCCTCAGCCTCCTGCTGTACTTAAGGCAGCAAAGCAACGACGTGTTGGATAGGTCGGGGGCGAAGGCAGGATAAATGTCTGCCAAATCCCATTAATCTTAGATTTTGCTGTGTTGGTAGACAAAGTGCACTTTTGTTTCTATTCCCCCATGCTTTTTGCCCTTTACGTCCATTCTGCAGTGCAGAGAATCATTTTGGTTTTTCAGGAGTAAAGACACATTTTCCTTAGTTCTGGAAATGCTGTGATTATCTAAGCGCTCGTGTAAAACTGCAATGGCAAAAAAAGTAATTAAAAAGAAGTGCACATGTGGGTCTCATATTTCAAGGTGTATTTACCTCTTTCTTTAGAACGGTGACTATGTTTCGACAAATTTAGTGTTTGTTTTGCTAAGAGTTAAATTAACCAGACACATATTTGGAAATGTACAGGTATCTGCAGTAAAAGTTACACGACTGGTCAAAAGTTTTGGGACACATACTTACCTATGCATTAATATTTTCCCCTTTTTTTATAACAATAATAAACGCATCATCATTATGAAACAAACCAACAGTACTATTAAATTATGTTATAACCTTAAAGAATAAAATAAACATGTAATGTTTGATAATTTTCAGTGCAGTTACGTTTTGTCTTGAATTCACAGAAATGTTTTCTTGTTAGTTTTCCAGCAGCTTCTTAAAGTCTCGCCCTGTGTATTTTAAGGAGTCCCCATCTATTCTGCAACCTTATTGGCTCTTCTTTCTACAAGACTAAAAGTCATTAATTTCAAAAATACGGTTTAGTTAATAAATGTTTGTCATAGAAACATGCATGTTTGCTTAATTGTATTTGTATCTATTCAACTAATTTCAGTCATTTAGGAGAAATGTTTTCAGTCATTTATTAACTAAATGAGAAACATTACACTCCAGTGTCCCAAAACTTTTGACCGGCAGTTACATTTTTGTGTTATTGTATAGTAACCTTGATGATGCTCTGTGTTAGTGTTACGATAGACACTTTATGTTTAAATTTGTACAGTCAGTAGTTTTTTGCTGTCACACAAGGCCATGGGACCTGTTGTCAGATTTAAAAAAAATGGTTGTGTTATTTTTATCTAGCTAAAAGGCTTCATGTGAGTCTCCCCTTTTTAAAACTCAGATTTTTATATAAGGTGATCCTACAGAAATGGTAATGTGTAATGTAAGATCACTTAAGAGTTTATGTTTGTTAACATTTTATTTTCAGGAACTTACGGTCAACCATGGGCGAACAATCAGAAATAACAAAAAAAGTTGATGTTGATAAACTCGTTCTTCTTTGCGTTCTGCTTTGTATTGTGACAGATTAAAAGGTTACGAGCCGTATTAGTCCCAGGTGCAGAGCCTTTTTTATAATAGATGATAATGAACTCTCAGGGATTTATTCAGTGCTTGATATGAAATTACTTACATATCTCAAATGATTCCTGCTGAGGTGTAACAGGAGCATTTATTCTCTCCAGTGTTTTATTCAGCTGCTGGTGGTTTGGTTTCTTAGAAGCCTTTAAAAAAACAGCCATTTATGAAAATAAATCAAGAATTGATTTTTTGTACAGTATTTCTAAGAATACCTAATTACACACAGTATAAAACAGATAGAAGTTGAGAAAGCTCAGGGATTTCAGAGCTCAATATTATATATTACTGTAGTCCAACCTGATCTCACAGGAGTTTGTAACTATTTTACAAGGTGACTCATTTGTATGAATTTGTATCATGTGAACTGTAAAACACCATATGATTATTGGAAAAACCGATATTGAAGCCCACCAACTAACATCACTGGAACAAGAGTAAAACCCACAAATAAGATTGTATATATATAATTGATACACTGTGCCTTGTGTAATAAACAAACAGCAATTTCTTTAGAAGGATATAATCTAGATAACATGATGCAGTGCAGGAAAACCAGGCGATATTTGGTGATAAAGTAAAATCTTTCTTGGAACTTGGCCAGCAATCCATCTTCTTGAAAATAATTCATTTAAAAGGGACAAAACATCGTGCAATAAGAAAAACACGGAAAGGAAAGGTGGGCAATGTAGAAAACACTGCATTATAAGATATATATTTTACAGTAAATCTTTTCTTCCATATGTTGAGATGATGTCATCAGTGAAAGTTATATCATGGGTTTAACAACAAACAACGCCCCATCCGCTAGAGCTTCCACGCGATCCACATTTTGTTCTTATGGTATTCATTGGTTTTAATTACACAAAATTGAGATATTCCTGGAAAATTCCCTTGACTTTTCAGTGCTAACCTTTATGTCTCTGTATACTTATCTTGTCATGGTTGCTGGGGAATGTAATATAACTTAATTACATTTAAATGAGAAATGTACAAAAGGAGAATTCATTACAATAAACAACTTGCTTTCTTACACACGTTTTGGGGGAAGATTTGAGAAAAATAAGTTGTTTTTTGGCTTTATGGTAGGATTACTTTTATAGCAATTCCTACTTCCCTCAGCCTCTACTAACACCTAACTTAACCCTTTTTTTGTTTATATCAGTTACTTAATAAAATTATAATGTGTTTTCTATTAAAGAGCAATTGAAAAAATATAATGGACTTATACCCAAAGACCTATCAAAAATGGATAGTGATTTTATGAATGGATATCAATGCACTTTCTGAGAAGCATCATTAAAATGGGCAATTTCAGATTTATGTTATGCCTTTTTTCTCATAACGCATCTCCTCCTCCAGGACGTCTGTCTGTCAGTCACTGTCAGGGCATGAAATGTGTAGTTCTTTTCATGAGTGATGAAAGTGTCATCTCCTTCTCTTTATGTCTATTGTCAAAATCCGACAACATCCGTCAAGATTAAACAAGATTGTGAGAATGAATATCATGAATGAAGGGCCAAATCTGTCCTCAGATGAACTACATTGTATATTAAGTCAGATTTACATACTGTATCTGTAGAACAGAATCACGTTGTTTAGAACTAAGACAGGTACAACTTTATGGTTGTTTCCGTAAAAAAACCCAGCTCCAGCTTACGGACCTTGAGCAGCGCTTGTGATTAATCAAAATGCTCGGTCTCTTTTGTGCTTTCAGTTTGGTTCTTGGGTGAGATTTTCCGGGACAATGCCCAATAAGGACCTGGGAACTTTTTGATGAAAAATGATGTTAAGTTACAGATTTAAAAAAATACTCTCTAAATGAATGCTGGGAAATTGTGTTGAGCATAGAAACAAACAGACCGCGTTGAACATTGCAACTCAACATGTTTTATATTGTAATGACTTATAATGCATAAAAAAATACTTCTCCTTTTAGATATATTGGGTGTCATACATACAAATCTAAAATGACGATGAGGACTTTTTGTTCCCTATTGCAGTATTGGAGTAATTGGAAAAGACTCCCCTACTTAAAAATATCACCTTTACAAGAATGACACACAGGTTTGGAATAAGTAATGCTAACAGAATTGTTATTTCTGGGGAGGTTTATTATCTGAATAAAAAAATATGATCTTTAAATATAAAAGTGAACCGAAAGTGAACATTGTGTCATCTTTTTCTCACCCTCATGTCATTTTATTTTTTTAAATGTAGTTAAATTAGATATATAAAATTAAATACATTTTTCAATTAAAAATTCACATACATTTTTTATACAGAATAGCGAACAGTATACCTTATATGTTTGTACCTGTGTTAACTGTACATACCGTGTGCTATTTTAGGAAATCCTTACACAGTAGAGCTATTTCTACTGTGGCAGTTTTTGTCAAACTGCGGGTGAAACGGAGTCTGCTGTTCAGACATGCAGCAACAATACTTTCTTATACTACAGCTCATTAGTTTGAGATGCATTGTGTCCACAAGTGAACGGCATTAAATAAAACAAGGGTGACCCGGCATGCCTGTGCAATTATTCCAATTATACCATTCGTCTCTGTTAAAAGAGAAAGAAGTCACTTCACGCAGGTGAGAAATGTTAAAATAATAACCCTGGCTCCACAGGGTGTGAATGAAATATTGGATTCTTCATTAAAATTCCCAGTGGATGCTAAGAGATCATTATAAATCCTTAATCAGTTTTCCTGCGCAGAAGAGATTCAGGCTGTTGACACATCTATTTTCTGTCTGTCTCTGCTTTTATTTACCGGATAACTTGAGCTTTGTGATTATTGTCATTGTCTGATAAGAGGCCTCGGAAAGAAAATAATAGAAGAACATATGCAGGGGCATACAGTCAATTCTTAATAAAACGCTATTAAGGATCCTATATTTGTATATTCATATATCATTTACATTACATTTTCACATTTGCCAAACAGTTAATATCAATGATACAACACACACCCTTTACATTTTTATTTATATTGTGTTCTTCTGCTCATTTTTCTTTATTTGCCCCAATGTATTTCCAGCCCACTCATTTTCTTTCTCCTTCACTCCATCACAGCCATCTCATTCTCGTACTAAGCTGCTTTTAAATAATATGAAGCGGCAGAAGGGGGTTGTATTCATTTTTTACCAGAGTCCTCCTGGGTGATGAGAAGTGACATGCGACGCAGCACTTCAGGGTGCTTAAAGGAGGCAAGCAGATAAATAAAGGGCACGTGACACAGCCTGTTCTATTTATAACACAACAGACCGATGTTTGCCCCGAGGAGAATCATTTTATTGAAGTCAGCACAGTCACTATTATGGGATCGCAAACCACACTGATAGTGATAAGGAAGGATGCAGCAATTTTCGGCAAGTGTATGATATTGTCTAAAAATACTGTTGGACTGGACGGAAGATTAGGCAAAGTGTGTGTGTTTTTCTCTAGTTATTGTTTTACATAAGGACTATAAGGGATAGTGTTCCCAAAAATTAATTTTTTTAATCCTTATTTACTCTGGTTCTTTCAATCCTGGATTAATTTTTTCCTGTGCAGAACAAAAAAGAAAGGGAAGCGAACAGTGGTAGTATCCATTGACTTGCATTGGTTCTACACAATAATGGTGAAGTGATAGTGCTCCCAAAAATGACAATTCTGTCCTTGTTAGTCTTGTTATTTCAATAGTGGATACATGTTTTTCTCTTGATTAGAAATAAAAGAAGATATTTTGAAGAATGTTGGCAACCGAATGACAAAAATGAGAAGTCCGTCCTCATTTACTTTTTGTATTTTAAAAGAAAGTCATCCAGGTTTGAAATGACAAGAGTAAATGAGGATAGATTTGCTGTTACAATCCTGGATGACTTTCTTGTAAAAACCACATAAGAACATACTTTGAAGAATGTCGGCAACCGCGCAATGATAGGACCCATTGACTTTCATCGGTTTGGTATCCATACATAATAACAGTGAATGGATGTATCTTTACACCCATTCATAGTATCTTTATTTTTGTTCTGCAGGAGAAAGTCATAGGTACTAAAAAAATGTACCAATGATTTAAAGTATACATTTGCACATGGTTTGTCTTAAAGCATATTAAAAATAACACACAAATATACTGATAACATTTAAAAAAAATTCTTTAAGAAAAAGAGGAACACAGGCACAATGCCTTTTTTTAGTCTGGTCTTTAAACATGTGATGAAATCCTATTATAAGTAACAAGCCCTATGGTTGGATGACTTCAACGGTATGTCAGGTGAGGTCATACAGACCTCTCCAGGGTGCTGAGGAAGAGGCTTGGGTAATTAATGAACGCTCTCTAATTAACACACATGAGTTCAAAGCCATACCAAAAGACTCAATGAATGTGGAGAGAAAGATGGAGCGAGTATTATTTTTGCATCAGACGCTGTGTCGCTACCAAGGATCTGAAATAGTGTCAAAATGTGTGTTGGCCTCCAGGTATTGTTAGTTTAAATGCTTAAACGTTTCACACTGTTGTCAGCTGTTGTTCCTCTGCTTAAATGTTGACTACCTGGGACAGTTTTAGTGCTGTTAACCTCTTTTGTGTACTCCTTTCTCTAAAACCAGTCATAACCACTAGAAAAATGGCACTTGATTCCAAGCTGCCCTCAAGCATGAGTGTAAATAATTCATTTTTGAAGCTTATTTGTACATAAATGAGAAACTTTAATGAAACAGAAACTAGACTGAATGCTTCCACGGATTCATAATGTATGGTTTGTGAATGTGTCATTGAATGCAATTTTGTAGTAGCCATTAAAAAACATGCAGACAAAAATATATAACACTACTAATATGACAAACATTTTATGTGTGATCTAATGTGTAAAATCTATTGACAGAAACGCAAAATAATAAAGAATTTTTCTTTTATATGTTTATATTTTATTTTATATACAGCTCTTGTTTCAGTCCAACAGGATATCAAAGAAACCAAAGACATACTAAAACCCATGCAAAAGTAATATACAACAGTAATATTGAAAAACAATATAAAGTAGAACATAAAATATACTATATAAAATATATAGTTTTCACCCTGATTGTAAATGTAGTCTTTTTGTATATATATTCTATTGGCAGTATTTCTGTAATGTGATTTTTTATATTGCACTTTTTTCTCAACTAAAGTTAAGATTCAAGTTTAAAAAACCTAAACTACACTAAACCAAATGTAATATGTGTATTAAAATTTATCCTTATTTGATCTTGAAATGCAGCCTTCAGGAAAGCAGCCTCAGGTATGAAGTCAAATACACATCTTGTGTTTTTTGTCTCCACAGATTGTATTCCGCAAGATTGTTGACGTCAAGAAGGAGGAAGAGGAAAGGAGACATCAAAAGAATGAAGTCACGTTGTCTATCCCCGTGGACCATCCTGTTCGGAAACTGTTCCAGAAGTTCAAACAACAGAAGGAGATGCGCACGCAAGGTTCATCGCAATCCGACCTGGAGAGGAACCAATTCCAGGTGGAACATCATCTACATCCACTGTCCCATCAGCTTCATCAACAGCAATATCAGTCTCAGTACCAGACCCACCATCCCCTTCAACATCAACACGCGACCCCCATGCAAAACGGTGCCCCTGGTTCGGGCAACGGTAACGGTGGTTCAAGTGTTGTGACCGTCTCGCAGATAACCCCAATCCAAAGTGCGCTATCTTACGTTCAGACAGAGGAACCGAACAGTACTGAAGACCCTGAAGCTATGGAGCTGAAGCCCAGCTTTAGCATAGAGGACCAAAGTTGCTTAAAGGTTACGAGTCCAGTGAGACCCAGTGCAGGGAAAGGCCGAGGATGGATGCGTTTCCATAACGCCACGTCTGTAGCATCTCCCATACTTCCACTGGAACTAGAGAAGCCGCCTGTGAAGGAAGAGGAGTGGAGGGATGCATCCCAATCCATGAATGTGATTTCGGAAGATGCCAAGATCAAGGAAGCAGACGAAGGGGGATCAGGTGAAAGCGGACCCGTTGGAAATGGCAACGGTGATGAGACGGATGAAAACAGTGCTCTACACAAGACTGACTCGTGTGACAGTGGGATCACAAAGAGTGACTTGCGTATTGACCGGGTTGGTGATTCGCGAAGCCCTCAGGAGAAGAGCCAAATGGAGAGGAGCCCATACGACCAGCCCAGCCCTGGGATGGGCGATGTGACTCTTCATTTTCAGCCCGTTCCTGAACAGGGTCTTCTCCAAAACAGTTTGCAAGAGGCAAAGCTGGAACTAAAGGGGGACATCCAGACTTTGAACAGCCGACTTGCAACGTTGGAGTCTCAGGTGGGGGAGATTTTAAGACTCCTTTCATCAGAGAACAGAAAACCCTCCCCACCGCCTCAGACCTCCACTTCAGAAACCAAACTTCAATGTCAGGATATCTTCGCTGTTTCAGAGCCTGTCTCTCCAGATACAGAGGAAGACGATGAACCCTTTTGAATTCAGAGAAATATGTTTATTTACTAGATATTGATATGCTGGTTTTATTTATTACTCACCTTACTCCTACTCAGGAAGGAAAGGTGAAAAGCGATAAATCTGGGAAGACTTGGTACTAATGTAAATATATACTTGCATGTCCAGCTGGAATCTGGCCTGCCGATGAGATCTATGGAAAGTAGTTGCTTGTACATGTACGGAGTGGGCTGCATGCAGAGATCATTTAAGAGGCACTTTCATTCCAACCTTGCACATGCGATCTCCTCACCGAGTGTTATATCAGGGCATTATCTCTTGGAGGGGTGGCTTGATGCCCCAAACTGATCTTGGGTTATCATAGATGAGAATCATCCTTGGTTTAATACCCCCAGCATTGTTCATGCAATGTCCTCATGTGAAAAAAATCTCCTTTATATTAAGCAAATAATTGGAAATTTAATTTTGATTGCCAAGAGGATTTCTCTAATGTGGTGAAAGAAATAGTTCACCAAAACCAAAAATTCTCGCCTGCCATTTGGGATGGGTACTGTAAGACTTCCTTTCTTGATTAAATACAATGCTTTTATATCATTTTATTGCATACGTCGAGATGGAGGTAATCATCTAAGTGACCATATATACATATTACTTAAAAAAGCACCATCAGCACCTGTACAGAGCGCCAGAAAACACTTAAAATAACTTTTTGGTAAAGCAAAATTATACTTTTTTTCATGGTTTTTATAGCCAATTTGCAGTCTATTTCTGTAATTTTTTTAAATTCTATGAAATAAATAGTAAAATTTCTTATTTTCATTTTTCAACCACCCTTCATGTTTTCGAATATCCAATGAATGAAGGTATTAAAAAGTGCTTGTAAACTTTGATAAAACAGTATCAATCCATTATGGCTGTGTTCCCATTTGATTTTTTAGGCTGTTAGCATCAGTTTTACATTATAATTTAATAATGATTAATATACATATTTCACAAATAATTAACATAAAAATAAAGCGCCGGCATCTTACTCTGCTGCTCAGACCTTTTTGAAAACGAACAATGACAAGTGATTAACGAGACATGTGAGGAATGTGATTGGTTAAGCTATTGGAAAAATAATATGGTTTGCCGGTTGTAGCATTATTTTGTATGAAATGAAGTAAAATTTTCAAGAAATTCAGTAGTTTTAAGTAAATTGCTCCCTTAATTTGTCTGTACGAAGCCTGTTTAAATCTGTTTCTCTGAAATGGCTTTATTCACAAATGCTCCCGTCATTGTTTCTTTACCTTGAATATGTGCTAAGAAAGTGCAAGGTTTTTTTATTTTCTGAAAAACTGTAAATTTAGACATCAAAACGTTTCGAAAGGGATGGCAATCATATAATTAGTACAGGCAGAGGAATGAAAAAACAACAAGAAAATGATAAACTGAAAAGTTTAGAATATAACATAAGAACAAATGTTCCAATTCCCCTATTCACAATATAAAATTAAATTATGTTGGTGTGTGTGTTAAACTAAACAATGAAAGTCAAATACATCTGTGATGGCATGGAGGCGGGAGGTATTGCATGTTTGGGTGAACTATTTCTTAAAAAAATGTAAACCCTATTTGACCCAAAAACGTATATTCGTAACTACGAACCTTATAACTCCACAATCATTTTAGCCATTTTATTGCTATTTAGTGGATCATTTTGATAGATACGAATGGGTCGTATTACATGTTTTAGAAAGATATACTTGCATGTTGGATGGATATGTGGTACAGTAAGCTCTGGCATGAGTAGAACTAGGGACTACTTGTTTTCCCTTATTAATTATGCAAACACACAAAGTCTCTAGGGTGGTGGGGGTTGCATTTTGGTAGGAAAGCTCACTCTGGTGGCATTATTAGAAGCATGAACATCTTCAGGCCATTCGGAAACTGTACAAGCATGCACTGAATTTTTTGCATGACATCAGCATTGCGTGTTACATTAGTTGACATGAAAAGTCATGGATTTCTAATATTGTTTCCCAACTTGGAAATAGACGTACTATGCATAATTCATCTATAGGTAGATGTCATAACCTTTCTATTTTAATCCAGCTTTTATGCATTATTCTCCACCAGTACCCAAAAGATTCCTTTTTGGTCATTTGGACTCGTTGTTGGGATTTTGTATTACGTTATCATATCATACCCCAGTTGGTTACTTATCACATAAAACACACTCATGGGTGCTTAAGAGAGCTTGTGGCATAATGTCTAATGCCCTCTCACCTCTCATTTCCCATCATGTCTAGTGCAGTGTTATTAATACACGGGTGATGTTCTCAACTGACACAACTGATTTCCAAATAGGGACTGGGGATGTAAAGAGAAGACACTATTAGGTTAATTACAACAACAGGAGTGTGGTGGTACTCATTGTTGGCTTATACAGATCATTAACCTATAGTTAAGCTATACATTAAGCAATCCACAAACAACAATAGCACTGCTGTTTTTAGAGCAATACATCCATTATACGTAACACTGTATGTCCATTTCATTCCTAATTTGCACAACTGTTAAGGATCAGATAGTATTTGTTCCTGTATCTGTTTAGTTATCATTGCCAGAGTTTATGATGTTCATAAGGACCAAAGACATTATGTTTGTACTGTTCTACTGTTATTACATTTGTACATTCGTTTTGCTGCTCAAACCCTATGTCACTTATCACTTGAGTGTGATGAGAAAAGCCTTATTGGGTTATATTGATGAGCAAGTATCATATCAATGTCGTGCTCTTTAAACCACTCAAACATTGGGAAGAGGATAATATCATTTACTGGACGTGTTTACAAACCTTGTGATCTGACAGCAAATTGCTGTACACATCCGACGTCTTATAACTTTCACAACATCCTATAATAATAGTTTTAAATTATGAGAATCATAAAACATAGTTCAACTATTAGTTTATGCTTTAAGATGACATGTTCTGTAGAACCTCATTCTAAATCATTTTCCTATCATTTAGCCCAGCAAAGAGAAGCACAGAGAGTGAAAGACTTATTCATGGTGTTGTCTGTAAACTTAAAGAAATATAATTGCATTTATATTGGGTATTGTTGCGCGGAAGGTGGGATGGTGTGGTTGAGATTTTTAACCCGATCTTCATGTTCACTGAAGTCCAGTGAGCCATTAGACTGCATGCTGCATTTTTGAACTCTTTCACATTTTAATGCCAATGAGAATGACATTTGCCTGCCGAAGCAGTGTTTTTGCTACGACTTTTCATGCACAAATGGGCAGAAGCCTGGGCGCTACATCCAAAAATCCCAACACAAAGATGAACATTCAGGTTGTGAATGAAGAAATGTCATGCAGATACCAAAATACACCATTCACTACTGCTGCTCTGAAGTAGCAGGATAGAAATAAATGACAGGTTAACTAATTACTAATTACTACTTATTAATTCACATTGTTCATTTCAGTCCTTTCACTTTTGCATGTTTCAAAGTCAGTTTAGCAGAATGACATGTAGCCACGCATCGCAATATTCAGAGTGCTGCCCAGGCTCCTTTTACCCTTTTGGAAGCAGTACCCACTGACTTTACTAAGCTCTTTTTTCCACTGTAAATGAGACTGCCTTTTTATCAGTTTAAAATATTGTTATGATATTTCTGAGGGAGATGGGGCAAAGTGTTTATTTTTACCACACTGGCATGAATATGATGAATAATTTGTTATATACGGTGTATTACACTGACGTTATAAAATAAATACTTTAATTGTGCTAATTCACTCATCTTGTCATTTTTCTCATCTTGTCCAGATATTGTCTGAAATAAAATGTTTACCCACTTAAATGACATAAAGATTTCAACACGAAATTATAACTTGTTCATTACAAACTATACTGAATATAACCAGAAAGGTGCACTTGATAATTTATTCTCATTTGGTATACAATTGGTGGAAAATTATTATTTATTAATTAAAATTTCATTATTAAAAATGATTTTTTATAATCATATATCAATATAATTTATATATATATATATATATATATATATATATATATATATATATATATATATATATATATATATATAACTGCATATTTATTTGTATATTATATATTTTAATGTATACAAAAATTTAAACCATTTAGAACAATCTTTAAATCCATTTTTATTGATTAATTTTAGAACATTTTCATTTTATGTTATTGTTGTTTATTTTTTTGAAAAATTTAAAGGAATAGAAAATTGAAAACGCTGTTAATATTCTCATCCAGTATTTAAAAATGTAGCATTTTCTCCCAACTAGAAGTTTTTCAGTCTTAGTCCATTAGAATTAAGGAATGGAGGTCCACTGGTGCCATTGAACAGATAAAGTCAACAATCCTAATATAAAGGTCTGAATGTTATATGTATACCATTATAACCTGACACGTGAGTTATTACAGTACATATATATATATATATATATATATATATATATATATATATATATATATATATATATATATATATATTTGTGTAAACTACTGATTAACAGCAATATTATTTCTGTTTTTTTTTATGATTTGAAGGCAGAGTAATAAGAGGGCTGTATTTGCGGAAAGTAGCCCCTGATCAAGTGACAACATGCGCTGAAAACTTTTTCCAACATTACTTTATCCAATGAATTATTTGTTTTTGAATTTGATTTACAATTATTTGTTTGTTTCTACCATTTTTAGGTCAAAACATTCTTAAATAATTGGAAGTGTGCTGTATAAGTTCGGATGAATTCTGTAAAATCCTCTGGCATGAATCTGCTTAGTTCAGGGTTGTGTTGAGACTGAAGTTTTTACATCTGACCCATCATATTTTCTGTGAAGCTGATTGTGAAAATATTGCAGCAATGGAGTAAAGCATTTGTCCAAATAAAGTGACAGTGCTTTGCTTACATGGCATGTACACTCTCAGTGGGAGGCGAGAAATGTCATCAAAGTTTTTGTATGTTACAATTACGTTGCATCATGACACCAGGATTGTTAAAGCGGCTTTGAATGATTGGGAAACAACTGGAAATGTGGTTTGGCCCAGAGATATATGACACTTGAGAATACTATACATTACGCATTTCACATTACTGCGTGGTCAGTTTATCAAGCATCATTTACCTGAAAACCGGAAGATAGAATTTCATTTTAAATTCCAGACTAATAATATACACTTCATGCAGTAAAGCTATACTTAGCACATGGCTTTTCTGAAGAGCTTAGGGTACCACCCACACATTTCTCTCTGCTTCATATACTGTAATAGTAGGAAAATATCATCAGTGCTTTTGATATTTCATCATATTTGTATTATTTCATATCCTGGAGAAGCTATTTATCAGCACACCATCATCTGTCGATGTTTTTCAACACTGTGTGATGGCTCGCCAAGTATCCCCTTCTTTGCAAGAAGACATGTGGCTTTTCTAAATACTGACTGGACTGAATTCACAGTCTGCCTGCCAGCATTACAAGGGCAGTCGGCCAATGTTTTATTTTAATCTAATTAGTGCATCAAACATTTAATGCTTTTTTACAACACTTGTTCATGTTTCTGAAGCCAGCATATTGCTGTTTTAAGTGGTGTAGGATAACATTCATGTACGTCTATTTATAGTCTGATTAGAAATTATAAGTTTGGTGCAAGTTGAGATTACACCTACTGCAATGATATCTATAGCGTTTAATGTGGGCTTACTGATTTTAATCTTGAAAAAACATATTTTTGATTATTTTATATTTTAAAGCCGTCGTCATAGACTTTAAATTCTGTTTTTAAGCTTGAAGTGAATGCATGATGTCATCAGTCAGAAAAGTCTTTAATTTGTTTGTTTTTTGATAGTTCTCAATTTCTCTTCCTGAAGTTGTTTCAAATTGTATAAATATCATTGTTTTGTTAAACAAAAAGAAAGATATTTAGAAGAATGTCAGAAACTGAGATTTTGGAGCGCCATTGACCACAATATCAAAAAATGTTTTAAATGGAAGTCAATGACGCCCCAAAACAGTTTGTTGTTCCTGAATGTATAAATATTTACTTTGGTGTTTAACAGAACATAAAAAGAACATAATTCTTTTCTACTACGGTCTAATTCTTTTCTAGTGAGCAGCGCAGCATAAATTACAGTTGCCAACTTCTAAATATCTTTCTTTGTATTCAACCAAATAAAAAATGAAAACAGATTTGGAACCACTCGAGAATAAGTAATTCATAACAGAACTGGACTATCACTTTAATGATATTACAATCATGCATTTGACAGAAGCTTCTACACAAAGAGACATGTCAATACATCACAATATGTATATTACAAACATGTGTACCATTAATACACTGTCAATAATCATGTCAATATCAGTATACCATAACAGCCCTCCCATCTCTGTAAAACAGCTTTGCTCTTGGTTTAGATACAGTAAAGCGCAGTCAGCTTTTACGTCATTACACTTGTAATTCAATAACCTCCGTTTTAGTATTTATAGATGCACGGGTGACGCCACATTAGATGCTGATGCACAATATTCAGAGATAATGACCACAGCAAGCACATGAGAAAACTCTTTTAATGTCTATAAAGGTACTGCAGCTCTCTTGTCTCTAGGGAAACAGTACAGCAATTTTACAGCACAGTACTTGCTCCTTTGGGACAGCATGTTGATGACAATCTGTTACAGAGTTTACAGACAGAGAGCTCTCTGTACTGTTTCAGTCCTCTACTGTAGGAGAGCATTTAATATGATGTTCTTCCCAGCATGCACTTAAGTTCCAAATGCGTTGTGAACTGCCTGCGTTGAGTCAGATTCACTACTGTACATATCTATATAGTTATATTTATTTACATTCCAGTTGTTGTTACCATATTTGTAGACAAGTAGAATTTATTATGTTTTTCTGAGAAATTCCTGATCTCAAGTTACTATTATAGCATAGTAATATCAACATGTATAAGCTAAATAGGTATAAGCCCTGTTTATTGATATAATAGTCCATGCTGGTCGATCAAAAGTTGTGGGACACTTACTTGTGCATTTAATGTTTTTTTCACATTGTAAAATAACAATAATTTATCAAAATGATAAAAAATGGAATTATGGTAATAATGTTATATTATAATATGTTATATTTGATCATCTTCAGTGTAGTCACCTTTAACTAGAATTTGCACAAATGTGCACAAACACCTTCTTAGGGTCTCCCCCTGAGAATTTAAAGAATAAAAAGTCCCTGTCTATTTTCCATATTAGTGGCTGTTGTTTCTTCAACATTCAGTCAAAGTCATACATTTCATTAAAGTGTCCCAAAGCCTTTGACTGATCTACATTGAAGAAAATTATGTTGAACTTTTTTATAAAAATTCTCTAAAACATTGTAAAGCGTCTATATACACTCTAAAAAAATCTGTAAAAATACAGTACAATGTAATGTATTAGTATTATGGAATTTATGTTTTAAGTTATTAAACAGTATTTTTTTTACATTTTGCACTGAATTAAAATACATTAAACATTAACTGAAATTTCTTTAAACTAAACAGATAAATTGCTGTTAATTAGATTTTCAGATTTTCTACAATGTGTCACAAAAACTTGTACTTTACATTACACAATAAGCATTTTTCATCACATCTTACACTCTATAGAATTACCTTTAAACACTTACAGCTGTCCATACTCTCTATATTGAATGCATTACATTTATAGCCTCATAAAATTTTTAACTTTAATTCTTAGAGTTTACATTTGGGGAATTTTAATTCTGCTATTTTTTAACGTGTGGGTTCTTAAATTCTTTGGAGGTTTCTCTTTAGATATTCTGGCTTGGCCAATTGAAAGAAAGTCTGTTTAATATGTGTGATGAATATTCCTTCTCTTGAGAGTTTTTTTAAACTTATAAACACGCAGCTTGCCAAGGTCTACTGAGGTAGCTTTTATCATTACTCTAAAAGTAGACTTTCACATATTTGAGTATTGTCAGGGGTAATGCGACACTTGTTTTTACAGTAGTTATGTTCTAAAGAGTCCTTTGAAATACTGTAAGATAATAACTACAGCAGTGAAAAGTCAGTGATTGGTAATTTGTCATCCAAAATGTAAGACTACAGACCTAAAGCACAGCAATTATTTTTGATAGGGGCAGAATGTATCCATGGCAACAGTATCTATGAGAACTGATCCTCTTGAGACTAAACCTCAGACTTAAAACCAAACTTCAAGTTTATGTGTTATGTATAAGAAAATATTTGTTTAACATACATATAACAACATTTAGCATTTAATAAAGTATAAGTACATGACTAAAGTGATAGTTCTCCCAAAAATAAACCATTTTGTCATAATTTACTCACCCATTTATCATTTTATACCTGCATGAGCTTTTTTCTACCGCAGAAAACAAACGAAGATATTTAGAAGAATGTTCAGAACAACACTTCTATGGTATGAACACAAAACCAATGGGTGCCATTTATCAACATAAAAAAAAGAAGGGAAAAAGTCATGAAAATGACATGAGGTAAGTAAATGAAGACCCAGTTTGATTTTTGGGTTAACTATCCCTTTTAAACATTATAGACATTTTTTTCCATGGGTTTATATTTAGAATGTGTTTTGAATGCATATATTTGTCACATTTCACTAAAATATTTATTTTCTTACAGTATCGGACACTTGAATGCCTTTACCTACCAGGTTGACGTACAGTAATTATGCCCGGAGGGAAACGGTGGGGGCTCCTGAGGACAACCTTAGCAGCTTGACTTTTGACAAGCTAGAGAACGAGTTCATCCCTCACCTTCTAAAACCACTCAAGCTTGTCTCGTCTTTCTAGCTTGCTGAGATACTCAAGAAATCTTGAGGTGATCTGGAGGAGAATTTAAAATCGTGAGATGCCGATTGTACATGGGCAGATGAGGCATGGTGAGTAGCCGGTTTTTCAATTCCGCAGGCTGTATCCTTCCCTGGCTTATTACCCTTGGGGCAAAAAAGAACATCCAATAATAAGCCCTCCACACAGAGAACAGTTCTTTACTCCACTAGAAGCGCTGCCTTTATCCATTGAGGTGTTTACATTTTCATTCAATACTACAGCGGCTTTATCATCATGCAGACTTTTGTTACATTAAAGTTATTCTCTGGTTTTAAGACCAGATGCATGAATGCAGCCCAGGTCCTCTTACATGGCTTTCACTGCCAAATTTCCACAGTATCCCCTTATGGACAAACTGCTTAACAGAACTTGTTTTGTGAATACTTTGTTTTCTACTTCAGCAAATAAGCAAAAACTTGGTGACATCTTTTTCCAGTGTCAGCATCCCTAGTTTTTTCATAAGAGAGGTTATAGCCGTGGACTGAGCCATTGGTTGTAATGCTTTTCAGAGGCAGCAAAGATACACACACCCTTATGTGTTTAAATCTATTTGTTCCAATTACACAAACGTGTGAAGTTTTAAGTAATTGTGTGCTTTTGGGAACTTCAACAGGACATGCTCGGTTGTTTTTTTGATGCCACGACTTGATTCTATGAAAACCCCAGCGTTCGAGAATAAACATTTACATCTGTTTATGTAAATAGAAATTTCTGCTGTCACCTTTAGACCTTTAATGGCTGTAATGTAATATGTTGTTGGTACAGCAGACACTTACAGTGGAAGTTCAAACCAATGATTTTTTAGTGACAAAGTGACTTAAACATGACCTTTTTTACGTTAATGTCTGGCACTTGTGTCACATAAGAAATGGCGTATCATTTGTCTAGTTCAGATGTGAGTCTACTGTACCCTAGATTCCCTATCACAGAAAGTGGAGCTGTCAGAAGGAATTATTTTATGTTTGTATGTGTGCGTGCATGCGTGTGTGTGTGTGTGTGTGTGTGTGTGTGTGTGTGTGTGTGTGTGTGTGTGTGTGTGTGCGTGTGCGTGTGCGTGTGCGTGTGTGTGTGTGCGTGCGTGTGTGTGTGTGTGTGTGCGTGCATGACGTGGGGGTTGTGTGAGGCAGATTTTTGTTGCCCAAGGGTTTGTAAGGGGTTTCATGTTCTGTTCCTAGAGACTTCTAAATCTTCTAATGCAGACTTGCAACATCAACACAAATTTGTAACTAAAATGCTATCGTTTTGTTTGTGTATGCTCTTTAATTTTTGGTTTCATAAAAACACATTTATACATTTTTGTGACTAGACGGGTCATCTGGTTCATTTGGTCATATAATAAAGGGTGTTGAATATCTATACACAAAGATAATTCATATAAATGGTCCAGTTTTGTTGAAAGTTCCCAGCAACAAACATTTATCAATTTATCAATATGTGTTCTGTTGTTCCCAGCACAAAACCCACTGCAGTGCCATAGATTTAAGAAGATTTTATAATATAATGAATCCATTCTTACGACAATAACCTTTTGTGAAACAGAAAATATTTTTTTCATTAAACCATACAGCCATGGCATTATATTACACCTTTTTTGAAGTGTGTAGTCTGGTAAATCACGGTGTGGGGAACAATCATCTTCCTAAAGATAGTGAAGACAGTTTATGCCAGGGGTTTTCAAACTTTACGATGTCAGGGATCCCAAATATGATTGATCTTCTGTAGGATCCCTTTCTAAAATACAAATCCAACTAATGTTATATATTATGAAGAAGCATTAAAGTATGTTAGATAAATAGTAAAAGTGATAAGACATATTAAATATAATATAAAATAATTGGTTGTTATGTTGTCTGTATGGTCCTGATGAAAAACAATTCCAAATTATTTATTCTGTAGCAATTTTCCTCGGGGATGGTAGTAATAAAAACCCACTCAGAAGATACAAAACATGTAAAAAGATACATGAACATTTATAAATTAATTTGTACATTTTTTTAATTTCCTTAAGACTTTGGGTTTCAGTTTGGTTCCAAGTTAAGAATACCTGGACTGTACTAGACAAAAAAATTAGTTTTTTATAATTTAAACTGGTTTCACTTACATTTTTTTTTAATTTTTAAAAACAGTTTTGGTAACCCAACGTAATATAATAATTTGGAATCGATATACTAAAGTAATTCCAATAACCCTTTTTCTGAGTACACTGTATCCCTATACTTGTGTTCCTGAGTAGTGAAAATAGACTTTAATGGTTGGTCACACTATAACACTGGCCACTACACTTTTAAACTTGCGATTACAATCCCTATCACACCATTAAACTTGCTTTTATACTATTACACTTGCTGTTAAACTCTCTATCAAACAATTACACTTACTATTACAATCGCTATAACACTATTACACTATTACACTTACTATTACATTGCTATTACCATTGCTATTACACTCACTATTACTCTATTGCACTCGCAAATACACTATTACACTCGCTAATACACTATTAAACTTGCTATTACACTCAAAATTACACAATTACACTCTTTAGTTCGCTATTACACTAGCTAAAACACTACTGCAATTTCTAGTACGGTATTACACTCACCATTACACTTTTACACTCTCTAGTACTTTTTACACTCACTATTGCGTTATTACACTTGCTATTATACTCGCTATTACACTATTACGCTCTCTAGTATGCTTTTACACTCGTTATTAGATTATTACAATCTCCAATTCACTATTAGACTTGCTGTTAAATTTTACACTTGCCATTACACCCGCTATTAAACTATTACAATGTCTAGTACACTATTACACTTGCTATTACACTTACTATTACACTATTACACTTGCTATTACACTTACTATTACACTATTACACTTGCTATTACACTTACTATTACACTATTACACTTGCTATTACACTTACTATTACACTATTACACTTGCTATTACACTTACTATTACACTATTACACTTGCTATTACACTTACTATTACACTATTACACTTGCTATTACACTTGCTATCAAACTACTACACTCACTATTACATTCTTATACTCGCTATTACAATATTTCACTGGCTATTACACTATTATACATGACCTAGAATGAAAACACTAGGAGGCCAGATCACAAAACAAGATTTTTTTACTTTGTGAGGAAATTTGTTTGATCCCCAGAAGGAAAACAACTCATAAAGTGAACTAAAAATGCAGAACGAACAAAAAAAGGTTATTTTATGGCATCGCTGTAAAGGACCGTTCAAGCCGCCCCCCCCCCATGTGTGTGTGCTTGTTGGCAGTAATGTGCAGAGTGATACATGAGGCATGACCATGTGTTTCCTTTCTGTTTACCTGCTTCAGTAAACAGACTTCCATCTTTATGGACCCGCTTACCCTAATACAAAAAGGGCTGGAGCGTTCAGCTCTATTAACCACACAACTCTTGTGTCAGGTTTATCTCGCCATTCACGGTAGACACGCACAACTCAGGTGTTCAGGGAAACAAAGTCAAACAATCACAAATCTGTCAGTGCATGAATTTGTATGAGTTGGGAAATATTTGACATTCTGGATGAATCTGAATCACTTGAATAGAGTCTGGAATTTGTTTACGATCACATAACAACAATAAATAACTTAATAGATGGCAACATCTATATCAGATGCTTTATAAGAGAGAGCCAAGAAAATAAGGAAAAACTAAGGCTGGTGTACATTTTTTGTTTTAACAAGCTACAAGACTGATGTGCTTCATGCAGGTTTAATGCCAGCTAACAATTATCTCCACCGATGCTGATGAAAGTTTGAAATATAGTTACAGACAGTTAATGAGGAACCTCAGTCTTCCAAAGATCAACACACTTAAACCAGGGCAGTTTTTTGATGACACTTCACGAGTCAAATAGAGCTCACAATGATAAATTATGTATATCAGCCAGTCTCAATATGTTTTTCAGGATAATGCTGAAAGCCTGATGCGTCTTTTTGAGACAGCAGCGATGACAGAAAGGTAAGCAGAAAGAAAACGGATGTCTCATTATGTGCTGTTTCTTCTTTTTTCATACATCTTGAGTCATTACTTAAATAAAAGTTTCTTACCAAGTCTGTGAGTTGACAACAATTTGTTCCCTTTTCGCCATGGTTGAGTTTGATTTGAATGTTTAAATTAAGTAAAGCGTATGAATTTGTCATTTTTAACATACATCAGTCTGAAAATGTGTGAAAGTATCTGTCAGTTATGGGAATATTTTGTGATACTTCTAAAGACTGCCCAAAGTAACTACAGTACGTACAGGAATAATAGATGTCTCATGACTCCTCTGTGTTTCTTAATAAATCTGTAGGAGGATTCATTTACTGCAATACAGTTTTTTTTCGCAGAAGGAAATGATGACTTGATTTTAAAGGTGGCTGACTAATTCTGTGTTATGTAAGTGGATAACAGAGCCAACATCCCTATTTCAAGCTCTACACTTTTTGTAGGAATACGGGGTTAAAATACAAATGGCAAGTTAAATCTGGAAATTGACATTTCTATCTGATGCACTCACAAGTTTTCACAGTATGTGAAAGCAAACAAGAAAAAGATTTTAACCTATTATAAGTTTATTCTATTACTTGTCATCGTAACATATTTGAAGATCTCAAACTTTCAGTAACTTATTATTTCTCCCTTTATAAAATCATGCCAATATGTTGCCTAGGGATGCATTTCTATATCTTACTTTTAATACATTTTGCAGAGTCAGTAATGGACCTCCAGCTCAGAACATTCACTTCATCTGTGATTGGGAGGGCAAACGTAATCACTGAGAAGTAAAGTAACACTTAATTGTTTTTGCATTATATAAAATTAACTAAGAATATACATACTTATAAATACTGAAACATAATTTCTTTTCTTCATGTAATAAAATCGAACACTTTAACTGGTACATTTAGGTAAAGCATTTATTAACATGAAGGTCCAGTTTGTGCAATCCAGCACCAATAAGCAGTGAAATTATTGAAACCAACATCTCACCCCTTCTTTTCGAATGGTCAACGATGGCTGACGTAGAACAAATGTCATGTTTTTTTCTGTTTGCCGAATGAGATTACATTCTGTATTAGGGCTATTGTAGAAACATGGGGGTTATTTCCAATTAAGAGTACAATCAGTGTCTGTAGATATAAAATGTATCACATCATATAACAAAGATACAATCTGATTGCATAGATTTTATCATGCTTCTTGCTAAATCAAGTTAATATTGTTAAGGTGGAACGATCAGCCCCTTTTCCTTAAATTTGAACAAATGAGAATTATCTGACCAGTTGAAAAACGCTTGGGAATATTTACAAAATATGAAAAAAAGTTTTTGTCAGACGTTGACCAAGTGTTTATTCAAGCTTTTTTATTGTCTCCTCTTTCTGCGCCTGAATGAAAGTATATTGTGTGATGCAGATTGTATTGTTTTGAAAATCCATACTATCATTTATATTTATACTTGGTTTGTTCTCATTTTACTGTATGGACTTAAGTTTAAATTATTTATTTATTTAATAATAGCTTTTTACAACAACAACAACAACAACAACAACAACAACAACAACAACAATAATAATAATAATAATAACGATGAGAATAATAATAATAATTCACAAAGTCATTACCAGAAACAACATTAAAATAAATTAAAACAACATCTAAACAACATTAAGGAAAAAACTAAATAGTCAGGAAAATAGTTAGTTTCAGGAATCAGATGTAAATCACCAAGCAGATTTCAATCCATGTAGGTGTCAAAACTTCCTTTTAAACTTGCAAAGACAGCATGGAAATGTTGGCAAAGTCACATTAACATACGGGCTGACAGTCCAGGCTGAGTAAGTGCTGAGAAAAGTACATTAAGAATGAAATATTGAGCGGCCGCCACCACTGTTGTCTATGCAGAAATGTTTGTGTGGTCGTAATGTTGATTTACACGACAACTTCGAAATATGTGCAAGCTAGCCGCAAAAGCATGTGATAAAAAAAGTATGTGTGTGTTTACCGTATGTATATATGTGTAAAGATAATCAAATCATTTCCCGTGTTTTCAAGAGATTTGCACACGGTGCTTGTTCTTCTTTGAAAAAAGGCTTGTTTGTCATTTAAACGGACTAATTGCCTTTTATTCCCTGGACAACGTGCAATTACTTTCTCCTCTGTGTTCTCTTTTTCACAGTGAAACAAATAAAGTGTTGACTTAAACTTTTACAAACAACCAAACAGCTCCAGAAAATTGAGCTTCAGTTGAATTTCATGATTCATGTGGTTTTGTTGGTCAGGGATAATCCAGTCCCTTCTGTAGCACAAACATCATAATGTGCGTAACGAAAACACAGTAAACACCAACAGGTTGGTATAAAATAATAGTCCCGAGGTGATGGCTGATGCTTTCAACCGGGATGTTTCTTTTGCAGGTTGGGATATGTTTGTTGGACACCACACACTGACACGGGAACAAAGACCAGATTAGGAACCAGGGGACACCACAACTAAGGAAAACATAGGACACTGAAGATTACAGGAGACAGGAAGCTAAGTAATACTGGTAAGATTTGCAATGACCGTGTTGAGGAATCCTGTCCTGGTACTTAAGATGATGCAGGACGCTGAGTTATGGTTGAGGAGGATGGTGATGCAGAGCAGTTGTGGAGCTTATCAGTTCTCTGGTGATGGTGATAAATGTGAAGGTTTTGGTGTATAACAAGGATTTTCGCTGGGTTTGGTGTTTTCAAAAGGTGCATGTCATTCCCACAGACCTCACATGCTGAAATGGAACTCAATAGGAACTGATTGAACTCCCTTTTTTAATCACTGTAGCTGGACTTTCGTGAATCAATATTATTGCCTCTTTCATTTTTAAACATGCCAATTCACTTGAAACATTAATGTTCTTTAATTGCAAACTGGGGTGGGAGGCATCTGTAAAAAATAATCACTGTGTTTTGAGTGCTTCTCATTTTTGCGCCCCTGGAGTACAAACAGAAAGCCAAGGAAAGGTCACTGGGACCATCGCTGAGACACCCAACAGTGCTTTGAATGAATGGAAAGGTGAATGAAAGAGAAATGCAGACCCTGGACGAGAGATGCTACTGTAAGTCTGAGACAGGAGGTGTTCAGCCTGTTTCAGCGATTGGGTTTGCTCCAAACACTACCCCGCTGGCTTATAGACCCCCTTCTGCCGCAGTGTGAGGAGGAGTGAAAGCAGAAAGTGAAAAAATGAGGATGACATCGAGACGACGAGCACATTGGAAGGTCAGGGAATAAGAGCAGACGTTGCTGGTTAGAACATTTAAAATGTAAGCATTTAATGGATTAATATTTAAACACTCACAAAGAATCTAAAATGTGTCTTCTCAATCTTGTGTTTTAAAGATGTATTATTAAACAACCCCAGCCCAACATTTTCTTGCAAACATGGTTTAATGGGGCATAAGGTTTATCGCATAAAAGAGAACAGCTCTTTGTTTCAGAATTGAAGTGAGCATTCAGAAAAATGCAGAATGAATGCTTTTGATTTTAACACAAGTGTTATAAAAGGTGCAAAACTGAAGAGCCGATGCAATTTTGAACACTAATTTACATTTCTTTTTAAATTTGCACTCAAAGACTAAATATGCAGGAAAACACTTGTTAATTTAATGGCATAAACTGTGACCTAATTGCTATGTGAAGTATAAAGCACGTAATGAAGAATATATTAAATATAATTACAGAGCACTTTCTTTTTAAATGAGGATATTACAAATGTGATGGAATGAGTAATCTCAAACTGAGATAAATGTAAAGATCTGTCAACAGTCAGGAACTGAAAACACTGAAAAAAAGATTGTTACAGTGGTTCACTTCATGCCAGACATGAAAGATTGTCTCATTGAAAATGATCTTTTTTAACTTAATTTTAGTTTTCTTAGAAAACATGTTCTATTAAACCACCCTAAATCAACATTCACTAAACTCAAAGGCAATTATAAATGAAATAATTTCAGACTTTAAATTTGATATGGCTCGTCTGACTAAAACTGGACTTAAACTACATAATTATTTCAGGCTAAATGATTCCACCCCTCCAGGTTTCTGCTATATGCATGAGCCTTGACCAGTCGGCCTAGGTGGCAGCAATGCCACTATCAATAGAGATTCTGTAACTGTAGCTCAGTAAAAAGGGAACGGATTTAATGCTTTTGTAGTGCTTTCACCAAAAGTAACTTCTAAATGACGGCAAAAAATATATAAATTTGTGGTCGCAATGGAAACTGTGTATGGATCCCCTTGACCCTACATTGATTTTCTGAAAGAGTTTTGCAGAGTTCTTATTACATCTCTTGGTTAAGACAAATAAAGTTTTGATTGTACTGGAATTGAATATACATGTAGCAATCACATTCATAGTTACTCAATTCATTTTATATAATACACGTATCAACAGACCAACCCATTGTTTTTTTCAAAAACTAGATTTAATTCTATACTCTGGAGTCTAGATGTTATCCCTCAAAGCGAAGAAATCACAGTTCAGGTATATAAAGCACAGAAGGTATATAAAAAAGGACTTAATAATAACAACACTTTATTGATAGTAAAATGATAGTATTTTTTTTAAAAAGCTTAGCTCCCCAAAACTAGTCTATGAGACACTGGCCACTTGTGGTACTGAGCTAGTGATTTTACATTAGCTCAGGCTCATTTTCAGAATTGTTCATTTAAAAAATGTATATTTATTTACTTGACTTTTACTTTTAAGCTACACTTATTTTTAAGCCACTTATTCTAAAATCCTCATGCACACACTCACACGCTCACACTTGTGTTTTAGGGGACTGACACACATCAATGCATTTGATGTCTCTTGTGTATGTGTTTCCCAAGGCATGACTGTGACCGAGTCTCTTAGCCATAGTTCCCATACAGTATGTGTCTATGGGTCTCTACCAAAAGTCCCGCTACTGACTATTCCATCCGTGTAGCCATAAGGACTGTGAGATATGGAAGCATTATCTTCTTCAATTGTGAGAGAAATATTTGAAACAAATCTAGAAATTGGTTTGGAAGAACTTTTCTTTTCTCTCCTGTCTTTTCTTTTCTCTCCTGTCTATTCTTTTCTTTTCTCTCCAGTCTTTTCTTTTCTTTTCTATCCTGTCTTTTCTTTTCTCTCCTGTCTTTTCTTTTCTGTTCTCTCCTGTCTTTTCTTTTCTATTCTCTCCTGTATTTTCTTTTCTTTTCTATCCTGTCTTTTCTTTTCTCTCCTGTCTTTTCTTTTCTCTCCAGTCTTTTCTTTTCTATCCTGTCTTTTCTTTTCTTTTCTCTCCTCTCTTTTCTTTTCTTTTCTCTCCTGTCTTTTCTTTTCTATCCTGTCTTTTCTTCTCTACGACACTTTCGAGCTCCCACTTGCTGTTGTACCAGGTGCAGCTGTGCCTTTGTGCATTGAAGCAATGCTTCCAAAATTAGTTTCAATGTGCAAAGCAGCCACGCGGAATCTGCTTTTTGCATCTTAAACCGGCCAAGATCTGCCCACTTTTCAAATGCCGTTTGTTCGGTTTGACTATTTGTCCCACGGTGGGTAAAACCCTCCAGTTTTTTCATTTATATATTCATGCCATTTTTCAAAGTTGGACAAAAGTAGACCAACAAATAAGAAAAATGCTAATACCACCAGCCTAAAGGGATAGTTCACACAAAAGTAAATATTCTGTCATCATTTACTCACCTTCTGGTAGTTCACTGGTAAATTGGTTTGTTCCGAGATATTTGGAGGAATTTCCGAAACCAATTACCATTGACTACCATATTGGTAAGATTTGTTTATTTGTTGTGTTAAACACAAAATTAGATATTTGGAAGAATGTATGCAGAAAAAAGGTTTTAAAAGTTTTATTATGTTATTTTGAGAGAAAAGAAAATTCAACAATTTCAAGAGAAAATATGTAAATAAACTCAATAAATCAACCATTTTTTTGTAAAGGTCAAAGAAAAAGGTCAGTTTATTAATAAAATCATTTTTAATTCTTGTTATCCTTTCTATGGTAGTGCTGTTTGGTTACAAACATTCATCCAAATATCTTTGTCTGCATATGTTCAAGCAATGAACCCATTTTAGAACTGTAAGGTGATTAAGTGATAGGCCTAAGAATTTTTTTTTTACTTTTTGGTGAACTATCCCATTAAAAGTTATGTCAAATGAAGTCGAAAAGTTTTTGGGCTACAAAAATTGTGATGGGCTTTAAAAGAATTGTTTTTTGTTTGTATGGTTCCCAAGAATCCACTCCTACGCCAACACTATTTCTACAGGCTACAACATAAATGGCAGACGTGATTGTGTAGCTCTCATTAATACATTGATACTTGACATTTAGGAGCCTGTGCTTGTGTGTGTGTTGCAGCTTTTGTCACTGTAATAAAGTCTAATTTAATTATGACATGGGAGACACAGCGCATCCGTTTTGGCCTCAGTGGTACAGTGAGAAGCAGCAGTAATAGCCGGTCTGCTCTCTGATAAGCAGCAAGGCAGTAATTGGGGTGTCACAAGCCACAGGTGGGACGTCCTCCCACATGAGGAATGTACTGTAAGAGGACTCTGTGTAATGATAAGATACCTGACTCTGATTAAAATCCTTCAGTCCAGTGAGAGCTCAACTTCACGATTGGGAATCTGTAAAGGAAGCGCATATACAAAGGTGGTTAAGAATTGATGTAACCTTTGTTTGTGCAAGTGTGTGGTTTAACATTTGTTGTGTTAAGCTTTTAATCAATGTCATCCTAACCAAGAGCTTAACTGTTTCATTCATTCATGCTTCTGTACAGGTCTACTGAAATAACCTGGTTCTGTAGCTCGATCTGTGGATCAAGGGTTGATGAGAAGCCCAGAGGAAAATGTTATTGGTCTCATGTTGCTTTTCAGGGCATACAGGATTTGAACTTTTTGAGTTTCATTTACTTATTGTAAGTATACAGACATGGACAAAATGATTGGTACCTATGGTAAAAACAGCCAAATAAGAGTGTCAAAATAAAAAAACGCATTGTTTTCCTTTTTTCCTTTTAGTCCAAAAATTAACAAAATGCCAACATCTTTCCAGTGTTTTCCCTTCGGATTTCATTCCCCATGGTCATCCCTCAACTGTGCTGAGTTTGCTTTTTTTAATGGATTCGGACATATCCTATGCTTTGGTTCTGGTTCTTGTTTTTTTATCCTGTCGTGAAATTGAATTTTTTAGCAGGCTATCTTGTCTGTGGTGACCAGGCAATATACCATTATGAAATAATATTTTTTCTCTAATATATCCGTAGCCAAATTATTGGCACCCTTAGATATTCTTATGAGTAAAATATCTCCCATGTGCATTTCCATTAATATTTCCATTTTGTACCACACCAAGGTGACTAGAAAAATGATGTCCAGTCATGACTTCTTGGTGTACAGGAGAATAAATATTTATAACACAAAGTCTAAATCCTATGCCTTAATCATTCATCAACATTTTTAAATAAAGTTCAAATGTGCAGTTTCACAAATTACAAAGTGGATTTAAGTAAGAAGTTATTGTCCAACATCGGGGAATTAATTCGGAGTTTTAATGAAATGGAGATGTCAAAAATCTCTTTGAAATGAAAAATAGGATTTTGGGGCAGCTATAACCCAAGATAGATTTGGTGCATGCTGGGATATAATGTTCTTCTTTTTTATAAAAATATAACCAATTCTTTATTACTCCAGAGGTCTTAGACATCTTGTTCAGATACATGGCATTATGTTTTTTATGAAAAATCAACAGGTAGAAAATCCAATCCTGACTCCTTCTAAAAATAGAATTGCGGGCTATGGTTAGATCTTCTATTGGTATATTAATTTAAACGAAACAAAGAAATCAACAAAAATGTGTCAATAAACACAAGATCCTGCTATAGCTATAGATGTCCATCCCAGACCTGAACCCTGTAGATTAGAGTGAAGTAAACTGAAATTAAATTAAATTAAATCTGGAGAAAGGTCACATATAATGAATTTCCTTAAACCTCATCAAACATAAACAGTTAAAATACAAATGGAGGTAGCAGATAGTTTAGAACACAGCATTGCCATTTATATTTTTATATATTATAAAATTATTTCATCATTCCATATTCCCCCCGCTTTAAGATGTTTTAGTTCCAGGAATTTTTAACTAAAAAATCGAAAGGAGAAAAAATGCAGATATATTTTTACACCCTTTTTTGCCCAAATTTACCAAGGGTTCCAATTATTGTTTTCCTTATCTATATCCCTCATATTTATATGTCAATTTTGAAAATAAAAAAAATTGCAGTTTAATGAGGAATGCTTAAGTTCATAATGAAATCTCCAAGGATAGTGATATTTGAGTTTTGGCAAATCTTAGCTTTTGACATTGTTGAGATCTCTTCTGAAGCTGTAACATTAATTTATGAGACTTCTGATTTTTTTTTTATCTCAGTTTGAATATCCAAGACATTCTGTAAGCAGAAGTTTTCATTATGTTTCTGTTTAATTTAATTGTCTGGGATAAATATCAAAATCGTTTTTTGATATGGAAAATTTTGAACAGATTTGCTAAAATTTTGTTTAGAGCATTTCAATATCCTGTGATGTAATTTCGTTCCATTACACAGGAAAGCACTGAAATTAAAGAAACTATCTTATTTCACATACAGTAGGTTCAAAACATAATGTGTAAATAAGAGTCACATGTTAAAATTCTAGGGGGCAAATATTTCCTGGCTTTTTCTTTTTTACTGTGAGGTCATATTGTGCAGTATAAGGTAATAAATGAAAAAAAGGTTATAACCTTTACTATTGAAAGGTCATTGAAAAAACACAATGACCAGGGATATAAGATACATTTACCCTACATTTCTATCCAAATTAAAAATTTGTTTGCAAAGTTTATCGGCCGCTAAACCTTCTTCTGTCACTGTGAAGGCAGAAAGGCAGCAAATTGAGCAAAAGGTGACACTATTAATATAATGAGTGTTCAAATGTGTCCCATTAAAACTTCATACTTGAAGTTCTTCCTGCTTGAGTTCCCTCCGAAGCGGCCTTCTGTGCAACCTTAATGCTTCCTGCACTAATTATATAGCCATTATAAAAGACATACATCAAGATTTGTAGAGGGAAACTATCTCACTTGTGGATTAAAAAGTGTAATTCAACTTTTTGTGGTAAATGATTTGGTTTGCTCAAACTGAGCTTTTGGTGTGTGTGTGTGTGTGTGTGTGTGTGTGTGTGTGTGTGTGTGTGTGTGTGTGTGTGTGTGTGTGTGTGTGTGTGTGTGTGTGTGTGTGTGTGTGTGTGTGTGTATATGCTGTGATTATGTACATGTTAAACAGTCTGATTAATATCACCATCTGATCCTGAACACAGACCTCACATAGGGTACATTCATCATTTTAAGTGGATCAAGCTGTAAGGTTAGAGTTTAACATTAAAGTACCTGTCATCAAGTTATAGCCCATGTTATCAGACATTAAACAGTGTATTGTCATTACAGAGGATGAAGATGTGTGTGGTGTGGAAATACTGTCCTCTACTGCTGTTCTCAGGTATGTCTAAAAATTAGAAAGTTTGTTTTGACACTAAATTTTAGTGTCTTTGTTTTAATGAATTGTTTTGCAAATTAATAATATATCAAATGTATATTATAAATATTAGTTTATTATCAGTTACAACCATGCAAGCCAAAGCAACCATGAAACACAAGGTGGCAAATGTGTCAATGTATTTAATTATTTTAAACGTATATTTTTTATTATTAAAAAGAATTGAGGAATAAACTATACATAAATAACACATTGACATGTTGGTGTGTTAAATGTATATTCTATATCAATGCATTTATTTATGGCTAGATACAACAAATAATAGATATTTCTATCTAATCTATGTATTCGAGCCATGTACACAACAAATGGAAAAGTAATGCCTCTTCATAAAATACAAGATACTTAGTTATATTAATTATGTGGCTATCTTAAAAATTGTATTTTCTTTACTATGATTAATCATGCGCTAGGAATGAAGAAAATAGCTTAAAAACATCAGAGGGGTGACCTCACATGGGTATTTGTTGTGATATTTCACCAAAACTGACAATTCTGTCATCATTTACTCTCCCTCTTGACATTAAAACAAAAAACTGAAATCTAAGATTTGGAAAGACACACCTTTTTTATAAAAGGTTCAACAAATTCAACCATGAATTCCGAAACAGAACAAAAAAGAGTTCTCATAAAGAGTACAAAAACCTTTCTAAAGTATTGAATATTACAATGATCATGATGACTTTGACCATCTTTAAATAGAAGACAACACACGGACAATACCTATTCAACAGTTTATCCTTGGGCAGCAGCCTGATCATGCTGTCAATCATTTTCCATGAGCAGCTGCCTACTGTACCTTTCTCTTACATCAGCACTTCCAGCATCTGTCCACCGACCGACACCTCATGTAATCTCTAAGGCTCCTTCTTCTAAGACAGCATGTCAGATCCATTTACTATTATTATTTTCATTAAGACTGAATGGGCAGGTGAACATTCGATTTCATGCACATCTTTAATTCATTATTAGTATCAGTAAGATTGATTCAATTTCGCTCAATTGATTTTTAAATAGAAAAATTATCAATTTTAAATAACATTTAAATGAAACACATTGAAAACCAGTCATAGTTGCATTACCTATTGGTTGATGCAGACCTCAGCTGTTGTCGTCATTCAAAGTCACAAGGCTGAGAATCTGACAGGGTCTATCAGACCGAATGTCCAGAGATTGAGACATGGAAACATGTTATTCATTTATTTTTGCTGCTTGAATGTCAAATATGCCCTTCAATTCAGTCTCTTCTCACTTATTTAGCTGCAAACACAAGAAATACAAGTTAGTCATCAACCTTAATAAAAATCACAAAGGTCTTGTATCACTGGAACTGGTAGATAAAGACACTTGAAGACATATTTCATTTAATAAAGCTTCAGAACTCACTCAGATACAGAAGCTGGTGTTCTTGTAGAACCCAAAGATTGGAAGATCACACCTAAAAATACAAGAATACATATTGTTAGTTAAGGATTATCAAACATTTATTAATTGAGATTTTTATAGATTAAGGTTTGGTGAGGACCTTTACTTCCCCAAATATATCAGGCGGAATAACACAACTGTTCATCAAAAGATTGAGCTGGAGATTGTAATGGGCGGCTTGGTTTGGTTTGTTTAAACTACCCAAACTTAGGAGGAGGATGCCTAAAATACAAGAAAAAGTAATATTAGTATTGTTAATACGCAAGCACTCAATAAATTGATACAATTTGTTAATCTCAATGAGGTTTAAGGTTTGTCGATACATCAGAGTCTGTGGAGAGATGCATTCCATCCAACATAGTTGACAACTGAACAAATCAGAGTAAGATAATAATTCAATGATTTTACTCTTATAAATATTAATTCCACTAACACAATAACAAACATGTGGCCTACAGTAAGATCCTCATAACAGCTCTGGTAAATAAAAGATCATCTAGAATTTTGGTCAAACTGGAAAATTATGTAATTACGTACACATTTTCTAGGCTTACAATCATATTTCCCTAAATTTGATCTAATTTATAATTCATTTTACACACAATGTTAAAAATGTTATTGAGATATTTTGCCCTTTGCTTGTGTGGTTTTGCATTATTATGTTTGTTTTTTCATAATTCCAGCATTGGATATTTTTAACTATTTTTAATGTATTTTAGGATACAATGAGGACAATGCAGAAAGGACAGTAGGGAGCAGCAAAGATCAATATATCACTGGCACTAAAAGAATTTTTAACAAATTCTGATCTTTTGTATTTTTATGATCTTTTGTATTTTTCTTAAAAGGTGAGAAATAATTCAGTTTGTCCTTGCTCACCGGTTCCTTCTTTCTTGACCATGTTAAGAACTTCTTGAAATTTCTATTTGTGATTAATACAGAGATCCTCGTCCGAGAGTTAATGTCCAGAGATGTGGCCCTGGGTCTTATGTTCACTATTAAAAAGAAATGGGATAATAGAAGTTACTGAAGTGAGGTCATTTTTGATCAAACTATATTTCAGAATGTTATTTCAGATAATAATTTTTATCGTTTGATATTTGAATAGTTATTTAAATAGTGTAATGCAGTAGATTCTAATTTGTATCTTTGTTGTTTTTTTTGTTTATTGTTTTAGGGCTCTTGCAAGGACAAAAGATATGGCGCTTTGTATGATGGTGCTAACTGTATCTTCAATAGTTGCTCATTTGGCATTTCCTTTAATAGTGTACATGTCAATATTTACATATCAACTATTTGACATTTAATCCAAGGTCAAATGAGTTAAATGAATTAAAGCTTCCAACACCTGTTAAGTCTTTATATCTTGTTGAAAAGGTTGAATGGTTTAATTATACTTTCAGTAAATTTCCCTTTATATAAACAGGTAATGCATTACAAAGAACACACAAGTATAAAGAAGGAAGTCAAAAGAAGAGATTTCCACAAAAGTAAATAGACAAATCCTTTCCCTCAAAACGATGCCACTCATGTTCAAGACCACTATACAATTCATCATTGAGGTCAGAGACCAAATCCAGGTATTTCTATCCACTACCATTCAAATGCTTAGACACACTTACACATTTCATGGTTTATCTCACAGTCTGCTCTCATTCGCCCTTCAGCTATATATATATATTCCTGTATTTTCGACTGTATTAATATTATTTCCCTAGGTAAACTATATATATATATATATATATATATATATATATATATATATATATATATATATATATATATATATATATATATATATATATATATATATATATATATATATATATATATATATATATATATATATATATATATATATATATATATATATATATATATATATATATATATATCTACACACACTTAAACCTCTTGACAACCATAGTATGAAGAATAACACTGTTGGTAAAAAAACAGCACTACATTCTTCAAACTATCTTATTGCGTGTTCAAAAGACTCATAATTTTTTTATGTAATTTGTATGTAAGTGGTGTCTGTATTGTTATACGCATTTCGTCCAAATATCTATATTATATCCATTTTTCCAAACAGCTCGAAGTTGAGTAAGTAATAATGATATTTTGAGTGATCTTTCCCTTTAAGGACATGCATGTACAGGATTATCTAGGTGAAAGGAGTGGCTTTACTCACTCCACATCTACCTGACTCTGAGAGCTGGACTTTGAACTAGAGCTTTAAGGAAACAGGAAAATCCCAAGGCAACTTTGCAAGGTTAGTGAGCGACCAATAAATTATTACACCAACATCATTTGGAAAAATGCTTCTTGGGTTGTCCTCCTTAACAATACTTCTTATGTGAAATAGTTCATTTAATTGTTCATTTATTCTTAACCTGGACTAAATGTTGCCAATGTCTCAAAAGTCAATAGAGACACAAAGTTAAAATGGTGTATTCTGTTAAAAGTTGTTTTGGATCTGTGTGTTGTGTGTATGAGTTGAGTTAAAGAAGACAAGTCTGCGCAGGTAAAGTTATGTGTCTGCACATTCCTGTGTGTAGATGGGGTTGGTAGTCATTCTGTTACAATAAACACCGTCCAAAGAGCCTATGTTTATATGCAGCCCTCTAAGAATCCTCAACCTTACATTTTTGGCTATTAAATCAATGTAAAAAGTGTTGGATTCTCAGCTTTCTTACTTCTAGTTTGTGTTAGTTTGAACAGCTCTAAATGTGTTTGTTTTGAGTTGAATCTTGGGCAGGGGGTTATAAACATATTGCACACTTTATGTATTTTAATGTTTCATTGTAAAACATCATTCTTTTGTACTATAATGGACATTGGGCCCGTTCATAACCGGTCAATGATGACAATCTAAGTGTAAACTAAACAACAACAAAAACTCTAGAAGACTTCAGCTACTTAATTTCAGCCAATGCTTAGTTTGTAGTCCATAATTCATCATATTAATATAACTGTAATCAAACATTCCAAGACAACAAACTAAACCTGGATATTCATTTTCTGTTATGTGTTTTTGTGTGTGTTATTACCTGTAAACGATCAGTGAAGTCACAAATTCTTAAGTAATAATGCATTGTTTTTTTGTGTAGTTGAGGACTCAAGGAATATAATTTATTACAGTTTTTTACCAACTCTTTAATAATTTGGATCCAGTTATTATACCAGAAATTGTAAATTCATTTTCTTAGATATTTTTTGACATTAACATTTTTCAAAGAGTATTGCTTCACCCTTGTGTTTCCAAAGTTGTGTTTTCTGTGTTTTCAATGTGTGCCGGAGCTCTCAGCTAGTGTTGGCTTGCCAAAAATTATAACCTCCAAAGGTCAAATCCCACACAGTTGTTAACCATTTCAGTGCTCACAAACACAGCCAGACTGCCGTGGTGTTATTTTCAGTTAACAAAACTATGAAACTGTTACGCACATACTGTAACTGCCTTGTGCAAAAGATAGCATCGGACGGTCAGGCTTGACTTACTTTTAAAGACATGTGTCTTTGTCTCTAGGAATTCATTGCCTTAGGCAAACAAAACAAGCAAGCAAGCAAGACAGACATTGCTAACATCGGAGTTTGCTTAAAAAGCCTTTGTCTTGGAAGTGTTTTACAGCCACTCTCATCAATACTGACGCAGATTGAGGAGTCCTATCATGAAACATTTCTGATTAGAGGAGAGCGGAGATGAGCACAGCATACCATAAAATACAATGGGAGGGGTGTGGATATATGCTTATGTAAAGCACATGAGTTAGCTTTGTTCTGACGCATTTTAAAACATGCCTTTATTTTTTTTGTTTATGAATTCTTAAATGATCAAACTTGGTCCCTTATGAATGAACAACTGAGATATTATTCCCTTAAAAATAAAAATAAGATAAGTGTATAAATTATTTTTATAAACAAAAACTAATCTAAGACTATACTAATGTGTACTCAAGAGAGAGAGACATATCTAGATGTTCTGATTATTAGAATTATTGCATAAATTGTGGCAGTTTTAATGTCTCAATTTCAGCAGAAACAAACAAACTTGGGAGTTTTGCCACCCATTCATGTAACTAGACAAATATGAATATTCTACTTAATTCTAAAATCAGAAAACCGACAGTAATTTTTGAACTTCTTTGTTTCTTTGATAAAAGTGTTTATCTAATCTATAAATGTATCACTACTTTTCCTATTTTTCAAGTTCCATCAGTCTTTAACTCATAATAAACTTAAGAAATTTAGAAAGAAAGCTGGTTACCAAGACTGTTGGTACCCATACATTTTTCATTGTGTGGATACAAAATCAATGACTAGTCAATAGTTATGGTTATCAACATTTTTCCAAAATCCTCTTTTGTGTTTAAAATGACAAGTAAATGATTTAACAACATTTCCAGGGAACTTTAACTTTGACACTGTTTTTTAACCTTAAACATTTTTGTTTTTCTAAACCACGTCACATGTAGATGAGATAGTGTAATGGTGTGAGAAGACTGTATATTTGAAGACATAACTTGAGGATGGCAGGGGACACAACCACCCTCTCCTGGAAGGTTCCTGCCCAGGACTGGGATGGAGGCATCAAAAGCCCTGACCTGGGTCCAGTTGGAGAAGGTGGTCCTGTGAAGATCATGAAAGTGTGCTTCAGTAACAGCACTAATCACACCAAGAACTTTAAACTGGTCAAATGTGACAGCTCATGGCAGATCAAGGTATACTTCATCAATATGTGGATAGCATTTCTCATTTTATCATCTAGAATATTGTAATTATTGACTTAAACAATTAGTGAACTATTTTGTTCTGCATCAGACCATCATTCAGTCTATTCTGAACAGTGGGCGCTTGGGCCCAAACGTGCAGAACCCGGGCTGCTTTGGATTGAGACTCAAACATCTCAAATCAGAGGAGGTCCACTGGTTGCATCCAGATCTTACTGTAGGAGAGGTGGAAAAACGCTATGAGAGTCATCACGCTGAAGCTGAGTGGAGGTACTGGAGAAAGACTTATCCCTTGTGTTTGATGTATTTATATGTAATCCTCATTTAAAAGTCTTTGTGCTTTCCTTTAGATATGACCTTAGAATTCGCTACATTCCTGTTGAATATATGAAACGGTTAAAAGAAGACAGGACCTTCCTGTTATATTTTTATCAGCAGGTCAGTAGATTTTATATTTAAATGTTGTCAGGTTGTGTGTTGTAAGAGGGAGGCTTGATAGTTTTTGTGTTCGGCAGGTTCGGTGTGACTACATGCAGCATCATGCTCATAAAGTCAGCGATGGCATGGCACTTCAGCTGGGCTGTTTAGAGATCAGGTAAAGAATATTTATAATATCTAGACCCATTTAACATATCGTTCAATACATTAACTATTCAATACAATATTTATATAAACGTATACAAGTTTAATTGCAACCACAAGAAGAAGTTAAATTATATCTATCATTTGGAAAAGGATCATTTTTTAAATCACTTTGTTTTCAGGCGCTTTTATAAAGACATGAATGCCAAAGGTCTAGAGAAAAAGACAAATTTTGATCTACTAGAGTAAGTATATACTTTTTGTTTAAATGATTTACAAAAGTGTGATATTTTGGCTTACAGTGTGTTATATTTCCTTTTTTTTTTTAGAAAAGATGTTGGTTTGGACTTGTTCTTTCCCAAGGGACTTATTGACAGTATGAAGGTTAAGTTTTTGTTTCATTAACCGTTTTCCGTTTTTAAAGTTATAAACAGCAAGTTCATACAAAGCCATAAATAGAGTAAAATAATGAAACAAAAATGTAAGATTTAACTAACATTTGGAGAGAAATATAGCTTATGTTTTAAAATTGAAGAGATAGTTTCCCAACTATGTCATTATTTAGTCACCTTTAAGTTGTTCCAAATCTAACGATAAATTTAAATGTGATGAACACAGAGAAAGATATTTGGAAGAAAGGTAACCTATCATTTTCGTACCTAATTGATTACCATATTAGGAAAACATATTGTTTTTTTGTTGAACAAAATGTGAGAACTTTAAACTATGTATAATAACAAACAGTTCATGAGATGAATATGTCAGTGGGGTCTAAGAACTGTTTACCATTCATCCAAATCTTTCTCTGTGTTCAACCAAACAAAGAAATTCATACAGATATGGTACTAGAGTGTATAATTCGTTCATAAATTTTTAGTTGAACTATCACTTATGTCTCCAGGGTCATATTTTATGTTCTAAATTAGGGTAAAAATCCCAATACTAACAATAATTAAAAACACTCCAGAAAAAGAAAAGAAAAAAACTTTTTTGAAATGTAAATTCATCATCTTAAATCAGTTTTTCTTTTTACAGCCTAAGCAGTTAAGGAAGCTCATCCAGCAGACATTTCAACAATACGCTATATTGAAAGAAGACCAGTGTATGCTCAAGTTCTTCGAAACCTTTGGAGAATTCTCCAGTTTTGAAGAAGAAGTCTTCCCCTGTGAACTAGTGGTACGTTCAACCATCACTGTAAAAATCAAGCTACATATGTTGTTATACTTAAAAATTAAAAGATCTGCTTCGTTTCATTTACATTTAGCTGAGCTTATATCTGTTTCCTTGTCTACACAGCAAGGTTGGAGTCTAGCCGTGGATTTAGTCATAGGTCCAAAAGGCATTCGGCAACGAACAAAATCAGATTCTACGGTGAGCAACTTAACATTTGCAATAAGATGATATACGAATTAGAAAACTTTTAATATTGTATAATATTTAATTAAGTAGCTTGTTCTGCTCTTTCCAGCCCGTCTTTCTTGCTGAATATAAACAGATCAGAAGTCTCAAGTATAATCCACAAACCGATGGTAGAACTGTGTTACTAATGGAAATTGAGGGTGCCAGACAGGTTAGAAAGTTCTCACGTTATTATCAAACTGTAAAACATATACACACAATACCACCTTTTTAAACTTGCTATGACCCCTACATTCCTAGAATCTCTCCATCAGCGTGGCGTCAATGGCCATCGCAGAGAACATGGCAGACCTGATTGACGGCTACTGTCGGTTTGCGAATAACACAGACTCTTCTGTGATAGCTGGACAAAATAAAAAAAGTAAAACGCATGGTATGTCCCATTTACCCCTTCAGATGTCTATGGGGTTCTCACAAAGAATGTCTTGAAAAGAGTTTGAGTTTGTGGGAGCTCCTTCTTGCTCATTTTTGGTCATTTAAATGAGTGTGGTTATCTAATAATATCATTTATGGCAGCATTCTTTGTGTGATATGAGGTGCTATGAGTTTTGAATCACATCTTTTGTGATTAATGTGAATATGGGAATTGCCAAATTTCTCAGTATTGGAAGCTGAGATTTATCTTTTCTGTCTCAGGTGTGCCGTTGCGCAACTCTCTGCCTGAAATTCCCTCTGGGTGAGTACTTCAACATTCTTCATCTCTGTTTTCTTTTTCTCAGATCTGAAAAATCAAAACACCGTTAATAATGTTTAATGTAATGACATTCCTAAAGAATTTTAAAATGAGATATTTACATGCACGCACAGAAAAATATATTATATGTTTTACAAAGTGATCGTTTTATTTTCTTAGAACGAACAGAGAATCCTTCAGATACAGCAGTGAGTAACAACACCCTATTTTTTTACAATCATAGCAAGATCTCAGTTATCCAGAGTTCGGTTATAACTTTCTTAGAACACAAATAACATAATCTCTATTTTTCAGACTCTGATATATACTGTGAAATCCCAGATGAAAAGCCTGCACCACCTGGTATGTGAAGGATGTTGTATTTATACAGAGATGTGTGCTTTTTACTATATTTTATACTATAGTTTTCTCATGTGTTGAATAGCAAAGGTTGGACTCTCTAGGAGAGATATTGCCTTGAGGCGTATTCTTGGTGAGGGCTTCTTTGGAGAAGTTCATGAAGGTATTTACCAGAAAAAGGCAAGTGTGCTAAGTGTTCCATAATTTTACCAAATCCCAACAATTAACCTTTTTTTTTCTATTCGCATTACCGTTTTAACAAAATCACTTTAGGCTGAAAAAATATGGATAACAAATATCATGAAAAATGTGTGGTACTGTAACTTTTGTAAATAATTGTAATTATAAGTGAAATGTTGCGTTAATATAATTGTAAATTGCAGATATTTGTTTTATTGTAAATTTGTTATGAGGTTAAGATTATTTTCTTTTTTTGTCCATCAGAATGGAGAGAAAGTCAATGTTGCAGTAAAAACTTGTAAGGAATGTGCTCCTGATGTCAGAGAGAAGTTTGTAGGGGAAGCAGGTATGAAAGAAAAAATACAGATATTTGAAATTACTCTTCAGGTTTTTTTAACTGTATAAGAGAAAAAAACTTTCAGAATAGTGGGATAACATGTTTAATACTTAAGCAAGCATACACTTGTAGAAATACAAAAGGAAACTTTTCTACAATACAACAGAAATTAAGTTTTTGTGGTAAAGTTAAGATTCCAAAAAATTAAGCTTTTTAGACAAGTATCAAATAGTATTTACACACTTAGAATGCTTCAACATGTAAATTGTTTTTTTATTTTTCAATCATTTACTTCACTTCATAATGCAGTTAGTTTACCCAAAAACGTTGTAATCAATTATTCAGCATTGTCATTTTAAACATGTATGACATCTTTCTTTTAAAATACACAAAATAGGATATTTTAAAGAATGTCTGTACAAACAAAATTTTATTGTAACCATTGGTTATGTGTCCATACAGCAGATGTCAATGGGTGCCATTAGTACCAATGAGTACCAGTTTTTTTCATAACATGTTTTTCTGTATTCTGAAAAAAAAGAAAGTGATAAAGATTTCAAATGACAAGAGGGACAGTAACAGCACAGAAGTTATGACACAATTATCATTTCATTACTTGGTAAAATGTTACAAAATTTTACTTGAGTAAAAGAAAAAAGTATTTGTGATGTATTGAAGTATAAAAGGTAAAAAACCTAGAAGTGTAGGGGGGTTAAAAAGTATTAATGTTATATATAATAATATAATAAAGTGGAAATGTGTGACAGAAATATGTCAAATGACTTTAAAAAGATAAACTTTTTTGAAGTGATATACTAAAGTGTAGGTTAGACTGATGCTCACTTTTAAATGGAATTTCACCCTAGTTTTCTTTGTTCCTTCCATCATAATTCATAAAAGCTGTTCAAACAAATGACCTGTTTTTCTTCTAACATGACATCTCATCCATTTAGTTATCATGAAAAACCTGGACCATCCACACATTGTAAGACTAATAGGTGTCATTGAGGAAGACCCTGTGTGGATTGTTATGGAGTTGTGTCAGCAAGGGGAGGTAAGCAACTGATGGATGCTGGATGTTATAATGTTGTATTTGATTGATAAGGCACTGTAATGTTTGTCAAAACACATATTTTGGGAAATTGCAGGGCCAATAATGTTGTCACTGTGAGTGATTATTTTGGGAAGTGTGGTACTAAATTTTATGAGAGAGAGAGAAAGAGAGAGAGAGAGAGAGAGAGAGAGAGAGAGAGAGAGAGAGAGAGAGAGAGAGAGAGAGCAGTTTACATAACATTTAAATTAAACCAATAAAATCCAAATGGTGTAGAAACTCTTTCAATCTATATTGTGCTATTTCATTTGCCAGGCGTGCTGTGATTGATTTCAGCAACTAAATTAAGAGAATGCCATGCCGTGTAGATGGCTGTATTGCCATTTACGATATGTGTAAAAACAGTCTTGACAGTCAAATGGTTTACAAGCAATCAGAATGTTGAATATTTATTGATTTAGAAACTATCGTGTATAGTAGCTCAGTTGGCATAATTAACGTACAAAAATATGACATGTGTACACTAACCACCCTTATTTAATGTATTTTTTTGTATTTATAGTTGGGGAAATACTTGACCAAAAATCCCAATTTGAGCAGCACAACCCTAGTTCTCTTCTGCATGCAGATCTGCAAAGCCCTGGTTTACCTACAGGGAATGAACATGGTGCATCGGTGAGACTCTCACAGAACAAAATAAAGTTGAAGAATCTATATTTACACTATTGTATTAGAACTTGTTATTATTTCGTTGTTTTTGTCTTTTTAATAGGGACATAGCTGTACGAAATGTACTTGTTGCCTCACCTGAGTGTGTGAAGCTGGGTGACTTTGGGCTTTCGAGATACATCGAAGATGAGGAATATTACAAAGGTTACATATTTTCAAACTCATAAATCTAACCGCTTCTTTAATTGCTGAAAAAGGCTGTATATTGGGTGCCTTGATTGTTCTATCATGTCTCACTTTTTATTAACATTTATCATGTCATTATGCAAATATTTTATCATGCTCTATTTTATTGTTTGTATTGTATTTAATAACCATAGAAATGTTTCATTATCTTTCGATTTCTGCAGCATCTGTTACACGTTTACCCATCAAATGGATGGCTCCTGAATCCATTAACTTCAGGCGTTTCACCACTGCCAGTGATGTGTGGATGTTTGGTAAGTGAGAAGAAAGATTTGAACATCTAGAACAGCACTGCGTCTATAAATATAGCTGGTTTTTAATATATTTTTAATCCAGAAAGGCTTAGTTGTTCTTGTAAAAAGGCCTGGGAATGTTTCTGAGATTTTAATTTGCTTTTTATTAGTCCTCAAAGAACTCACAGAGCACATAACTCATTTTATGTGAAGAATAATAAATCTCTCAAGCTCAACTATCCATGATATAAAATGACATTTCTTTTATTATGTTGACTGCAGAATTCATTTAGGAATTATATAAAATCTGATTGAACATATACACAACGGGTGTTTGCATGGAAAATACTGTTTTGTAGCAAAATATCTTCCATACAAGTAAACCAAAATTTTACAAATAAATATGTTTATAAATATGTTTTGTTATCTGATACAAAAGATATGAAATCACTTTTAATAAAAACAAATTGCCCTCATCTTTCCATATGTGTTGATGTCATTCAGCTGTGTGTCTGTGGGAGATCATGAGTCATGGTAAACAACCGTTTCACTGGCTGGACAACCGTGATGTCATAAATCAGCTGGAGCAGGGCAACAGATTGCCCAAACCTGAGCAATGCCCTCCCGCCCTGTACTCGCTCATGACTTGCTGCTGGAGTTATGATCCCCGGGAGAGACCAACTTTCACTGAACTCGTCTGCAATATCAGGTCTGGTCTCTTGTGTTCTGTCACTTTTATTCATGTGTGATTTTGTGGAGGATGTAAATTAAGCACAAATGCTAAAAAGCAAACACTTTCAGGCAGAACACAAAAGAAGAAATTTAGAAAAATGTTGGTATTGGTACCTTTGATTGCAATAGTGTTGTGTCCATACAATAGAAGGGAATGGGTAGCGGAGCTGTTCAGTTACCAACTTCGAGATATCTTATTTTGTGCAGATTTAAATGAGAGTGAGAGTAAATGATGAAAGGATTTAAATTTTGGGTCACTTTACATTTTCACTTCCCATTATTCAAATGTTTTCAAATGACAATGTTTAACAGTGATGTCCACCAAATGGAGAAGGAGATGGAGGTAGAGCGAGAGAGAGACAAAGCTCGTATGACCCGGTTGCTGGATCTCAAGTTTACCATTAGTGAACCACCACCCAAGGTAGCAGTCGAACCTTAAACATTTCTAACATTATCATAACGTGATATTGTCACATATACAATTTTTATCCATTGCAGCCTTCCAGGGTCAATAACAGCCGCTTCGGAAATACCCTCGGAATTGGTCTGCACCTTCAGGTAGTGACTATTGTACAGATTTTAAATGATTTTTACAAATATTCTAAAAAATAAAGCTTTTTACTCTTCTTACCAGCTGAATGAGGCCTTATGTGCCAGTTCACCAGACCTAGCCAGCCCAAGTGACTACCAATCACCTATCGACTCCGCCAACAGCCTCTTCGTTCCCAAGGCCTCGCCCCGACGCCTCAGTCTTGGGGTAAAATTCAACCAATGGGATATTACGACCAAATCAAACACCTCACCGTTCATTTTCATTTAGGAATATTAAGTTGTTATAACAGTGCATTCATATTTTCCTTCTGTGTGCTTGAGCAGGAGGGCGAATTCAGCTTCGGACCACCCAGTAAAGAAGACGCCCAGCGGCTGTGGCAAGCGGAGAAGGAGCGCATGCAGGAAACTATGATGACACAGAAAGAACAAATGGAGGAGGACAAAAAATGGTTGAAGAAGGAAGAAAAGCTTCTGGTAAGGGAGGAAACCTGTGGACTTCCAAAACTGTATTCATACGTACTCAGGCATTTCATTTTAAAAGAGATTTGAGAGTTGGTGTCTCTAACAGCATCCAGTCTTCTCTGAAAGGTTTGCACTAGATGTTGGAACATGAATGTACTCTGGTTTAGAAACAAAAGCATGTGTGGGGTCAGGCTCTGATGTTGGGTAATGGCTTAAGAGCTTTTTTGAGATCACCCCAAAGGTCTTTAATGGGGTCATTATATGGAAACAATTTATAGGGCCACAATTAAGTATCGTCACCTACTATGTCTTTCTTATTAGTCACATAATAAATAAATGTATTTTCACAATTTAGGTACTTAAGATCTGTTCAAGATTTCCACATTCTGTATTTAGTGGCATATGATCCAAATTTTACTATGAGTTTTATCTGTCATAAGCTTTTTGATGCCTAGTTTTTCCATAATTTTATTTGTGCAATTGACATATATATGACTCTTGACTTTACCTTTTTTGATCTTAGTACCCATTTGTTCATCAGGACTTTACGTTTCCTGAGGTATGTGTTCTCTTGAACTTTAATTTCAAATAACATGTCAAATAGATGTCTGTCTGACTAATCATTTTCATAACAAAAGTTGAGTTTTCATAATTAAGAAATATTTATGTCCGTACATACTATGAATATATAATTCAATCTATATGTACATGTGGGTATATGTAATTCATAAATATATAATTTCTGTAAAATTAAACATGCATGTGTGTGTACTACAAATAATTATTATACACAGTACACACATTATTTTAAAACTTACAATTGTAAATAATACAAAACATAGATTATACATATGATTAGACTTAAATAATCACTTGACAGCCATAATTTATTCTTATCTATTAAAGTGACACATTTTGCAACCTCAAATTTTTCATTGATTTCTAGACACCCGAAGCGTCACTTAATAATGGTAAGTGCTCTTGTACTTATAAATATTATTAAATCTTGTCCACAGTTGACTGCATTTTGTATCCATTCGCAGTAGAACTTCGTCAGCCTCCTTCAAAACCCCCAAGAATCGCAGTACAGGTAGAGACGAATTGTTCATGACAGCTTTGGTCCAAAATTGATATTTAATCATACTATATGCAATGTATGTTGCTTACATGATACCAGATCATTTATATATTTGTATGAAACACAATAGAATCATTGTGCTCTCTCCTTCAGCCTGCACCTACAGCAGAGCTGGACCGTTCAGAGGACAACGTGTATAATTGTGTCATGGAGATGGTGAAAGTGGTAGTGCAGTTTAAAAACGACATTAACACACTGCTGTCCTCTGAGTACATCACTGCTGTCAAGGTAAACACAGAATAACAGTCTGATTTTAAAACAGATGAGACAGTTTTGCTCATGTGTATGGTGTGTCATATTAGAAGTTTAATATTTCTTGTAAGCACATCAAGCTTTTGTCTTCTGTTTTGTAGATGGTTGGACTTTCGTTACGGGATTTGATCAACAGTGTTGATGATATATTGCCAACACTGCACAAATCGTCTAGGACAGAGGTAAGATAGCATATTCCTATATAAATATATATATATAAATATATATATATATATATATATATATATATATATATATCTGTTTTAATGTTTCTCTCTCTAATCAGTAATTAGTTTATATATTTTATTTCTGTATAACAACAATAAGAATACATACATAAAGTATTATGTATACAGAATTATTGTATTTGTATCATTTCTATCATTTTATCGGTAATGTCTTAACTCATTGTTTGGTACATATTGCAACAGAACTCAAAAATCTTAAAACCAACCAAGCTTGAAATCTGATCCCCTGAACTTATGTGACCTCTAGAACTAAAACACATGTCTGTCAGTCTTAAAACAAAACATGTTTCCAATAATTTATCAAAATTTAAAACAATGGAAAGTTTTACATCAAATTTACACTGCAGTTCCAGAGGCTGCTAAAACTGAAAGTGAACCTGAGGGCTCACACAACTGCATTCCATCTATGTAACATCTTGCATATATATGGCTCAAAAATCTGATTTACATGACCAAATGAGTGAATGTGATTGGTTACTGGTTTATGACATTATACACCAGGGGAGTTTTTGGTATACTCCAGTCATTTGGAGAAGATACTTTACAATATTCAACTTGCATATTATTTGTCTTAAAGCATATTGATCCACATTAACATATCAACATCAAAAACGTGATTTCACCACATGGGGTCTTTCACGTAATTCTGAAAGTGAAGTTTATATATATGTGCAAATCTTTCTCTTTCAGATTGAAGGTACTCAAAAGTTGTTGAATAAGGACTTGGCTGAGCTCATCAGTAAGATGCGTCTGGCCCAGCAGAACTCCAACACCTCTCTGAAGGAAGAGTGCAAGAAACAGATGTTGGCAGCTGCCCACACTTTGGCCATGGATGCTAAGAACTTATTAGACTCTGTAGACCAGGCACGTGTGCGCTCAAACCTGGCCAAGCCCAAACCAGAGGACGTCGCCTCGGAGGAGACTAGAGAGTGAAATACAAACATGAGTCCCATCTAGAAAATAAGACGGATCTACATTCTGTTTGTATAAGATGCTGCATTGTAAGAGTGAAATGTTAACACCAGTATGTCAAACTGCCTCAATTTCAAATGACATTTTATAGCATGTAAATTTAGTCGATGACTGAGTTTCTTTAGTTGTCTGGAGATGACCTAACCATAACCCAACATAAGCTTTTGAAACATTTTCTTTGCAAGGACCATTAAAAGATGTTTAAGACATGTACATTTTGATTTACAGAGTATGACATCTCCATCGACTTTCATTCTTACCAGGGTAACAATATTTTTCGCGCTTGTGCATGATGTGTGAATTAAAAGAAAATTGAAAATAGCAATGCATTGTCTTTTCAAATTAGCTATTTTAATTTTGACAAACATTTCAAAGCTTATACATTCAAATAAAAGCATTTTACAGACAAGCTTCTTTAACCTCTTCAGAGTTCAGACAGAGTTGTTCCTCCTAAAAATCTCCTAAGAAAAATAACAGGCCCTCAAGGTCCCATTCCCGAAGTCAAGCATGCATCTTATGGCATGCTAGGGGGATGCTCGGCCATTAACAGAGGGATATTTGCTCACTGCTATAAGAGAGACATTGTGTTCCCCATGGGTTCTTCCCATGGAAGCCCAAAAGTTACGTGTCTCTTATTCATGTTTCTGTTAGATCATGCCTGCCAGCCAGGGTGGGAGAAAGAGGCCGATTGTGCCCAATAAACATACAATGATGAACATCCATAGGAAGATTCGGTCTATTACCATTGCAACATACTTCCAATCTTCTTTAACCTGTGTGAAGATATGAACCATTATGAATACATGTACTGCACAGAAGGTTCAACATTCTACTCATGAATATATAGAGTAGAGCTGTTATAACATCCGAATTTCAATTCATAATTTTCAAGGCTTAAATAATTGAGAAAACAATATTATTGATCAAATAAAAATATTTTGTTTATTTTTTATTGTTTTGGCTAATGAATTAGCCTCAAAGTAAGAGTGCAGCCATTTCAGTTCTTAAGGCAGAACTTTAAATGTGTTCAGAATATTCTTTAAATGTGTTCAGATTTTATCTATTATTACGTGTGTGGAATCAATACAAAATCAATGTTTACATGTTCATGATGTATTGTACACTTTATATTAGGGGTTCTTTACCTTGACTCCAAGGCCCCCCATTTTTTCAACAACATTGCAAGGCCCCCCTCCCATTTAAAAAATGTCAAAAAATATTTGTGAGCATAACATTAACTGGAACAGTTTATGTTGTTAATAATTAATTGAAAACAACGATAAATAAATTGGTTGTTAGATATTTAACATATTTCGATTCAATCTTTGTCTTAAATTAAAATATTGGTCATCTTGAGGAACGACTGTCCTATATATATATAGATATGCAATAAATTAATGTAGGGATCATGGCAACGACAACAGAAGGTTTAAAAAAGTATTTTTTCCTGAAAAAAGAAACTTACGTCTTGTTTTAGAATTATAGATGTGCAGACTTCTTTAATAAACAATGCTAAAATAAAGCAATAAGCAAAAGCAATATTTGTTTAATTTAAGAAATTATATCTATTTCTTAAGACAATAATTACTGGCTTTCTTTGGAATTTTTTATATTATTTCAGAGCTTTTGTCTTATTTTAAGCATTATTACCAGATACCATGCAACCTTATAGCACCTTAAAATAACAAATTCCAAAAACTATTTTTACTATTGAAAGTGCATAAAATTCTAAAATCTTATTTTAAGCATTTGGTCTATTTTTAGCAACATTTTCACAGTTTAGAACACAATTCTTTAAGAATTCGTTCCTAGTTCAAATTTCCCCCCATTTGTTTTGATTTATTACACATTAAACCAAACTGAACAATGTGTTTCTTATTTCAAGTATGAAAGTCTTCTGTTATTGTTTTTTAGTATAGCAGAAGAAAACTACATTAAGAAAAATTAAAGGTATATATGTATAACGTTTACTAGTTCAATACATTTTTGTTTTTTGTAAGAGTACTCTTCGCAGTATATAGTTGTTGACGTATCAAGAAACTTAATTGAATTGAGTTTTATTTCTGATCAACATTCTCAAATTATACTTTTTTTCACATTTTATAAACTTGAATAAACTTTTCTTTATAAATATAGATAGGAAAATAGAAAGGGACTTACACTGAAGTCAGCATCTTCTGCTCTTAAGTGCTCTGCTATATAATGAACCCCCTCCAGTGCTTCCAGGACACTAGGAGAGATAGGAAACCGAGTGTTTTCCGACATCAGGTTTTCAGGTGCCTTTTCGACATTACCTCTCCCTCCTGGCTGTCTGGAAGCCCCGCCCAACTCAGTTCTAATTGAGGCGGGGTATTTCTGTAGAGTAGGCGGGGCCGAGCTGAATGGGCAGGGTGAAGGCGGGTGCAAAGAAAGAGATATTGCTGCGGAAAGTGTCCCGAGTTCCAAATCCTTATAACAGCAGCGTCTCCGAGACTCCTCCTCCCCAGTGTTCCCTCTCCTGAACCAGCTAGAAGATGTGCTGAGAGGGCCGGACGCCGGTCCTGGCACCCTTGATGCCATGGCCTGCCCCTGCCTCTGCAAGAGCAGGAGTTTCTGCCTACGTCGAGTGTCCGGGGCGGGTCTACGCATAAACAGCCATCTGGGGATCAAATCCAAAAAGACAGAATGCACCCACCGGGGCATCTTATGAGTGCTGGGTGACCTGTGATGTACATTGAGAACAAAAACAGTGATGACGATGGACAACGTGACGAAGATCATAGTGAAGAGAAGATATTCTCCAATGAGAGGGATAACCAGTGAAGTGGACGGGATAATCTCGGTTATAAGGAGCAGGAACACAGTGAGGGACAGGAGGACGGAGATGCAGAGTGTGATTTTCTCTCCACAGTCCGACGGCAGGTAGAAAACCAGAACGGTTAGACAGGAAATGAGCAGGCAGGGAATGATGAGGTTGATGGTGTAGAAGAGAGGAAGACGGCGAATGATGAAGAAGTAGGTGATGTCGGGATAGATCTCATGGCAGCAATCATATTTTTTGGTGTTGTAGGTTCCGACGGCGTTGATGATGGCCCATTCGCCGCTCTCCCAGTAATCTTTCAGGTCGACTGTGTGCTCAATGCGCTCCAGGTCGATCTTGGCCTTGTCGTAAGTCCACGAGCCGAATTTCATCTTGCAGTTCTGCTGGTCAAAGGGGAAGAAGGTGACATCGATGCTGCATGAGCTCTTGTAGATTGCAGGTGGAACCCAGCGCACTTTACCTGTGTAGAAGAGGTGGGCTTTGGTCATGTGGGTCACGGCAAACTCCCCATCTGCACTGAAGAGGACAAGAAAGCTATTTGAATATGTATGTTGAAACATCGTGGATATATTAAACCCAGGTGACTTTATCTCTTCTATAGAACACAATAGAAGATATTTTGAAGAAACAAATACACAGTTTTTTTCAAAACAGTCAAGTTTTCCTGCATATTTGATATACTTTGTATGTACTTGACTTATTCTGCATTTCATGCACTCTAGTAAATGGTTTCATGGGCTTGGTAAATATCACAAGAGTGAACAGTTACATTAACTTAATAAAATCTTTTTAAAACATTAAATAGATAAGTGGGAAAAAAGTGGGAAATATTCAAAAATGAAAATCCAACAGTTAATTTCTGTAAAATTTATAAATATGCTATAGGTTTACATAATTGAAAATATTGTTTTTTTTTGCTGAATTCTATTGAAATACTTTGGTTAATCAGATTGATTTACCAAATGATCATTTGATTTATTTTAAAGCTTTAAAAAAGCTGTATGTTATTTTAACCTTAATTTTGAGTGTGGTTTTTAATTCTATAAATTAAAACTGTCAGATCACCATCAGATTCAGCCACTAGATGGGAGTATTTAGCTTAGTCTTTTCATCCACCAACACCAGTAGTTATCATCTTTACCCTGGTTTGGTAAAAAGTAAAGCATGTAAAGTAAGTAAGTAAAAGTAAATACGCTTGTTCATTTGTTTACATTGTTACTCACTTGTTGTACAAAACTATATCAGGGACCCAGATCAGTTCTGATGGAACCCTGATAGAAGTCACATTGTCATAGTCTGAAGGTTTCCATCGTAGTTTATAGTCGTTCCACTCCTGAAAGAGAAAACACATGAATCAGACCAATACACTTTAATATCTCTATCAATAATTATACAATATGACATTTATAAGGTTATTTGCAATTATTAATAATGTTATCTATTATTATCAATAATAAATCCAAATTTACATTTAAATCTACATCACCCGTCAAAGGTTTTGGTACACTTGAGTGCAATGTTTCTCATTATTAAAAAACATGTTTGAACTAAAAATGTATGACGAAATGTCTGAAATAGTTGGAAAGATTAAATATAATTTTGCAAACAGGGACCCCTTTAAGATTCTTAAAAAGCATCTCAGGGTGAGACCTCAAGAAGACAAGAAAACATTTCTGCTTATTCTAGTTGAAAGGAGAAAAATACTGAAGATGCTAAAAAATTGCTTTTTAGCTACAACAGAGTAATAGTTGTCTTTGATTTATTTAAATCAATATTTTAATAAAAAATCTGTCATTTAAAAAAAAATCTGATTGTATAACTGAGGATGTGTCCCAAAACTTTTGACCAGTACTATACGAGTTGCTGAAAGACATTTTATTATGCTATCCACTAGATCATGTCCTACAAATAAATGCCAACAAATGAGACCATTGCTGTGTTTATGAAATGAATACAATACCATTAAGCTGTGGTTTTTCGAAATAACTGTTTATTTCACAAATAATTGTGATGCTGCACATACCTGCTTCAGCCAGACATTTGTTGTCATCATCTGATTCTTCTCATCCTGCAGAGGTGAAATGAAGAAAACGGGACAAGGCAGGTATGAGATGGGTCAGGACGCCGTGTTTACTTTGACAGAAAGCTTTTGGTCAAAAGGGTCACAAACACCTTATACTTTTAATCTCCTGATGGACTTGAGCCTTCAAGGCATATCATACTATCTCTACAATATCTTCACTGGGGTATTGATTAAAATGAACGTTAAATTCCCTTTGTCCACTACTAAGCCCAAAAAAGCCCACTATTTCACACTACGTTTGAATATCTGTTTTTTACTAGTAGGATACAGAATGCAAGATGTTTTATTGCATTGTTTTATGAGTATTTTAGGCTTGAGGAATGACCACAACTGATTCATCTATAATGCTTGAAACGCTGTTTGAAGATTAGTAAATCATGACAAACAAACAAAGATTTTCAATCTTTGACATGGCCTTAAGATATAAAGGTTATTCTGACAAAATGGTGTTGTAAATCATATTGACTATAGAAAACATTAAGTTACAAACATGACTTGAGCTGAGTTTTCACAGACTGGGTCAATACAGTTTTTTGGATGAAATCGAACTTCAAACTATAAAAGTAACTTACCACATCAATCAGCTGAGCGATCGACAAACCAAACTTGACAATGACAACATCAGAGGTGTTCGGCACAGGCCTTGACCACTTGTTGTAGCTTTCAAAGAGCTTTTTGAAGAGCTCATCTTCAGTGTGTGAATGAGTCTTTTCACAACAAGAAACTGTGAGTGGAAAAAAACAAAACACACAAACGGCTTATGCTTTTAACAAAATCAAAGAGCATCATTTTAAAATACAAGTCTTATGAATGTGTATCCTATATCCGTATACAGCCCGGGAAAAAATTCAGTTCATTTTAAAGATGATCTCATTTTTGTCTGAATTTACTGTTAATAGTTTGAGTATGTTTAGTGACTATTTTTATTTCCTCCTAAATATAGGATAAAATTATTACTATTGCAGAAATAATGAACATTGCAGAAAATCAGAAGTTAATAGTCACTTTTAGGCAATTCAGCAGTATTATTTGAAAGTTTTTTTAACAATGAAATTGCGATAACCTCGAAATTCATCACATTTTTTATATGTCTTGTCATGCTGTCAGTCTTTAACATTGCAGCGTGATGACTTTATCACTGCTGAGGTTTGGTTTTCAACATTCAACAAACACTGAACTGGAATGACTACAATACATATAAGACATGTTTTTTCAATTAAAATTTTGGCTGTACAGTTATTTGTTAACTTTTTGCAGTAGTTTTGTTTCTACATAATTTTAAATATATGGCCCTGCCTTTGAAAACACAGCTAAAGTCATATTTTAGGAATTATTATTTTTTAAACATAAATCACTCTACACATTGTAAATACAATTTTGTGAGGACATAACATAACCTTTAGTTAGACAAAGACAAACATTTTCAACTTTAGCCTGGTTTGCACTGGCGGGCTCACTTATGTATTGTCACTTTGTCAACATAACCCCTAAACTTCTTTTTACATTGACTCACACAAGAACAAGATCAAGAAATAATTTCATAATATGATTATATTTTGGTCCAATCAAACTTGGCACATAACTTCAATCATGAACAGACTAAAATTGAATTGCATCATGTGATGAAATACCAGCATTTCTCATGTATCAAAGATTCTCAGCGGAATTACCCTGGAAGCATTTTAAAGGCTATGAAATGTCAAATAATTGCGTAAGATGGGTAAAATCCCCAAGTGAGGGTTTAAGAACTAAACTGATTGGAGTGAGTCTATTAATAAGTCTTTTAATATATCAGAAGACATGCTTTTTGTCCACACAATATGTATGTAAAAATTAAAAATGTAATTAAATAAGAAAGTTATGGTATTAGAGCGCTACTACAGTTGGGGATTACCTCATATTGATTTTTCCAATTACACATCTCATCACACTTCAAAAAACAGTAATTAAATTGCTCACAAAGTTCCAAGTAAATTCTTTCCCACGCTTGAATGTTAACAACTAACCAAAGCTGATTTATTTTAGGCCTATGTATGTATACATAGTGCTTACCCAAGAACTGCAATGTCAAGGACAGGGATGCTCCCGGAAACTGACATGCAAAACATCTAGAAGTTTTAATGATGTGCACACTGAATGAAAACACATTCTCTTGCGTTCGAGGGAGGTAAGGTTCTGTAATCTCTGCACCCAATTTAGGGACAGAGACCAGACCCCATCAAGCTGGCCAAATCAGCATCGTCTCGGAGCTACGGAGGACGTGTCTGCACATTACATGTGTATGGCCAGTTATTTGAGTACTAGCGTGGCTGGACTTGCTTTTTGGAGTTTTCCTGAGAGATCTTGGCATAATAAGTCAGACACTGGGGGAATGACAACAGGCCATTAGCAAGGTAGATTTAGGATCTGCACCACAGCGGGACAGGATACGAAAACAAGCACTGCTGGGGAATATTGGTCAGTGTCCTGTAGAGGGGAAGGATGACAATATTGTCTTTAACGTAAGCTTTAGTGTATAATGGACAGACCATGCGGTTCAAAATATAATCACTTTTGAGTATTTTTGTTTTTTGTGCCCACAAAACCAGTTCTATGCATGTGCATTAACGCACAATGCATTTTCATCTCTTCTGTTTTCCAATTCAGTGAAAAATGAAAGATTAAATATTTTTGTACCAAATGTCAATCTTGACTCAAGTTGTCATAATTCATGCACCAAACAGTCTGATACCGTATACTAATTTTAAATACTACTCTTCATTTGAATTAAGCACGTTGTTTTTTTTTATTGTTTTTTTAAATCCCAATTTTTTTTTTTTAATAATTTTTTTATTGTGTCATCATTCACTCATAGTCTTTTCATTTTAAATCTGTATGACTTTATTCCGACAAAGAATAGCGGCAACCAAACAACGGCAGGATCCTTTCTATTTTATGGATATTAAACCAATGAAAGTCAAAGGAATCTGTTCTTCAAAATATCTCCTTTGGTGTCCTGCAGATTAATGACATTCAGGTTTAAAATTACAAGAGGGTGAGCAAATTATGTCACTTTTTTGTATTAGCTGATCTACCCCTTTTACAATTGTATGAGTGACCGAATTGTGTAAGAAAGGTCAAATCTTAAACAAGGTCGTCATAATTGAAACATCAAGAGGTTCAGGTCTACATACTAATACTAAATACCATAATTTCTTTGAATAAAGCACATACAGTTGTGTTAAGGTAACATATTACAGTTTTGAGCCTTAAAAGAGATCATCCTTTTGAACCTGAATGATTGTCTGTTGCAGAACACACAAGAGGATATTTTGAAGAATGGTAACCAAACAACAGCAGCCTATTAACTTCTATTCTGCGGATACAAAATAATGCAAGTCAAAGTAATCTGTTCTTCAAAATATCTTTTGTGTTCTGCAAAGGAGCTATAGTCAAAACAGGTTTGAAATTAAAAGAAGGTTAGTAAAAGAAGACACTGTTTTCATTTTCAGGTAATCTACCCCTCACTTTCAGTAACAAGTGGCTGAAAGTGGATTTTAAACATTTACCCAACAGCTGTTGATATAATAACAAATAAAAATGATCCAAATATAATACAAATCTATATAATGTATATCTATATAATAATTAACAAAATTTGGCATGTGTTTTAATGGAGATACAGTAGCTTCTGCCAATGCAATATTTATTCAGTTTAAATATTTTTACTGTAGAAAAAAGTAGAAATTTAAAAGTAGAACTTACTTGACTCACATAAAATAATACAGAGGATAGAAATCCTTAAAAACGAGCGTCTCTTCACATCCATCACATCCAATGATGCTCTACTTATATGATGGACAATATTATGCATCTATTTCCCACTGTGTTCCACCTGGAAGCATCTGTCTTCTGGTGTCCTCTAGTCAAAATCTATTTAAAATCAAGTTGCATAAAGTTCCATATTTCTAGTGTTTTCCATATTTATCCAAGCCCAAATCTGTCATCGAAATCTGTCCTCTGGAAGTAAAACATTAAAACTAAGTGTTGCGCACCTGTTCCTCAGAGTTCAGAAAGAGTGCAATTTCCCAAAGAAAGTAAGCCTTTTATCTTCCTCAAGGTAAAAGAAGATTTTGTATGAATGGATATATCCCAAAATAACTCAGTTTATATCTTCAAACAGTTTTTTTGGATTCATGGACCGACTCCTGCTGTCCTCCTGTTTCCTCTGGACTGAGCATCTCTCTCCTCTTATATGAGACATCTGTCCTAAGGGGAGGGACCACAGTGAGCTTACATCCATTCTGCACTGTACATTTTAAATACATTTATACAGAAATATATATAGAACACTGTCTCAAGTTGACCCTTTCAGAGTAAAGTAATTTGGAATAATTGTTGAATTATATTAATATTAAATAAATTATTTTTTGAACTGCATTAAAATGCTTAAGTTCTACACATGTCCTATAGAGGTCCCTGTAGCTGAATTAATTCTGCTCCTGATTCAGTTTTTATGAATGGATTTTGCTTTGCAAAACATAACAAGTTTATCAACATATGTCTGATAAATAGCATTTTGGTGCAATTTATGCGAATGTTTTAAAGTGTTCCCCCAAAAATAAAAATTCTGTTATGTGTTATTTAAACTTGTTGTTCTTTACCCTTATGCATTTCTTTGATCTGTTTAGCACTGAAGATATTTATAAGAATGAGAGCAACTAAGATGGCTATAAGTTTGTCAAAGGAAAACTTTTGTCTGTTTACTAAAATTCTTCAAAATATCCCCTTTTTTGTTAACAGACCTGCTTGCTCCATTATAGTCAATGATACCCCAAAACAGAATGTTTTACACAATTCAATAAAATATATATCTTTTATGTTTAACAGAACCATTTGCTCCACTATAATATTGAATGATGCCCCAGAACTAATTATTTTCCTAAATTCTTCAAAATATCTTCTTTATTTTCTACAAGCTATCCCATGGTTGTCAATAGACAAGTTTTGGGATAGCGCGCAAAAAATGGTGGATGGAAATGCAAAGATGCGTTTTAATTTTTTAAAGGAAAATTATCAGGAAGTTTTTATCAGTAAGTGATCTCTGAATGCACATACAGGTTTATTCACAAATATTTAATACAATAATTTAACTTGCGTATAGGTTTAATATGCGATCTTTGATGGAAACCTGGTTTGTGGATCCCCAGAACAGATTGATTTCATACATTTCTCAAAATATTTAGTTAAAAAAAATTTTAGCTCTAATGGCTAATATTCTTACAAGTATCTACCAACCAACAAAGACATAATACAGGATGAGGATGAGTTAATTTTTGGCTGATCTATCCCTTTGAGGTTTATTGTTTTAATTTATATACATGATGTACAAAGACGACATGTTAGTCTTTTCACTTTTTACAGTATATCAAACAAACACAAACGACATTTATAGTGTATACTATATATATTTGTTGTTTAAATACACCAACAAAATCATAAGAACACGTATCCACATAGTCACAGAGATACACAAAACAAAACCACATAACTGACTTGAATAATGTGCTACAAAAGTATTGCCAATTCACCATCTGCTCCCTTGCACCAAGACAGCCAGACCATTGCTGTAGGTTTGTCTGTACATGGAAAAAAAATATTCTTCTAGGATGCCACTTTCCTGCCAAGATTATTTTTTCACGTCCTTGTACACAATGCCATTATGTTTTTATGGCTTACAAATGAACAACCACGGGCTTGGAACTAAAACATTGTTTCAATCCATCTTCTTTCACTGGTGCTGTTTCACAGGAGAAATGTTTTCTCTCGTTCTTACGAAACAGAACATTAAGACCAGTGTGTTACCCATTACATCACACGTTGGACATATAAAGACTGGACCATCACTTCATTCAAATCCAGATGTGGAATAAAATGATGTCACTGTATGGTTAATTGTTATTCAAACATTTCAGATGAATATAAATCTATTAAGTCAAACAACATTATTATAAATGATCCAGTATGGCCGGCGTCCCACTGAGTCTACCAGTTTAGTTTAGCGTGGCTGTCTCCTGTTCTTCCTCAGCTGTTCCATCATCTTCAAATGCAGGGCTCGTGAGGAGGTCTCCAGTCGAGTGGCAATGTCCGTGGCGGCACGAAGCATTTCTTCAAAGGCGTGAGATTCTTCTTTTACTCTTAGATAAAGACATAAAGCAGAATCAACATCAAAGAGAACCATGAAACAGAGAAAGAGAGAAAGGACACATGAAGAAAGGACGACAAGACCTCAGCTCAGTTTGGCTTGAACCAGGGGCCTCAAAGGGGCTAAAATGCACATTCCTCCTGACTGTCCAGGCTGGTGATGGAAAACCCAGAAACCCAAATCAAAGCAACATTATAGCGGTTTGTCTGAGACAAGTCTGTTTCGTTTTTAACCACAGAAGCGTTTATTAGCATATAAATGTATTTATGGAAAAGTTTCTCTTTTCAGCTATAATTTCTCCCTGTTACTTGGAATTGCCTACTATGTATGTAACTTTATATTTAAATATATTTTATTTACTTTTATTAAAACTGCAGAATTTACATAGGATCTTTGATTGTTCACAAATGTTCTTTCACAAATGTTTTGATCCACCTAAGGAGGACATGCTGCAGTTTATATACATGTCAACATAACTTTTGACCAAAAATAGACCATACAATTGATGTTCTTATACCAGAGACAGAAGGTAAATTATTTCAGGGCATTCGCGTCAGCAGATTCACAACATTGCCTGCCACAAGTGCGGTTTATTTGCATCTTTGCATTGACTATGTATGTAATTTACTTGTGCAAATCGCTTGTTTTGCGTTTGGCGTGAACACAGCATTTTTCAAATTTTTATTTTCTTAAATGATGTTTCCTATAACTTTACAAAGGGATATTTATATTCAATGAAATAAAAGGGTTATATAATAAATAATTCACCATAATGTCGTTCAAAACCTGTATGGGATTTTCTGTTTTGTGTTCATACAATGGAAGCCAATGGGGTGCAATTTTGTTTGGTTACCAGCTTTCTTCAAAATATCTTCTTTTGTATTTTGAAGAAAGAAAGTCATACAGATTTGGAATGTGAATAGTTTTGTTAACATCCTCTTGTCATTTAAAACCTGTTTGACTGTCCTTCTTCTGCAGAACACAGAACGCAATGGGGACGAATGCTTTTTTATTACCAACATGCATAGTAATAACTCCTTTTGTAATGTAAAGAAAGAAATTGTCACAGGTCTCGAATGACATAAGGGTGAGCAAATGATGACAAGATTTTTATTTGGCCTGAAGTACTCACTTCTGAATTCCTGCCAATGTAGCTTGAGCATCTCCTGAAAGCTGAGTTTGAATGTCGTCTGATGCTTTCGTCACAACCTTCTCACAATTAACATGATCTTCCTTGATTCCAACAATGTTTTCTTGAATCACATCCTCGTAGCGTTGATCTCCCATTTCTGCCCCTACAAACTGGACCAGGTTCTCCATTACTGCCTGGTTCCCATGCTGCAGGGCCTTTAGATAAGCAACCTCCTCTTTAAACGCTCGTGACCGCCTTGACAACAGTTGGCTGGTGTGGAAATTGACATAACAGTCACCACCTTCTGTCTCTGTCAGAGCCTGGAAATGCGGTTTGATCCAGACTGCCCCGTTGGATTTGATGGGTTCGTCTGCGTGGACGACTGAATCAGAGGTGTTGCCAGTGAACACAGCTCTGGCTATGTCACCTGATCCCAACTCTTCATCATCACCGCTCTGGCATACAGATGGCACCGCTAAAAGCATGAAGAGCCAAGTGCCCAGTATTGAGAGTGTCCCCTTCATGACTCGGAAGAAGAAATAACTTTCCAGTCAGTGACCTCTTTGACCAAAGACTCGAGTGATAGAGTCCTTCTAGAGTTGCTCAAAGCTGGATGATGCTCTTCCAAACAGTCACCACAAGTGTAAAGCTCTGACTTCATCTGTGATAGCAGTAAACAGAAGCTCAGATTGCATTTTGCTTGAAGAACAGAAAAAGCATTAATTGTGTAAACAAATCTCAAAAATCAAATAGACAGTTCACCATTAAGTTGTTTAAAACCTATATATATTTTTCATTGGTTGTGTGCTTATAGTGGTTACCAACATTCTTCAAAATATATTTCTCTATTGCCCTTTGGTAATCCAACAGCACTGGTACCTTTTTCCTTGTGTTATATGTATGCAAAATAAGTGGAAGTAAATGGGCACAGAGGTTGATCATTCACCAAATTTCTTCAAAACATATTGAGTATAGCGTTTCTTTTTTCCGCGGAAAAAAATGTTGGTAACAGAACAGCATCTCACCTATTTGCTTGTTTTGTATGGCCAAAAACAAGACAAGTGAATGGGGACAGCTGCTTTAAACTTTTTTCAAAATATAATTTTTGTTAAGACTTTCTTTCTTCCACAGAACTCAAAACAGGAATTTTGAAAAACGTTGGTAACCAATTGGCAGCACTACTTATTCCTTTCTATTGTACGGATTCAAAACCAATGCACGTGAATAGGTGCAGTCGCTGTTTGGTTAAAACTTTCTTCAAAATATATATTTTTGTGTTATACAGAAAAACAGATGTCACATAGAAATGACATGGTGAATAAATAATGATACAATTTTTATTTTTGGATGAACTATCACTTTTGCATGTCAAATCTAAGATCACCATAATATGTGAAGCTATAAAAGATCAGAAGTGTTGTGTCTGGGGCACTAAATGAACCAGTTCATCTTTACGGGGCATGTGGACCCGGGGATGAGTCCCGCTTCTGTGTGTGTTGTGCACATTAGTTTATATGAGGGCCCTGAGGTGCAGCACGTGACCCTTTTGAGGAAGGGGAGGATGTTTGCTTTATCCCACATGCAAAGATGTTTGAACTCTTTTTCATGAAAAAGTGTGAGCCTCATCTTGAATAATAATGTATGAACGCATCAGCTCAACAATCCCGGCACAATCTACACTTCGGCAGTCGACGACAGAAGGATTATCTTTTAAAACTTGGACAGTTTCAGTCCATTATGCGAGATGGCAGGAGCGTTTTAAATGGTTTTACAAACTAAACAATGATCTTGCTTTCTGTTGACTTTTACCAGCCAAGTTTTTATATCTTCCATTCTCTGACTGTGCTAAAACACACAGTTGTGCCTAAAAAACGTCATCACCTCGTCCTTCAATGTCTTTAAATGTAACAAACTATCTATAACTCACACACATTTCAGTGTGCTATGTCAACATCTGGAACTGTGTGAAATGCGATATCTGTCTGCGAGGGAAGACACAAACTCCACTCTATTCTTTTTTCCACGGCATGTTCTGGTTCTGTGGTAGAATTTGAGCCCAAAACAACGCTTACTTGGGAGCGTTCACAGTTTGGCTGTATGAAAATACAATTTTACGTTATTTTGGACTTTTCTTTAAAGTCGTGACCTTTGACCCACCCATTAAATGTTATAATGTCGACGGTTATTTTCTAACACAGTGCAGCTGTTTGGGTATTTTTAAACGAATAACATCAAGAGTATCTTGCTCCTTCACAGAAAATAATTTGTTGTTCATGGTTTTTGCTGATTGACATTGGTGCTCTATGGAGGATGGATAATATCTGTAACTCAGCAGAGCAACCTAGCCTGTAATGAACTTCTGCTCTGCTGTGCGTGCAACATACTGAAAGCACTGATTTATTTCTCATTTGGCCCTGGCTAGAAAATGAAGCACTTTGAGAAAATAAATGAATCCTCCTTCATTATTCTTGAATGAGAAAATTTCCTGAATGTTTGTAGGATTCTACATACGTTTGGATGGGAACAGGAAACAAAATGCTTTTTCTGTAAGCTTTATATTCTCAACTGTTATTAAAGTGATAGTTCAACTCAAATTGAAAATGAAAACTGCATGACTTTATTTCTCCAACAAAACACAAAATAAGATTAAAAAAAATTTGGTCCCCATTGACTTACAATCTTCTCCCCATCTTCTTTTGTGCCTTAAAAAAAATGCTACACAGGATAATACATTGGCAAAAAATATGCGTATATAACTTGGATTTGACATTATAACAATGGCACAATGTCTTGATCTCATTAGCATCACATCGTTTTAATCTCCCACCGTTGGCCAGTTCACCAAACTTAAACTACAATGTTTTACAATGAAGAAACGCTTTAACTCTGTAGACACTTAAATTATACGACTGAAAAACAAGAGCCAGTTGAACACTTACAACGAATAAATTATAACCTCCGGGTATACCTGTTTGTGATTCTCAAGGTAAGCATTGATTCATTCTTGAAAATAACTTCTAGTTCTGTCCAAACAGAAGGTCACAATTAACCTTCAAAATAATGCAAAGTTTCTGAAAGCTGTCATGTTCTTTCTTATACTACAACCTATTCTTGAAACCACATGCATCTATATCTGCAACTGATGCATCCAGCAAAATAAGCAGTCACATTTGAATAAAAAGAAGACCAAAGCCAAATATGTAAATATAAAAAATATACATAACAAATAAATAGATTTAAAACAAATCATAAACACACAGATAGGTGCATGCATCAGCTTCATCATATTCAGGTCATGCCCATAAATAACTTAAGAGAGACCAGAGCATGGACAAAGCTAAAAGCTGTCAGAACTTACCCAAATCTTCTAACACTGTCAGAACGTAAAGCTACGTCTGATCAAGATGTTCAAAAATTCTGTCTCATAGCCATTCATAGACAGAAAAGGGGACACACACATCAGTATGAAACTTCTTTTCACTTCTTCCAACAAAGTTTGCTGAGTCTGTGCTCCTATTTGGTGACTACTACTGAAAGGGGAGGGAGTGTTTCAAAAAAAGAAACTCAATGATTTCTTTCTTTTGTGGTCAGGAAAGTGCAAGAGGGAGAGGGGGGGGGGCAGGAAAAGGTTTGGGGGGAGGTAAATCTAGTTCACATCTGTGCCTTGCTTTATGATTAGATTTGAGAAATGCAGTTTGATGGCCATATTGGATTTTTTATATCATTTTTTGTACTTAATAAAATAAACAGCTGATCTGGTTATATTGGGAAGTAACATAATTGTCTATGGGAAGGCAAAAATCTTACAGACAAAAAAACCTGTATAGCATCCTTACCCCATACATTGTTTAGCAGTATCACCCTAAAAGTAATAGAGGAATGATACAAAAATACAATTCCCTGCCATGATATAACAACACAAACCACATTTCAATGTAATATATATATATATATATATATATATATATATATATATATATATATATATATATATATAAAGAATATCTTTACCATGGTGATGGGATTTAAAGGTCCCCCTGAGGTGGATAGTGCATTTTTATTAAATACTATTTATAAATTTTTTCTTGTGAAAATACTTTTTCCTGTCATTAAATATGCACGAATGTCGCTCTACATATCAGCATTGTTAAGTTTTTGCAGACCCATGAATATGCAAATTAGCTTAGCCTCAACACAGTCTCACTTTGCATTTCCAGATGCTGTAAAAACTGAAAGTGAAACTGAAAGTTTAAGCCCAAATCTAGATTCATCATTGCATATTTATGGCTCAAACTGCTGATAAGTTGATATGTTTGGTTACATGTTTGTGATGTCAATAACATTTTCTGAACTGTCTGACAACTCTCTACAATCTACATATTTATGGTGAAAATACTGCAATAATTTGAAATAATAAATGTGGACATGGTTTGCACAACAGGACTGTGGTCGTTTGTTTTCAGTTGACAAACAAAGCATCAAAAAATGTGTGCTATTGCATGTACGGTAAATGTAAAAATATAACTGAATTTAAAAAAAGAAACAATTGACATCTATCAGCATGTATGCATTGAAGAGACTTGCTAAAGACCATAAAGCTTTTCAGAGACAACTGACATAAGGCAGTCATTAAAATGTAAAGATGAACTTGGTTTGAGACCCTGGCGTGGAATACATTATTATAATTATGAATAAATATCTGAATATTTTACACCCATATTCAACACAAAACAATGCAATCCACTACAAATAAAAGATGTAATTCACACAAACCAACACAATAGAATTAGATTCTTCCTTTTCTCATAATAAGATTCTCATGGCTCACATTCTCACAGCAAAATGTTCCGAGCAGTTTCAGAAGGACATTGTTTATTCATTGTGTAAACTTGCAACATGTTTTAGATTTGGAATGAAGATGAAAATGAACGCCATTAAACAAATAAGAATGCTCTGAAGACAGAGAATTAACTAAATGAAACGATAGTTTCAACACTGGGCATTGAAAACAGAAATAAACTTTTCAGTAACACAGCATAAAACTTGACTGCAGAAAGTTGATGATGTTATTCAAATTACTGACAAAGACTGTAATGATGGAGTGAGACTAGCTACCAAATGGAAAAAACTGGTAAGGCCTTAAGTGAGAGGCAACAAATATTGTTTAAGAACAACTAAATCAAGCCTAAAATGTAAAAAGCCAAACAATGACCAAGAAAAATACCATAAGCACAACAATGATTGAGTGTCTTTCCAGAGCTCATTTTGCCTGTCAGAGATACCTTTTCTGGGCTTAGGGATACATTTTTTTTTGATCAGAATGAATTTATTTAGTGACTTCCAACATGGGCCGACCATATCATCTCTGAAAATATCTACTCATTTTTGAGAAGGGTGTAAATTGTCTCGTTTATTAATATTTATATATTTATGGCAGTTGTAGGGATCCGATAGTCAATAAAAGTTTGTCTTATTTTATTGGTATTATATTGATATGGTTCCTCAAAAACATACTATTTTTACATTCTACAATTTAAACAAAAAAATTTAAATTTTAATGATTTGAAATTAATGAAATATACAATTTAACTTGTGTTTATTTATAATTAAAAAGTTCTTATAAAATCCAATATTCCTATTAGAATTCACAAAAAAATTATATTTTGTATACAGTATATTACAAATATATGCATTTGCTAAATTCATATATTTTTAAATCCATTACATAAACTTAGAAAATATTTGTAAATTTGTAAGAAATTAATTTTAATCAATTATTATAATATTTTAATTGTTTTTAAGAGATTTTATTAAGAGAATTTAACTATTTATTTTTATTTCTACTAAACCACATATCATATTTACAGTGTGGTGTGCCTTTGCTATACATTCTTGTTTCTTGCTTCCTGTCTTTTTATAATGAGTTTTTTGTAGATTATTTTTGTAAATCATGAATATAGAATTTATCTATGTAAAAAACACGAGATTTTATCACAAAAACATTATCCAACAAAAACAGTTGTCTTTATAATAAAGAAGCAGTTAAAAATAGCCCAAAAGAGCTAAGTCCAATTTTGTGACATTTAACACTTAAAGATGCTACATGCTGTACAACAGTGTATTTTCGACATTTTGAGTCACAACATATTTCCAATAGTTTCATTTACCTTAATCCATAATAAAACACGAAAATAAAATGCAAAAAATACCAATATTTATAACATCTACTTAATTAAAAAACTTGCATGACAGATACCATATCACTTTAGCAAATTCTAAAACACATAATAATAATATTCTTTGTTCAGCGGTCATTTGTTATATTAAGAAGCCAGTCGAATCTTAAACTCTTCCTTGTAAATAATTTTTTTTTCTATTTGCTTTGGAGACCTGTAACTAACAAAATCATTATTACGTATACAGTACATGGGCCAAATTCATTTTGAGTGTTGCATATATTTAATTTAAAAAACACTGTTCTGTGTCTGGAAAATAATGACCCACTAAGCAGCCAAGCACTCATTTGAGAGGTGTATATGAATTGGTGGACCTAACATTATGCCTGATACATGACTCATCATATCTCTTTTGAAAATGCGCCCCTATCGTATTATTCCTATATGATGAGATGTTCAATAATTTTTATCAGATTTAACTTTTGAAATATATCACAACTTATTTAAAACAAAAGAAATATTTTATATAGCATTTTTCAATAAAATTAGAGAGCTGTACATAATGTATGTTTGTAAGTTTTAAACATCTCGTGCCCTCTCGTCACCTGATGCTGTTTCCTGATGACACTGTGTCTCTTAAGACTTCATTATGAATAGACTGCTTACCCCAGAATAGTACATAGCCTTGCTGTGCTGTGTAAAAAAGCCAACGGATCAGCACTGTTCCATGCACACATATGGGTGTTGTATCCTCGGATGTCAAAGTCAAAGGGTCAACAATGCATTCTCCCTTATAACGCTGAGGTCAGTAAATTACAAGGAAAGACAGACCACAACCAAACACAGTTCAGCATCAGAGCCGGATAACATTATAATTATGAAATAAAAAAACAGATTCATATTATTATTAATAACTTTTCATTTGTATGAATTAATTCTATGGAGTTACTAATGTTTTCATTTTAGATTTAACCTTTTTTACAATAATGGTCAAAGCCATTAACTATAAATAGGTGCTATTGTTTACTTTCATTGAATAAATGATGCAAATCCACTTAAGAGCTTACAGTAGAGATACACCGATATATCGGCCCATAATTGATATCGGTCGATAGTTTAAAAACCTCCAATAGTATGACCGATATATTCTGTCGGTCAAAAGGGACAGGAAAAGCAATACATTTTTGCTCTGTGTTTAAAAAAACATTGCCAATTAAATGTTCAATATATCTGGTCATTACATGAATTAATTACATCCAGGTTAAGTCATATTAAAGTAACCCTTAGTATGTGTATATATATTCAACGACTTCACTGTGGGAAGTAGGCAAGCGAAGGAATAGTATCAATCGGAGTAATAGGTTATCTTATCAGTGAAAAGAATTGTATTGGTGCATTTCTAATTCCAACTGTTTGATCCATCAATTTAGTTAGATACAGTACCAGGCTAAAGAAGATATCAGCAAACACATAGCCAGTTTACAGCATTACAGTATTGAACACAATTATGGGGTGGACTTCCCAAATCTCTTAAAGCAAAGGGTTGGCAGTGTCCAACTGTTGGCATGCAAATTGCCCCCCACTTCATCGCTTAGAGTGCTAAAACTCAGCATGGCTCATAAAGCAAAAGAGATTGAATGTGCTGATTGGCTGCTGCTCATGATTTTAATGCCCATTCTTTTCTTTTCATCCCAATCATTTAATTAATTTATTTTTCAATCTGCTTTAACATGACTTACTTCCTTACTACCACAAATCTGAAGATGCCGACGACAGTACTTAAATCTGAAATGCAGTAGGGTTGAACACATGGGAGCTGTGACGTGAACTTAAAGGGTTCTTGATGGTTAAAAACAGAAATTTGGTAAGCACCATTCAATTGCATTTACCCTTGTATGCATGCTTAAGTTAAAGATATTTCAATGGAAGAAGTGAGAATAATGGAGTGTTTTACAAAGTTCTCTGCTTCCTACAACACATTTAAAAAAAAAGATCCGTTATGTAGAACATACACTTGAATGAAAAATATCGGTGTTTTCTGAAAACTTATTAGCAAGTGATTTATCTTCTCCGTAAACCAACAAATATTGGTTTGAAGTGTGTGCAATATTTATAACATGAAAGGACAAGTTAAAATGGGCTAATACATGGGGGCATTTATAAACTCTGGACCACTTCTGTCAGTCCTCTCTTCAAGAAAAACTTTGTAAAAGTTGTAAAACCTTCTCCTGAGATTGGAAAGACATTTTATGGTGAGCTGTATTTGATATCCAGGACTGGTCAATGGATTGGTTCAGCTTAACACATAATATATCTTTTTAGGCTGAAAGCCCTGGTAGCAAATTCAATAAGCTAGAAAAATCACAAATTGAGAGCAAAAAAAGAACATTTTAAAAGAAGCTAGACAGACCAAGTATTTCTTATCAACATTTGTCTGTAATGTCCACCCTACACACCTGCAATATTACATAATTGTACTGTTATATTTCAGACCATTGGTGTTAATATTATGTTAAAATGCCATGTCAACTGTTAGGCAAAGGCATTTTTTTCATCGCAGGACAAAAAAGTAAAGAACAACTGCTTAACCCGAATTCAATATCCTCATGGTTGCCTCACAATAGATCACATCTACAACCATCTATCCAACCGGCCATGAGGATTCTTGCGCATCTTTCTGTTATGTACTCAGTAGAATAAAAACAGCCCTTAAAAGCTTACAAAAGTCTCCTCTTCCTTTACTGTGTAGTTTGTCACAAGCAGTGTACGGTTCGTTCTAACAGCCAGTTTGTCTTGTCTATATACTGTTAATGGAGAACGTCTTGTTAACCTTGGAATGTGTGGACTATTCAGAGTCTAGTCAGTTATAACAAGACTGTACCTGCTCTAAAATTAAAGAATACAGTTCAGCACAATGCCATCTATATCTGTCTCACATTACCGTGTTTGGCCGCTAAACTAGCTGATGGTGGGAATCTGCTCCAAGTCTATTATAAACCGTCCTCTATGCCCATTTCACATTTAAGAAAACTAGGTAAGTGAAAAAAACACAGCTCTCTTCAGAAGATTGTTGAGAGGTTAATAATGTTCCATTTAGATCTGAGACTTTAAATCTGTTCTGCTATTACAATGGTTATTATCATTTACCTTGTGCCTTCAAAGACAAACTACAAATGAAGAGAAAGAGCTCAGATACATCTTCTGTAGACTTGACCGAAACAAACTGCACATTCTGAATATTTCATCAAAATATCAGAAGACATAGTGAATCTGTTTTAAAAAGTGTAGCCATATTGAGCATTCGGAATGCAGGGTTACCGCAGTGTATTGAGCACACATTCCTTCAATAAGCCGTGAAACCCCCTACCCTCTATGAATGAAATGTATGCACACAATCATTAAATTGATTTCCAGACCCGAGTGTATTCAGTGCACTTACAGTATGCATACTGAAACTACCTGAGCTAAGTAGCGTCACAGCAGTGTCCAAAAGTGACGTCCTAAGGGCACATTTGTGTAATATTTTCTTTTAATTCCCCCTTGAGGGTGGGTTAAACATTCAAAAATGTACATTTAAAATTGTTATGCACACCAAAACAAAATGCCCATATAAAGTTTGCACTAACTATCTATAGTCTCATAGTTTTTCGTTTACTCTTTTGTTGCTACACCCTTCTCATGGGCCTTGTTATTGCATCCTTAAAAAGTACAATTTATTTTTGACATTATTATTCACAGTTGGTAACCGTTTCGTACATTGGAAGCCATTCACTTCTACTGTTTGGACACACAAAACCAATGCAAGTTAATTGGTGCTTGTTAACAACATGCTTCAAAATATCTTTTGTGTTTTACTGAAAAAAAAGTCTTGCTAGTCTTGTAAGAATGTTTTTTTTCATACAGTAGAACTACGACTTGCAAATGCATTTAAATATTTTTTTTATTAATTAAAGTGTTTTTGATTAAATTTGAAGTAAATATCATATGTTTATTTTTCTCCTTCCTAAGGCTCTGAAGTCTCTGACCGCACAACACTGGTTTAAATAAATCTCGCTCTTTTTTTGTTATTGTGAGAACCCAGTTATAGTCTCTTGATGATGATAGATGCCAGTCGTTCAATCTTAATAAGGGTATCTAGGCGGATTGTCACTATAAAAGATTGCTCGGCTAATGGCTTAAAGTGAATGCTTTGGACACACTTGAGTACATTAGGCTGATTGCCGGTCCTCTATTTATCCAACATGCTGACAGGGCATTACAATTGAGCTTTAACTAAACATCTTTATCCTGCGCTAACAACGTAGAAATACCATCCTATAAATGGCAAAAACCGACTTTGTAAAGGCATTTGCTGTAACATATGTAAAACATATGTTGCTTACATTGGTCGGTGATTGATGACCATAACATGATTGACATTCCATGCTTCCATCACTCATTTGTTTATAAGAATATCAATACCACCAATAAAAATCTCGACCAATAGAACACCAAAGCCTGTATCATTGCTATGCGACAGTCAATCTCATTTAGTTTTGTATTGATTTTCTTTGTATATCTTGCGGTATAAAGGATCAACATTTCCTCGGATCCTCTCAACATCAGACGAATATGTCACTGGGGATAAGTGTACAATCTGCCGCCATCGTATTGCGTTTTGAGTATTGTGGTAAGCTTTCTGGGTTCATGGGTTTAAAAAGCTTAAGATGGTTATCTGGGAACGCCAGTTGGAAAGACAGACTACAAACAAGGTTTTATCATGAGGTCGTACAGTGTTTGAATCTGTGGCCATTTATTGAGTGCCACTAAGACTGATGGATGTTAGGGATCTTTTATGTTCAGACACACCTTTTTATTGCCAGACAATGAAGTTAAGGATTAATGGGGTAGACAGGCAGTTACTCGGAAATGTTCGACCATCGCCACCTGAGCTAGTTCTGATAGAGAGGTTTCGCTTATGCAAATCGGGAAAAAAAAAGGCCATTTGTTTTGTGGGAAATGATTGAAGACTGATATTGCAGACAGAGCCCTATAACAAATGAAATGTCAAATGTTGTGCTATTTTAAAACAATTGTTTCTCTTTAGATGTCACTTGTATCTATTTATAGAAAAATCATGCGCAGATACGTCGAGTTTGGATCACGTCCACAAACTTGGTGAAGTGCAACCCAATGGGTGGCATCATTATTGCAATCTGTGAAACAGAACTTTGTTGCCAATATGTGACGCGTAAAACTAGTAACAGCGAACAAGGTGTGCAGTACAGAATAGGTTTATGTTTAATAAAAAGGATGAATGCTTTACAGTCAGGTATGTCATTTGCGTCGAGACAGGCTGATTGGTTCTTTTTCTACGGGCTCACGTGATGTTAATGCCATTGATTCTACATCATGACTTTAAATGATCCTCATCACATTGAATGAAAAGAATTAATGAGATATCTCAGGTAGCTTATATCGATCCATCAATTCTCTAATTGAATGTCATGACTTTTATAACTGCATTTAAAGAAATTACCTTCCCTTTTTCTGTGAGAAGCTCTGTACCTTATGTCTCCATTTATGCTAATTACATTTTCAATTACACTTTAAGATTTAGAGCCGAGTTATAGTACATAATATTAAACCCAGAATTAAGGAAATCTGGGTAAAGACAGTTTGTCTGTGACATATTATCTACTTATATCTTATAATATAAAATGATATGATATGAAATTAAATGAAATGATATGATATGATATGATATGATATGATATGATATGATACATGATATGATATGATATATGATTTGATAAACATACAGATCTTCTGAACCAGTATTGGCTCTGAGTTGTTTAGGTATTACATCTCAAGTGGTTTACAGGACAATATAGACCATAATCAATTTTAAAATGCTGTAGTAGATACTTTAAAATGATGTATAAAGGAAATTGTATTATTGAACTGTACAAATACAACTGTATTATTATTATTTGATGTTTTTATTAGGGCTATCAAAACTATTAATCACACCCAGAATAAAAGTTTTTGTTCAAATGATATATTTTGTGCATGTTTTTAAAATCACTTTCTTTATGAGACCATAGATGTCCAAATTAACTTTGGTTAGACATTAAGCAATCATAGTGACAACTATAAAAAGCGACTTATAGTATAGATTTTCGGCCAAAAGACAAAACAAAATATGAAGTTAGAATGTTTTAGAAAACCAGCAGTGATGACTAAAATTAAAATGTCTCGACAAATAAAAACATCAATGCAACATATTAATTCCATCTGTGCTAAACTGCCTGAAAAAGTGTCATGCGTGATGTATTAAACAAAATTAAAATGATTATTTTTAGTAAATAAAGGTGCTATGTGATAGCAGTTGGCTTTTGTAGTGCTCGTCTAACAGAGTTTTCTGTCTTATTCAGGCTCTCCCTAGAGATGCTCTCTGCCGTAATGTGAGAAATAGCTCTATTAGGATCTAATTATGTCCAGATTTAGGTGATTGGACAGGGTGACAGAGTAAAGAATTGTGCTGGTGTTAAAGGAGCGCAGGGATACTTGTTATCAGAATTTGAGGCGGTGTGATGTTGAAAGGTGCATTAAATTCGCTCAGAGTGTGATGACAGACATAGACAGCGGCTGTCAAAGAAAGAGATACATCTGCTCACCTGAATCTGACAAAATACTCTAAAGTTCTTTTCCAGGTTAAGCTTCTATTGTTTTGATCGGATTAAATGGATAATTCACCCAAAAAAATATTGTGTCTATTTGCATGACTGCCATAGTAGAAAAGTAACAATGGCAGTCAAAAGTAGCCAGAACTTTTGTCCTACATTCTTCAAAACAACTCATTTCATAATTAACAGATAGAAAAAAGTAATGTATTCTACTGCGGTTGTCAATCGTGTCCAAGAACTCAGTCTGAATATCTTTCTCTGTGACCATCAAACCAGATTTAGAACAGATTTTTGGGTTAACCATTCTGAAAATATTCAAATTTTGTTATTATAATATTATTTGACTAACTTTTTGGCTCAGGCACACTTTCTATCTCTATGGCTTACGAAGATAGAAAGTGTGGCTGAGCTTTGCTCAGTCTTCTGTGTATCCTCTAAAATTAAATCCTAACCTCTAGACATGAATTAATTTGTATAATTAAGGTAAATGCCACACCGCTTATATGCTTTTTAATTATGAGACTTTACGCAGTCATCTTTGACTAGAATTTGCAGAAATGTTTCTTGTTATTTCATCAAACAGTTTCCTAAGGTCTTACCCTGAGATGCTTTTTAAAGAATTTAAGAAAAGTCACCGTCTCAAATGGAAATTGTCAAACAGGACATGCACTAAAGGAATAAAGTGTTTAATACCTGCTGAATTTGTTTTATAAAATGATTAATCTATAATTGTAATGGTAAATTTGTTACACTGCGAGACTTCAAAGCAACAAAATATCCAGAAAAATGTCAAAAAGTGATAAACGGATTTGCATTCTAATGAGTGAAATAAGCATTTGATCCCCTATCAATCAGCAGGATTCTGGTGTCCATGTGTCTTTTATGCAGATAACAAACTGGTATTAGAAGCTTTAAAGGAAGTGCTGCTAATTATAATCTGTTACCTCCACCACAGATGCAATCAATCAATCAGATTCCGAACTCTCAAAGAGCTGTCCAAGGATTTCCGGGACAAGATTGTAGACCTACGCAAGGCTGGAATGGGCTGCAAGACTATCGCCAATTATTCGCGAATGTAAGATACACAAAACAACTGTCAATCTAGCTCTGGGTTTCATGGAAGATCTCACCTCGTGGAGTTTCAATGATCACATTTCTATTCACATTTATTCATTTTGGCTGATGCTTTTATCCAAAGCGACTTACCGTATTATACAGGAGTCATACCAAGGATTCGTACCTGAAACCTTCTGCTAACAAGTCCAATGCTCTAACCACCAGACCATGACTGACCTCCATGATGATGGGAACAGTGATGGAATCACCCCAGAACTATACTGGAGGACCTTGTCAATGATCTCAAGGCAGCTGGTACAAATCCTGCAGCGCCTGCAAGGTCCATCTACTCAGGAATGCGAATGTGAAGGCCAGTCTGAAGTTTCCCACTGAACATCTGCAGGATTCAGAAGAGGGCTGGGCGAAAGTGCTGCAGTCAGATAAGACCAAAGTCTTTTTGGCAAAACTCATCTCACTGTGTTTGGAGTAGGAAGAATGGTGCATATGACCACGAGAACACCATCCAAATGGTCACATGGAGGTGGAAATATTCTGCTTTGTGGGTTTTTTTTGCTAAGAGGACAGGACAACTGTACTGCATCAAAGAGACAATGGACTAGGCCTTATACAGTCAAATTTTGGGTGAGAACCTCCTTCCTTCGCCACGGTATCAAAGATGGGTCGTGGATGGGTAAGTATTAAGTCATGTTTTGTGAAGGGGTCAAATACTTATTTCTCTAGTTAGAATGCAATTGTCTCTCACTGTTAAAAACACCTATCATTAGAATTATAGTCTGATCATTTCTTTGTCAATGGGCAAACAAATATTTTTCTACTATTCCAGTCTGTGTTCTATACACTGTGTACTTCTGCATTCATTACATTCACTATCCCAGCATCTCATTACCTTCCCTAAGTAATGGATTTACCATTTAACATTTTCTCACATTTTTAACCATCTCTGCTCTAATCACATGTTGAAACAACTTGTCACACTTGAAGCTTGTGCTCAATTCATGACAAAGAATTGTGTAATTAGTCTTAAATACTATTGACTGTTTGAACTGTATAAAACACTAGTAATTGCATATAATTATTGTTATTGCTATTGCTCCTATATACATTTATAGTATACAGTTCCCTGAAAAATAACAACCATACCATGAAAATATCAAGTTTCTTCCAAGGGTTTTTAGTATACTTATAGCACAGATGTCAACATTTGGTTGTCCAAATATGTATGTATGGTCTCTCTTTAAGTTTTTATAGCATTATTTTTATTTTAAGTGCATGATTTTTTATGGTCATGTAACAGCTATTTTTCAGGATTGTCACTTCCATACACTTTGCTCATAAATAGACACATGGAAATATATATTATATATGGTTTGTACATTTTCATTTTCATTCGCATAAATCTTGATCCGTTGCCTCCCAAAAACGTGTCATTTTTCATCAAGTCAATAATACTTGGTTATGTGCCTTATTTAAAATTGAGAACTTGCGCATAGAATTGTGTTTTTTATGTTTAAACACCATAGAAAGTTTTTTTTTTAATATAAACAATTGGTTCAGTTTAGTGGTAACAATTATATTCTCAGAGTTTTTTTTATGGTCCAATCCCAATGCTAGCCCCACTTAGTCCTACCCCTCCATTATGTTCATACACTTGAAGGGTTGGGGTTGTCTCAATTCCCTTTGGTTGGAGGGGTAGGGTTAAGAGGAAGGGCCAGATAGCTCTGCAAACCAAGATATTTTTGGACCTCACTTCAAACTAACCGAAATTTTTTTGTCAAGGTGAATGATTGATACTGATTCAGATGCCTTATGTTTAATAAATGATATATAAGCTCTCTGATCATACTTAACCTTTTTTCGATAAAGTAATAACATAGATGTTTTGTACCGTTGTTGCATTTTTACAGTAATTATGTTATAAATGTAACTATTGTTTTAAACGAGTAGAAATGATGAAATAAAGATCAACATGTATGTCAATACACATTATGTCCTCAACCAAGACCGGTTTGTTGGCTCAGAAATTTTCGTTAGTACAGATCGGGTCATAGATCGGTACAATACAATAGATCAGTTCAATAGATTAGACCACATACCCTTATAAACAGCAATAAAACTTGATTTTCAATATAAGGGTCTTTTATGAATCCACATACAACCTTGATATCTTCTCAATACATCCTATTAATAAAATGAATTCAAATCATACACTACACAAATTGTCATACAATCTAATAACATATATCATCCGGAATGAAAATTTCCCTCCAAAAGTGTATAAGCTGGGATTGCATTGGATATGAGCTACTAGTGAAAATGCTCTAGTGATATATTACAGTCACTGTCCCATTTGATGGAGATATTTCATGCTATTCAACTCACACCACATATGTGAGATTCAGCAGCAGCACAATCAAACCCCGGATGAATGTAAGCAGGCACAAGGTGAGTCATTATAACCTAAGCCATCACGTTTCCGTCAATGCCTGTGTGAAGGTCATTAGATACAAACTAGGGTCAAAACTTCCATCCATCTTCTGTGACAATAGATGACAAGACACAAAGCCACTTTGCCCCACATCTTTTATCTGTCTTCATTATTCTGTTACTTGAGACATATTGATAGACAAGTGAGATATGCTGAGAAATGTTCCTGTCTATTGAACAAAGGATTAGAGGAATGTTGCCGTGGGATACACTGAAACCCAATTTCATTAGCATTCATATGCATCATTTATAATGTCCATTTTATGCAAACACCAATACATAAAACACCTCAAGTTAGAAATTCTGGTCAGTGCATATAAAACGCAGACCTCCCAGGCCCATATTTTTCATAAATGGAAAATGAAAAAGATGGACGACCCAAATGCAACTTGTTGGGAACGGCCGACGTGCATATTTAATATGAAAAAACTCTGGCTCAAGTGACACAGACTAATGCCATGCATGCCATTTGCTTTAATAATTTATTAAATGCAAAACCAACAGAGTTGATAAGGAAGTAATTATATAATAGCGATGGAGGCAGACTATAAATAAACAAATAAATAAATAACGCACATGGTCTGTGTTAGTGACAAAGTAACATGACACGAAAGCGGTGCCTCAAGTAAAGGAAATGGAGAAATGCCAGTCTCTTATTAAGCCGGCTGCCTCCGCGATATTGACAGAATGAAAATAATAATAAAGAGAAAACAGATTACATTTAATTATAAATAAGATAACTTTGCCCCTACCATATTAGTTCCATATCTCAGATTTGCAGCCATGGCTCTACCCTCTGGTCTGCAAACTTTCAATTAATCATAACTTTTCATTTTTTTTATTTATGGCACTGTTCAGATTTTTTATATGTTATGTAAAGTTATTCGACTTTGCATTTGGATTAGTTCTATAAACTGTTTGAAACAAGCTCCTGGCATGCATACGATTAACTTTTGATATGATTAGGTCTTTGTACTCTGTAAAAAAAATTAACGTTTTTGGAAAATGTTTGGTTCAATACTGTTTCTACTTTTCTGGAATTTAAAATACACAAATTGTGATGAATAGAGCGAAACAAATACCAAAATACAACATTACCGCTCAATCATCAAACAAGAATAAACATGTTATGCAGAACATGAATAGTTCCTGTATGACAACAAATATTACGAAAAACTATATTGCACATTGTTCTTATCACTCAATACTACCTTATGTTAAAGAAATAGTTTGCACAAAACTTCCTCCCCTTTAAGATAAAGCCTAAACCTGTTGTGTACAATATTTGAAAGAAAGTTGGCAACTGAAAGATTTCTGGGGCATCACTGACTAGGATAGTAAAAGAAATATATTACATTTTGTTCAAGTGAACACAATTTCTTTTAAGAATTTAGGAAAAACTGAACACTTTACAAGTTTGGAAAAACCTAAGGTTTAGTAGTCATTTTGGGATGAACTGTCCCTTTACGAAAATGTTCTTATTCAAAGTTTTATCAAAATATTGCATTCCATAACTGTGGTATTTATGCATATAACCTTCTGCTGAATGTTGATACATGGGTCTACTGCGTATTTAAATAGACCTGGGGGCGATTATTTTAACATACAAAATGGCATGCCTTACCTTACACATTTTTTTGACTTATTACTTTTACCCAACTCTCTGTTATTATCTCTTAATGGAAATGGCAACATTTTAACATACTAATTTTTTTGCCTTAGTTGTGAACCTTTATTCTGTTCCAAAAGCATTCTAATTTCTAAATGCAAACCATGCCAAATGCAAACTAATTTCAGAAAAATCTGTCAGTCGATAATGTCATATTATATATGTAAGTCAATAGAAGAGCTTCTCTGGAGACTTAAGAGGACTAATGAGGCCTTTTTAAAGAAACAAAGGCACTAGATCTTCAGTAATAAGATGTAGCTTAAAATACGTCAAAACTGTCATTCACATTACTCTGGTGCTCCAAACTTTATTGAGCTGTGTTACTATTTAACACATCCATGTTATGTCTGCTGTGTTTTATATCCCATAACTCATAATTTAACCACAAACATTCAGCATGTAATATGTTTGAAGGAGATTTGTTAGAGGAAAGAGATCGTATCATGCAGTCAATCTTACTTTCTCCACTGACTGAACCCTCACTTCCAATTATGGCTTATAAAGAAACTACAAAAACAAAATATTACATTCTTATATTAAACAGGATTTTAAGAGGTTTGCATTTGCTACTGTGAAAAAAATGGGTAACTGGAATTACTTAATTCAGGTATACTTAAGGTTTTGATAGTATCATGTAAAAAAAGTGTTTTGAAGCCACAAGTGCTTTTTACAAAACCTGACTACAGAAGACAGCAATTCCTAAAGCATTATTTAGCTGTGCAAGGTCACCTCTGTCTGTCGCGGAAAAGAACTTAGACTTGATTTCATCTGAGTGGTTCAGAAGCTTGTCTTTCTCACATGGGAAGCCGGGAAAAAGCACCACCGAGACAATATACTAATTAAGTATATAAATCAGTACTTGGCACAGGCGTTTGTTTAACGGTTTGGTTTCTTGCCAAAGTTTTATTTACTGTGGTGAATGGAACATTCGCTCCTCCAGCGATCCAAACATAAAGTGTGCTAGACAGCCACACGATCTCAACCGGCACCCGGGGCTTTCCGCGTGTATATTAGACATTAAAAGATCCATCCTGAATCGGTATTTAGAGCATAACCCTGACAGTCCCTCTGCTATTTATTACACATGGCTGTCGGATTGACTTTCGCGGAATTGGCTACCAGTGATGGAAGGACCATCCGCTGAAGAAATAAAGGTGCTATTGAGTGGTCGTATATCAAATCTGATCTGTATCTCATAAATCCTTTGATTTAAAGTAGAAGAAAATAAGATGAGCTCCGGGGTATGCTTATCGGGGCAGGGCTACATGGCAAGGCCTGTTCCCTATTTATGGCTACTCCATGTCAATTTGCTTCATCTCTCGTATAATAGTAAATAGGAGTGGTCAGCATTTCTTCTTCTATAATTTAAAATCCATGTCCGTATGCTTTCATAATGAAAATTTGACATGGAGCGCGGTGTTAGTAACAGCGAGGTCATGGGTTAGTTCCCCAGGCAATGCATGTAAATGTATAGATTGAATACGCTCTGCATTGGATTGCTTTTTTGCAAATGTCAGAACGTGCATTTGTGTTATTTTCTCGTGTAAAGCTTAAAACCACAGCTGCTTTTTAAACCTGAGAGCATTCAAGCGCCCTCCGTCGTGACAGGGTCATCACACTGATACAGCTGTGATTAAAATTCGATGTAATTGAGATTTTAAGTAGATGCAGGATGCAGAGTATTGATTAGCATGCGTTTCATCTCAGGGCGCATCACAGCAGTCAGCGAGACAGATGGTGGCGTGGAATAAATCAACACGTTGCGATGAAGGATGTTAAAAAACATTTTCCCGCTGAGGACACTTCGAGAAAGGTGAAATGCGAGCTGTCAGACACATTGCTGACATGAGAAAATGGTGTTCATGTAGTTACATTCGGAGACAGTAATCCGTACACCGTTTGACATTATCGACTCCCCTTGGCTGCTTGCAATACAGGTTGAGTTTTTAAAAATGCCACGTTTATTTTCGTATTTGCAGGTGATAGATGGTGAATCTACTGGTCAACTTTTAAATGACTGTTGTTGTGATGAGCTGCAGTAAATTGCTTTATCTGTAGATGTTTTCGTTTTGTTTACGTCCTTGATGGACAATCTTCATGGCTATCAGAGAGCGCCAACTCAATTTCAAGGTCTGAAAGGCTATGGATTTGTTGAAGTTTGTTAACTGATGAAGGGGCATGTCATAATTGCACTAAAGAACAATGCATTAAGTCTTTCATTTTAAGAACACCCACAGGTAACAAAGTAATACTTAAGTTCCCAAGCAGAACACAAAGCAGAAAATTTTTTGACCGTTTTGACCCAAAGCAAATTAAAAAAATAATTATTTAGTGTTTTTAAAACTTAATGTTCTTTATCTTTTATATTTTTCGGTTAACATTGTCCGGGAGAGTAGTGCATGCGCTTAGGTTTTAGGAGGCTTATTGTTTTCTGTAATATATTATTTACAATTATTTGAAATACAAAGACATGTGTATACTAAAAGACACAAAATAATTTTTTTTAGTTGACTTAAGAATGACTGCTGTCTAATTGAATTTAATCAGAGAGATGAATGATAATGAAAATTTTAGAGCATGATTTTTACAGTAAGATGAAATTATGTTTGAAAGACATATAATATAAATCGTGATTTATGATATGTACAACGGCCTTTTCTAAGATGTTTATCAGAGGTTTTCCAGATCTCAAGCAGACATACCTCTGCTATCTAGGGTGGTACCTATACATTTTTCGCCATAATTCACGAGTAAATAAATAAAAGGACACAATAAGATATTTATTCAGATCAATACCATTGAGACTCAGTGTTTGAGTGACACTTTATTGAGACAATGTGAGAAAAAACAATCGATTAGCTATTAGGTAAAATGTGACTAACTGTACAGTTGACCTTTTTCTTCGTAAAAGTCATGTGGGATAGAGCAATTATCACATCAATGAACTTGATTTGTGTTTTGGTCTGGGCTATAATCAATAAGATGAAAAAAGTCTTCTGTGCTAGAACAGGTTTTATATCACCTAACCCACAGCTATTGGCATTCTGGATAATGTATGACCCCGTTTATTGTGCAGGCCAGCAGTACCATCATTGTCAAACATTTATAGTTTTTTTTGTATCCCTGCAAACCATCTGTTGGGCTTTTTTTATGTGTTTCGTTTTCTTTCCTTTCCCTTCCCTTTTTAAGTGGAACAATTTAACCAAAAATAAAAATTCTGTTGCAGTTGTTCTCATGTTGTTCCAAATATCCATAACATTCATTTGTCCTTTTTAGGTAAACTATTTCAAACGGCAACTTCGGATCTCTCTAAATCTATGGCTTTACTAACAGTCATAGCACTGGCTTGCTCTGAAGAATGCTGGCATCTGCCACCTTAGCTTTTACATCAGCAGGTTCGGTGCACATTTTCAGGATTTTCACGGAAGATGTTATTAAATATACAAACGGCGGACTGCTGTTACCTTGCCAAAGGCAAAGAACTATGTCATTAACCCAAGAAGAAGCTTCTTAAAATCTGTCCAATACAATCAGAGGAAGAATGAGTGGTTGTATTTTCAGAATAAGAATTTTAAGCATGAGACTATTCAAGTAAGATTGCAAGCAATTTTAGGTTGTTTGTTCTCCGCTGACAAAGTAATGTGAGCTCATCTGTAATGGATGTTGGATTAACTATATATTTTTTCATATTCCTACCCATTATACTGATAAAGATAAGTGATACCGTTTTCAAACATCAGTTTAAGCTTGACAACAGATGTGCAGCTTGTGATGAATTGCGTTTAAGCAACATTGTTGATTTACTCTCAACGTCAAGAACATTAACTTGTCAATCGCAAATCTAAACAACAGGTAATAAGATTTATATCGGTCAAGAGTTTGACATGAAAAATACCTGAATTTCTTTCTTACATAATGACAATGATATGATGGTTGCAAACCACATCTATCATGGAAGCTGTCACAAATAGTCTTATCAGAGGCAGCCTTCAATGGGTCAGTGAATGGGCATGAAATACATTTAGGCCAAACCATGAGTAATATCACTAATAGTAATAGTAATATGTATCTTTGCTAAAGATTTCAGTCTCAAAGATATCTGTGTTTATGATCTTTTGTCGCTATATCCTTTGAAATATCTGACTAGGCCTTTATATTTTACCCCTGTCCGCTCCAGAAGGATTTGAACCCTTTTGGAACACCATTTTAAGAACGTTTGTGATCCTGCATTTAAAAAACCAGCCTAAAGGTTCATCATCTACAGTAAATATAGACGCAAATACTTTTAAGCATTTATTTTCATTCTCCCAAATGGCATTATTCAGTCAAGATCCCCAAACATATTGTTATACAAAAATTATAGGATAGTGTCATGTAGAAAACATACATAGTTTACCTAGTTCTTAAAAGCATATTTATAACTGGACTAAATTGATTTATATTTATTTATTAACATTATATAATAAGTCTTTTGAACTTATTAATCATCACAATTTACGGTAAAAAAAACTACAAGAAGAAAAATAGCTACAAAGTAGTGGTCAAACAATATTTTTTTGTAATGGAAAATTAAAAAGATTCTTCTTTAGTGATGTAGTATGCATCTTAGTATTTAAACAAATTTAAAGTCATAAGACGCATGCATGATAGTATGTTCATTTTGATGATCCACATGTGGCTTGATGAAATATGTAGGTGCTTAAACAAATATTAGTTTTCAACATAAAAATGCAGCATATAATTTAATTTAATTAGCTTTAATGCAGCATTTAATCTATGTAAAAAAAGAGTTGTTTAAAGTATCCCCATGGTCGATGATTTTATCCCTTTAACTAATGTTTGACCAATAAAATTACATTCTTAAAGATTTTTCTTGTGGAAATATTTTCCAATGCCTTAAAGTAGCCTGAATGTTACTATAGGTAACTAATCCTTTTGTTCACAAAGCATACAAAATTACATGGATATGCAAATTAGCTCCACCTCAACTTAGAGGCATTCAGCAGTCAAAGATGCCACTAAAACTGAAAGTGAAAATGAGAGCTGACAGAGCAGTGCACTGATTGTTTAAGGCCTATCTATGTGTCATCCTTACTTGTCTATAGCTCGAACTGCCAATCCACGTAATTAAATGTATTAATGTGATTGGTATCAGGTTTATGACATCATACCAAAGTAGTTTCAAACCCCATTTTTAAACTTGTCTTTGGTAAGTAAATACAGACAATAGTTTACGTTAACTGATTTATAAGTGGTTGTCGTAAAGCATAAAATAAGCATAACATACAGATTGAAAAAACATAAAAGACAAGAATTTTTCAAGAATTATCCATCCCATATATTTGACACAGCGATATGTTTGTCAATATCTACAATTTTGCGAAACAGATATTTTTAGCAGTCTGTGTTTGCAACAAAGTGCATTTCAACTTATACGCTCAATCTTATGTTTCACTGCTGCAAAACCATGCATGTTTATTAATTGAACCCTAGGAAACCATTTGTTTCGATGGGTCAATGGAAGCAGTTTTCCAGCCCAACAACAAGAGAGCCATAACTGCGTCAACAGGAGACTGTGTGGGCAAGGGAATGTTTAATGCTTTTGGAACGCACTGAGAATTGAAAACGCCCGCTCAGCTCACATTATGCACATACTTTTAATGTGTTCACCCGCACAGATTCTGTAAAGTCAGGCAAAACGCTAAACACTTCACTCACAATACTATCACAGCCATAGCAGCTCTTGGTTTGCAATTTGGTCTTATTTTTATAAGTCTAGAAAATGATGCAACTGTAGGTTTGCTCAGCGGATAAGAGATTGCCTTTGGAACATATCCATTTAAATAAGCAATTTGCACCTTAAGCCAAAGACAGTTTTTCATTTGGCCTCATCAGAATCTCTATTGATTGTCCACCCTCTTTCTATTTAGTGGATTTTTGGACATCAGTGCACTCCTGTTAATTGGTTCCCAAACGCTTCCAAGTTGGACTACCATGCCAAGTTATTTTACATTACACCATCCATTTTAATGCTTCTGTTATAATAAAAAAAAGTATTTTTGAACTACGCAGAGCTTTCGCAACACCTGCATCTTTCTGATGAAACAACTGAAACATCATTTAAATTATAAAACATTTAGTATGGTTACTCATTTTTTCTCTACCTTGCAAAAATCATAATTTAAGACTGAAAAATTGCGTTGATGGAATTAGTTAATTTTGTCATGTAGATTGGTACATTGATAAATTAAGTCTTTAATATTATTCGTTGGAAATTTAAAAAAAGTAATGCTTAAATACTTAATTTTATGATGAACATCAGGTCCACACATTAAATTAAGTGATTCCACAAAAAAAACTTTTTCAATGGAATGAATTATTTATGCCTTAGAAGCTACACTGAAAAAATGGGTCGTTGGAATTACTTAATTTGATCATGTTTTTCCAACAACCCATTTTTTTCAATGTATTTATGTAACTTTTTCTGCTAAAATCGCCAATCTACTTCCAAACAGACTTAAAATAAAAACATTCACGAACAATGTTGTCTTTGAAGTTTACAGTTGCCAGAATAGGGTCTAAAAGTATTGACCGATTATTCATGTAAAAAAATATATATATACAAAGAAGTGTCCATGACTAAAACTATAATCCTCTGTAACATTTTTTAAAGGAATGTTTCCAAACACGCTTACATATTTACATAAAGCTTGATGTTAGCTATAGAACACGTCTATCTGTACCTTTTGAAGTTGAACAGATTTAAGTTTTTCCAGTTAAAAGCTAAACATTATTTTGTAACGCTGTGTGTATTGCTTTTTTTACTCTCATTACTGATGAAGGTATTTTAAGTAGTTATGGTAATGAGAACGGTAATGTAAGCATTCTTTGTAAAAATAAATATTTAAATTAAAAGTCCACTTAAATGCAGGCAGGAAGCCTAATGCAACACATATATACATTATTGACTGTTTCTTCTTGATTGCAATCTTAATTGACACATGTAATTACATGTTAGTGGCAAGCTTAGGAAAGGAACCAGATTTGTGGTTATCGGGCAAACATAAGTGATGTTAAATCGATTATAGGCCTGCTAAGATGACACAGTCTAAACAGAGACTCCCTCCAGGTTTCCAGGAATTATGTTGAACATGAATGACGTGGCACTGATGAAGGCTTGTTGTGATTAGAGATAAAGAATATGTTGGGGTATTTAAGTAGACTCTTTTGTGTTCTGCAGACAGGAATGACAGGAAGTGCATTTTATTTTTTGATAAATCATAATTTTAATAGCATTTCTACTTTTAGTTGCTTGTCTATATTGCTTTCTTTAATATCATTATTCAACAGCTTTTTAAGAAAGAAATCTAAATTTACTTAAAAGCGACTATAAATATATAAACTGATATGCAGTTTCATATTTACATCTAAAAAACAATCAAATGTATGTACTACAATGCAAAGCACAGGCAGAGTAATACCTGCATCTCTGGCCCAGCCAGAATGCTCACGTTTAATTTGAGTCATCATTGCTCAAGCTGAGGAAAATAGGAATAAATAAACATATTCAAGGTGACAACCAGGTGTCAGATCTCACTGAGTGCATCGGGCGTGCACGGAATGAATTGTAGGGAGGAACAAATGAGATTGGTGATGGCGAAAAGGCAGGGCCTGTGATTGGATGACAGATGAGGTCCGTTCGGTGGTTTCCTGGCCGGCTTTCTGACCATGATGGATGGCAAAACCAGGTGTCACCCGGGATTGCCTTTTCCAAACCCTAGACCCCCCCCCCTCCACTGCCTTCTGCAAATTTGCTCTGTCTCGCTCTCTTAGTCTCACACAAACAGCAATCTCTCTCCCTTGCTTTCTCACCATCTATGTGCCCACCTGTTTGTGTCGCACAACAGGGAACAGCTTTAAAATATTATATCTTTTTAAATAAATAGAAAACATAGATCCTTTCTGACAATTCTCTCTTCCCTAACCATATAAATGCATTTCAAAGGATAAATTGTATTTTTCTGCTCTACAGACACACATGCACCAATGGTTTGAAGTTTTAAGAAACACAGTGAAAGTCACGCAAACTTTGCGGTTCGTTATGAGATCATATATTGTGGTGCAATTTTAAAATGACGAATAATGTTGTTTGAAAGGTTCAGCATGTGGTTAAGGAGTTTTGGAGTTACCCTACAGCTTTCAGGTTAAAAGGTCTGTAATATGAGTTGAGCAATATTCATTTATACTTTTTCTGTCAGTTTGTGAAATAAATGTATGTGACTGTACTTTTATTTGCTTGTTGTGTTTTACATTGTCGAATGGTTTTACAATTAGGCTGGGATTGCGGTTTAAGCTTTAAAATATCTTAGTGCCTCAAGCATATTGTATACATAGTCTATACATGAATGCAACTAAATCTTTAAAGAAAGATTATTATTTTCATTATTAATCTTATTGCTATGCGTTGTTACCCATGTCTCAAAAAACTCATATGTCAACTCTTTAATGATTAATAATAATAATTATAATAATAATAATAATAATAATAATAATAATTAAAAATAAACATTAATAATACTGGATGACTACAATCCTGGTGTTTGCTGAAGTCCAAGACACCTAATTCCTGTTTAAGAAGATGCACAAGAACACCAGAAACCCGAAGTGAAAAGACAAGGCAGTCCCAATACTAAAAGTCCACATCTAATAAAAAGGTAAAGAGCAAAAAATACCCCTGTGAACAACAGTCCTATACATGTACTTACATCGTTTGTGCATTTATTCATATTTCATTGTTATACGCATGTCTTTCTTTTTACAGTATACATATGATATAGCAACAAAAAATACTGATTATCAAAACCTAATCTGATATCTTTAGCTCACTTTCATAATTTTCATACATTTTAAATATGCTTAACATTGAAATATATTGACATGATAAATAAATCTTAGAAAATTTTAAAAAAATCTTTCATAAAAAATACATTTAATTGTAATGGGATGTTGTTACGGTAAAATGTATTGTTCCCATGGACTACAATTACTCATTCTGTAAAAGGAAACGTTTGTGCATGTACCAAATGACCTAAAGCAACAGAGTATCCAGCTGGTTGAAAAACTATGCTGAAAGAAGCTGACTTAAAATCGATATGTGACAAGTCAGGAGTGAGGGTTGGAAGTTCATATCCTTTCGCTGGTCTTTCATAAGTCTACCATATGCATATCACATAGTTTGTAACCTCATTTAACAAACTATACTTATCATCTTTAACAGTATACTACATTTATAATAATTGCTTAATTTACTTATAAAGGTTTTAACCAATAACCTAAAAGTCTGTGCTTTTTAGGCTCAAACCCGAGTTTCGGACTTTTGAGCTTTTATTTCAATAGAGAAAAATTCAATATCTCATGTTATGATTTATATGCAGCTGATGCTCTTTCTACTTGCAATTCATATTTGGATTTCCATTAAGATTAAAAAATGAAACGATATTAAAACTAAAGGTCAAGACACAATAGATGGCCCAAATAACTCTAAACTTGTTTTTTCAATACATGCTTGATATAGATGCTCAAGGAATAGTTATTAGTAAAACTTTTTCAAAACATAAACTAAAATAATTATATTACTACTAACTTAATAAATCTTATATAAACATTAAATGTTTTTTTAAGATCAATTCTTTAGAAAAAATGTATAAGTCAGGTATACATAGATATATTTGTTTTTTTAATACATACACACATAATTTGACTGTATTCCATTTTTACACAAGATACAACAATAATTTGTAATGTATTTCATAATTCTGTTCCAACATAAGGCCCCAACATGAATTGATGTATAAAAGCTAACGATGCACGCACACACGATCTGAATACTCATTCAAAAGCATTGGAGATTACAGACATTTCAATATGGTTTAAAAATAAAATCAATGCAATGTTGTATGGATTGTATAGATAATGTTGTTTGAGTACAGATGCTGGGTTTGTTGTGTCTCTCAGATCATGTATCAGCTTCTCTGGAAGTGTGTGTAGAGGGTGATAACCTGACCAGACACGAGACACAGGGCTTGTCACACTCTGTTAGGGCTGTTGATGTGTTAAATCCTAGGTGATGGCCACAATGTGACAGTTTCTCACACACAACCTTTCCACAAAGATGCAAACCCAATGACATCTGTCACACTCAATGTCATCTCATTTCTGTCTCATTTCTGTCGTTACGCTCTCCTTGCCTTCACCTCCCGTTTAACGCTTTATTTACTAAGAAAAGTAAAAGGGATAGGATACCAAAAAAATAAAAAAGTGGTTACAAAAATGGTTACAAACAATAATCCATATTCTCTGTGTTCAACCAAAGAAAGAAATATATATAGGGTTGGAACAACTATTGTGAGTCATTCATGGCTGACTTTTAATTTTGGTTGAACTATCCCTTAAATAAATACACAATGATTCCTTTGTTTAACTGTCCGGGGGATTTTAGCCAACTTTGACTTTCCTGCTCACAAAATGCTTCATGTTTCCATTCAAACACCTCTCTTTATTTCTCTCCAGGGATAACATTTTGTATGCTTGTTAACAATAAAACATTCTGCAACATTTAGATGATTTCTATAAACACACTCATCCTTGTAATATCCTTAACACATAAGACATCTCCTCAAGTAAGACAAAGACTTAAACTTTATCAAGTATAACATTCTAGACAGATCAGTAAAACACAATGGATGGGAATAAATGTTTTCTGGCATTGATGAGAACACAATAACGGTGAATGCTGTAACAGCAAACAACAATATAATCCTATAACAAAAGCCATCTATTGTGTGATTCTGAATGCCCTTGATCAGGGTTTAGAACACTATTCAGAGTAGTATTATTGATTTTAAATGTTTTTTTTGCAAACATGGTGAGCATGTGGACTGTAATAAAGGCTTGAAAATATGTTGTATGTTGAGTTACCAAAAAGATCAATAAACAGTCACACGAAATGTTGTCTAATTGTGATGCGCCAACTTAAATAATTCATCAGAAAGTTAAAACTGGATTAACTGTGCTGTCTTTTAACAAAACATTGACAGTACTTCTTATATAGAGTACATAAAATCAAACCCTATTTTGAGTACCTTGACGTCGTCTAATGGCAATAATGTAACCTTTATCCATTGACAGTGAAAATCTTTAATACTTATGCATCAAACTGATCTTGTTAGTTATAAAGCATGCCAAAGATTATGGCGAAAGATAATGCTGAAGAATTTATTTCATAATATTTTTATCATTTTAAATTGTAAAGCAATAAAATTTTAGATAATAAACCAGGTAGCATTTTCAAATTGATATCCTGTTGATATAAATCTGATGGCATAAAAAAGTTTAAACCAATATAAACTGTACATTTTTATATTTTGCATAGGAATTTGAAGTTTGCTTAAAACACCAATGAATTATTTCAAATGAAAAATAAATCATTTTAGTTGTCATTTAAGTAATGACGCCACATGATGCGCAACAATTGATCATTCGGCCTAAACATTAATACTCCCACTAGGAAGATTAACCAATGTTAATAAACTATTATACCAACAAAAAAAAACATCCAAAATTACCTTGTCTATGACAATGTGAAATAACAAAGATTAAGCTGTGCATGTTTGTGCATTACGTGAATGATTAATTTTTTAAATAATAATTTAGAAAGGGTTAAAATTTAGAATGAGGACTTCTGGTGCTGTCTGGACACCAGTCTGTGATGGGGCCAGATGTCCCTTTAACAAGCATCATTTGCCTCAGTAGCAGAGAGAAGGAGATGGTCTGGTAATTGCCATCTGGAGCAAATCATTCAGCCGAATCATTCACGACGACATCAGCATACGGTTCTACCAATGCGAACTGTTTGAATGCCCAGTTCTCAAACTGCGTTTGGTGTTCCTGCTTTCATGTCTCATTCAGGCTTTAATTATTGCTCATAACTTGCTCTGCATTTATAACTTCTGTTATAAAAACACCTTATCATCAACAAATCTACTTTTGTAACATTACCTAAATATACATGCAAATATTACCGTTGTTTTACTTAAAAGTCCACCAACCTGATTACTGAAAAAATAAAGAGCATCCTTATTTTTATAAGCAAATATTTTTGTTTAAACTCTTTGATAAAATTCAAAGGATATACAGAAATACACACATCTATTGAAAGTAATTTCAGAATAGCTTAAAATATAGTATTTTTACTCATCCCTAAAATGCAAAAACAATTGTATCAGACAAGTTCCGTAAAATTAGACAAACGTTAATGTCATTTGGAGTCGACAAAAATAAAACTCCTAGCCAATAGCCTTTGTTAAACATGCTTAAATTAAAACACAGCATCATTAAAAACTGCTTAATACTTTTATCACAATACCTGCTCTTTAAAGGCTAACCGCATCTTTGCAGTATTCAAGATCAGTATGTTTGGTATTTTAAAAAAAAAATTATAAATATTTTTATTTAAAATGTCCATTTAAATTTTCAAATGAAAATAATATTGGGGTGTTTGCAATTTTTGTCCACAATTGTAACTGTTTTGCCATTATTAGTTCCTGTGCCTAACAGAGGCTAACAGCTCTGTTTGACAGGCCTCACCATGGGAATACACAGCAGGTTGACAGCATCAGATATTAAGAGCCCATGAGAAGGTCTAGGAAACAGGCCAAGACTCAAGGACCCAGAATAATTAAACATTTAGGACTTAAGATATACACTGGGATAATACACAAGATTATAAGAACATACAGTATAGGAAACACTTTTGATCTTCCCCTGTACCAGGTGATATGGCATGGAGTATGTGTTTTTGCAATATCGGGAATTGTAAAAAGAAGAAGAAGAAATACAAGAATTAGTTCAGGGAACCACCAAAAACCTAACTAAGGCAGACAACTGGTGAGACAGGCAGAGATGCTGAAGGCAGTGGGTGTGAAGAGGAAACAGATTTCAGATATTTATTGAGAATGATGAATTTTTTATTCATTTTATAGATCACATTATTTTTCGAAAATGACGATTGTTTATTTATTTTATAAAACAAGATGGAACTACAATCGGTTTTAACATTTTCCTGATTCAGACTATAAATAAATAAATCAACATGTCCAGCAAATCCATTGGAAACATGTCCACATTTCTGTCACACTGACAGCTTTTTAAAAGCCTGTATTTGCGTAATAACTATAGAAGATGTCAAAAGAATAACTATACTGGCTGAACACATAAGATCATTGCAAAAACTGTGTTGAAAATTTAGAACAATGTTCTAAATCGCAAAAATAGAAAGAACATGAAGTCATATATATTTAAGAACATCCTGGTTTAAACTATAATGGTTTTGAATAGGACCTCCCTTAAAATGTCCGATCCCCATCAGAACACAAGGTCACCATCACAGACAAATAATTGTCCCAATGTCCCAGATTTACAGGCCCTCTATCATGACAGCTACTGTCACCTTATTTAGCAAGACCAGGCCAAGACCTCCCAAGCCATGTGCTGGATTAACCACAGCAATAATTCATTGCTAATTAAACAGTCCCACCAAACCTCCATATGTATTACTTATCCAGCGCCTGACAGTCCAGAGCCGGCAGTACACTGACCAGAGCGAGTTTGTGTGTAAATCCACTAGTTAGGCACAGGGATCGACTTCCTGTCAGCCAAGACAAATCTGCATACATCTCTAATCTATCCAGCAGTGGTCTAACACTTTTTGGTCCTGACCTGTTTTGAGTGTCAGAAAGTTGACTTTAAGGGATGAATTGGATCGGAAACATTAGAACAACAGATTTTAGGTAACACTTTACATAAATGTAACATTAGTTAATTGGAGTCGATGTACATGTTAAAATTAAGTAATTCGTACAACCCATTTTTTCAGTCCTGAAACACAGTGGTTACGTTTAAGAGGACCATCTACATTTACATTTACATTTAGTCATTTAGCAGACGCTTTAATCCAAAGCGACTTACAATAGTCGAGGAGACAATGAAGCGGTAAATAGCCAATACAAAAATAGGTGAACAAGTGCTACAACAATGCTACCAAGTTTTTTTTTTTTTTGATAGAGTTAGTGAGTGAGGTGTAGCCGGAAAAGATGAGTTTTTAGTTGTTTTTTGAAGATAACTTTTTATCTTCAAAATTATCTAATTTATGTAGATAGAAGAAGCTCATTCTAATGTGATAAAAACCTTTATTTTTTGTTTTTATATGGTGACCATGCTATTAGTCTTTCACATCTCTATGGGATTGTTTTGTCACTCCCTATGTTTAATTGTGTTGAAATCTGTCACTGGATTGTGGTCTAATTGTAATGGAATTGTAATTGTATTGCATATTTAATTTCAGAAAAGCATTCACATATAATACACCTATACTTGTTATTACTTTTTAGTCTTTCAGAATGGTTGAAATGAAATGGGTAGTACAGTAGAAGCATGCCCTATGTATGTGCTCCATTGTGACCAATTTTCAAGCACTGTCTATATCAACCGCAACACTATTTCAGTACGTATACAGAAGAGGACTATACAGCTTATCCCACACCTCATTAGACATCAACTTGAGCAATTTATTATGCCAGGCATGGCAAAAATGTATGTCAGAAGAAGACAAATGAACAGAGTACAATCCACGCAAGTTTGCAACTCATTCATCTATTGTTAAAGAAAGCCTGAATAGAACTGATATGTCTGCATTCACTTACATGCACATATATCATACAATTACACAGCAAGATCCTTTCATCCGTACCTTCATTTTGAAAGAACACGGGCGATACATGGAATATCAATTTGGATTTGGTTATCGCATATAAATGAGCCATATTGTGCTTTTCACACTGAACAATGCTTATCTGCATCTAAATTAAAATATGAATGCACATGTTTTTCATAGCTTTTGTGTGTATACATCAAAGAAAGGTTACACTTCTTTGGGTTTCACTTTCTTCATGAACATCTAAACAATGTGACATCAATTGTTTACTTTACTTAGAGTTCAATTCAAGATACTTTAAGGCAAGAAATTTTCATACATGAAAAAACATTTGAATGTGTAATTTGTCATGGTCAAACATAAGGTTTAGGGAGTAATTGTCAACACCAGGGGGACTTTAAGACATCCTGTGTTGTGATCATACTTGATCCGTCAAAAGCCAAAGAAGGCCATCCTTCCCGAACTGAGTATTGCAGATCCTGTCCTCATAAATATATCATTTTTTTCCCAAATGGCTTTGGAAGAAACGAAGCATAAATCGATAGTCACAGAAAATTCAATGTAGGAAATATTTTCTCCACGGGGAAGTGAGATCAGATATGGGCGGATGAATAACCAAATGCATCGGTTTAAATATGCACATGCATGAAATGTCCGAAGGCCAATTTGAATGAGATCGTCGGCACATGTCAAGATCATTTTCTAAAAACATTCTTCATATAAATAAAACATAAGTTCTGATATTGTTATTCATGTGTTAAAACAGAAGCAAAGGTTTTTCCAATTATTATTGTGTGTCTCGTTCTGGAATCCTATTACTAGCATGGCACATATATTTGAGGTTCAGGGATTGGAATCTCTTGTCTTGTATCTCAAGGGCAGAATTTGAAACAACCCGTGCCCAGCAGATAAAGTGGAAAATAATAGTCCAACCGCTTTTCATCAAGACAGCCGGTGTCGGAGGAGTTTAGACCAGCTTTATAATAATCTGCTGTGGAGTTTGAAGAATTAGTTGTTATTCTGGCCAAATGTTAAACCTCCATCCACTTTCCTGAGGGTCAGAGCTTTGATACCTAAGCATTTGGCACCCGCCGCTTTGAATTGGTGGTCCCTTCTCGGCAGTTGGGATTATGGCACTACAAATCTTCCTCTAAACATTGAATGTCCTTGATGTGTACAGCTCTAGGCTGCCGGATAGTGATGCTCAAAAATAGTTAAATCCCTATAAACAGGTTTCTTGCTGTTCTCAAAGGAAATAAAAACATTCAGGGAGAGTCCTTCTGTGATCCTTGACATGATTCTCAGCACGTGAAAAATACTTTTGAGAACAGAAGACAAACCATTGAACCTCATTTATTCAATTACCAGATGCTTTCACCTCAAAGAGGTAATTCACCCAAAAGTTTTTCATTCATTCACCCTTTTGTCATTCCAAACTATGACTATGCAAAACATTAAAAAAGATATGTTGAGAAATGTTGGTAACCAGAAGCCATCGGTCCTAATAAGGAATGTCAACATAAAACTGTGCAATGTGAATTGCAGTGGAATTTGTTAATCATCTACCGCAGGGGAACCAAAACACACCTTTGTGAAATTTCAGTGTAATCATTTATGTTTTGAATTGATCTTTTAATATCTGGCCGACTTGCGCTTGACTTGACCAATTTAATTTGACTAAATAAATAAAAAACAAGTCTTTTTTTTTTATTCTGCCGTCATAACCTTAAGTTGGCTGTGTCGCGCCATTCAAGAGCACTGCAGTACGTTACAGAATGCGAAATGCACAGCTATCATGCCGCTCTGCCAAACAAGGATTGATATTCCAAAGAAACAATTGTGGAGAGACACTTTCGGATGCCGATAAAACCACAATTGTCCAGTTGTTTGGTCGGCAGGTCATTTTTATACGGCTAATGCAATAAATTTGGGGGTGTCAAACATACGGCCCACAAAGGTGTTTAATCCTGCCTGCAAGATAATTTCATATAATAATAGTAATGATAAATACTGTGTATTTTTTTCAAACCTGCACACTAATGGAGTCTGCTGTTGCAAAGCATCTACGAGCCGCGTTTAAAGGAATTCTTTGCATCAGCATCGAATGCACAGAGCGATATCATCCTTTATATCTCAGTCTGGCTTAGAAACTGTCAAGTTTAGTATTTCTTAACCAGAATTTAGCACTTAATAGGTTGTACAATTCAAATTTCGCTGCGGTCAATCATGCATGTAAGTGTCGGGTCCAAAAAACACAGAAGAAGCGAAGAAAAGAACTAAGATGCTTAACGTACTTGTGAATCTTGCAAAAAATAATAGCATAACTATTTTTTCAGCTTTTTAAAGCTGAGAAAAATTCAGCACTCAGTTAATAATATTTGTAAATCAACCTGACCATTTTATTTAATAAATAGAGTGCATAAACCTTTGTCTGAGTGGTTAATAAACCCGTACATCAAGTTCTGTATTGAGCCCATCCCCTTCCACTCTCTGCTGAATCATGCCACTCTGTCCTGCCCACCACCACCTGTAAATATCTGAGCAGTCATTAAGCGAGTAAAAAACCAAGTTATATTACTTTCTCATCCATTGTTTGACCGTAGCCGCTGTACAGTTCCTTTACATGTTACCAATAATGATTAGACGGCGGCATAACAAGTGGCATTAACCGGCTTGGCTTTCTTCCCCAAGTTGAAAATTTTTCTAATTTGGGCACCTGGCCAAAAAACTGCAAGTGCCACCGCTGAGCTTGAGGAAAAATATGCCAGCACTTTCATTGAAAACAACTGAAAAAAAACATGCCGAATGCCAGCTTAAAAGCCTCTAGTTAAAATGGCTCGTAAGACTAGAAAAAGAAAAAAGTCTAGAAAAAGTCTCTTAAGTTTACCAGATGATATCTTAACCTGCATTGCTACAATATTTCATTAATACTTGCCATATACAGTAAATTGAACTTACAAAACAAGATAAAAACCACTGTGCAAAATAGTTTTCAGCCATCGAACCATAAAAAAATGTAAATATTATGATTATTTATATTTTTCGTCTATCATCCATTGCAAAAACCAATGCTGAAAGTAAATTACAATATCAGTCAGAACCCAAATAACCTTAGTTGATTTTCTCTGTTGTCAGCGTAAAGATAAGTGCCATAGAACCATAGACTCTGTATGGCATGAGATTTCAGGCTCTCTGCCAATTTCTGGATCAGGGTTATGCATGGCTGTTTTTGAGATGAAGGTGGTCATGGCCCTATTCACCAGCTGTTGCCATTTGCAGAGTCTTCACGCTGCCTGTCTGGAGAGAGAGATGCAGAAGGACATGAAAGGACTAACTTTGCTTCGGGTTATTTGTGCGCTCATTTAAAACTGCTTAGAAGATGCAGTTTAGCATTACGATATCATGACACACATACACATGATCTACTTTCCTGATGTACATAAAGAAATCGTCTAGACATTTTTTATGAATATAGCTGGTGGTTAAAGTAAGAGACTGAAGATGTTGAAGGTCATTATAAAGACTTTTAAAAAAAAATACTTTTAGCCTGCTTTTAAATGTCACAACTCATTGTGACTTTTTTCCTTTGTTGCAGAATGGAATCTCAATGCATGTCATGAATAGGGACGGGTTCAAAGACACACGTCCAACCTATCCTGCTGCAATCAATTTCATTGATCTGCGGCACTGTTAAAATTGGCGGACCCTTGCATCATGTATCAGACTGTTAACCTCTAACTAACTCAGTCTGTTAACCTCTAAAACTTTAAACATTACACATTCTTATCAATTTCTCCTAGATGTCAGCCATTTATACAAAATCAACGCCTATGTCTGATGTATAATAATGCAGGTTGGCAAAATTCTCAGCTTTGATCTCTAAATGATAAAAAAAAAGGCCAAACTGATTAATATTCAGTAATCAGCAAGTTCACCCCAAAATATTTTTTCAAAGAAGATATTTTGAAGAATAGTAACCGAAAAAGGGCGGTACTCATTTATGTATTTCTTTTTTTAACACCATGTCAGCCTCACAGGCTATTAGTAACTTATTTGATTGACAACATTTCATAAAACCAACTAACAAACCTTTACAGTCAAAGATCATTACACGCAACAAATACATTTAAAATGTAAAAAATAATGATCAAATAATAAAGTTCCTTCATTTTAATACATGATAAGAAAACCAAAACCTTGCCAGGATAATAGAAAAAAAGGCCCATTGCGTTGCTTTAGTTTTGTATACAATAGAATTGAATGGGTACAGACATTATTCAGTAAACAAAATTCTTCAAAATATCATTTGCTGTAGAACTAAAGTCATACAGGTTTGAAGTGACAAGATGGTAAGTAAATAATGAATTTTTAAGGGCAACTATCCTTTAAATGTTTTAAATTGTACTTGTTATTTGCATCGTAATTCTACTTCCTTTGCTTTGAACAGCCTTTCACTTCATACAATCTTGTGGCAAGTTACAACTATCTTTAAGGAAAAAAGCCATGAATGTTGACTATGAAGGCCTAAGCCCTTTGGCTAATGACCATACTATTGGATTAGGACCATAATGGTTTTTGAAATTAGATTTTTACTAAACTAATTAAGGCTATGATAGACTTCTCGGCATGACTCATGGTAGCATGCTAACTCATACTGGGCCAGAATTACACTTGCTGGGACTTAAATGAGTTTTGATTTGATAACACTGATAAGAAACACAGGGCTGGTCTTACACAGACTCATGTCTCACTAACTAAGTTTGTGTTTCTCTAAAAATATACCTTCAGCTGGGAATTTTACATTCTACCACACGGTGGCTTATATCACATTTTCACTATTTGGTTATTGGGGATAAATCACAATAGCAATATTATTGTAATTTGTAAGTGTTTTTAAAAAAAAATAATTTGTCATTATTAAAATTAATGTTTTACTTTCGGTTTTCTCAGTTTTTGGTCAATGACTCACACTCAAAATAGCAGTTGATGGCAGAGAAATTTTTAATGGGTGCTAAATATAGTTTACGACATTCCGGTATGTGTAGAATTAACACAATATTTGTAATTGAGGGGTATTATATACCGGTGATTTAAAACAAAAAGCTCATGTAATGAGGTTAAACTAGGTTAAACGCATGCAGATAATGGGGATAGTTCCCTTAAAATTAAAATTCAGTCTTGCTTTCGAAAAAAACAAAAGATGTGTTGTATAATGTTGGTAACCAAAAATGTTGATCACAATGGGCTTCGATTGTATTGACACAAAATCAATGTCTATGCGGATCAACAGTTTTCTTTTACCAATTTTTTCATAAACATCTTTGCAGAAGAAAGAAAATCATGCTGGTTTGAAATGTCCAGAGGTTTGAGCAGTATTTTAATTTTGGGGTTTCATGAATATGCATATAAAAATAATATTTTAAAAGTAATTTATTAAAATTATATAAAAATTCATTATTTTAGAATAAAAAGCAAATATTAAAGAAGATTTAGAAAGGGTGAAGAATGAAATTCCCTTGATTTTACCCCAGAATAGTGTCCACTCATTTCTTTTGTCTTCCAAACTGTTTTACTTTAATTGAAAGTAAGCGTATGCTGTCATCTGTCTGACAGCTAGTCATGATTTATGCCCGCTCTAGACCTATGCTGTTTAGACTCGAAAACTTAAAGTGCAGCTTACTCTTCATTGCCAGCACCTTTGGGCCCCATTAATCTATAGCCATTAAGATGGAAGCAGTCGCTGCCTGATAACGGATGGTGGTTTGGACAGATTTTCTCACTGGACTACAAACACCAAGTGCAGTGTGCATCAGCTGAATGTGGCCGTGTGATGCTGTAGCGGGAAAGGGTCTATATGTGGAGACACTTTATCAGAATAAAGTCCCAGAGTGCATTTTGAAGAGAGTGTATTTTGTTCATCTTAGCCTAGTTGATCCTATATGATCTTCCTTGCCTTGAAGGAACAAAATCATCATTGGGGTGCTACCCTTAAAAGTAATTGTAAACCAAAAATGTGTCATCATTCACAAACGCTCAAATCTTTCTTACGCAGAACACTAAAGAAGATGTTTTGAAAAAAGTTCAACCGAGCAGCAGTAGCACTTCTATAATATGGGCACAGGACCATTGCAAATAAATGGATGCCAGTGACCAACATTTTTCAAAAACAACTTCTTTAGTTTTCTGCATAGGAAAGAAAGCCACAAAAGTTTGAAATGACAAGACGTGAGTAAATGATGATATCATTGTTATATTTGGGTGAAGTGTCATTTTATGGGTTTCTTATTTTTCCTTTTTTAATACTTTTACATGTACTTTATATATACCTATTTTGGAACATTTGTACCCTGTAAGGGCCTATTACATATGTTTAAAGGGTAAATGTACTTTGGGAACAAAACTGTACCTTTGCAATACCTTTTATACTGTCAATGTATTGCATAAGTACAGGTATGTTTTGAGTTAAACAATCCAGTGGTTTAATAATGTACTGTATGAATTCCATTATCAATATTTGTTTTTAATGAGGGTCCAAATGGAATATGTGGGTTATATTAAGAATACTGTCAAATCTAATTAGGTGAGGGAGGGATCATACTGTATGACCCTATGGGCTAATTTGGTTGACCGTAGATATGCACAGGGTAATAACTGAGAAGTAAAATATATAGTAGGAAAGTATATATTAATTAATAATAGTAATAATTTTATACATGATGTGTTTCTAGCGTTTCATTCATGAATAACAAGATTTTGATTTTGATAGGCCTTAAATAAAGTTGCTTCAGAAACTTCATTTTAATATGCCAAAAAAGAGATGCCATTTGAAAACACTGGACTGTTGATTAATCCCAATGAAACGATTCCAAATAAATGTTTGTTGTTATATAAATGATATATGTGGCATTTTTATTTGTAAAAATTACCTATTCAAACATATATAAATATACTTTTAAATATAAATTGTACAAAAACACACATTAAAAATGTGAGAACCTGTTTTATTTTGTTCTGATGTTTTCAGTGTATTATTTGATTTTTGTTTTGGAAAATTTGTTTAATTTTTTTCATAAAAATAAACATGTGTTGGTTTATTTATATATACATACACTCTACCCACCACACACAAAAATATATACAAAATATTTATTTTGGAATTTCGAACCTATAAAATAACATGAAGTCATAGTCCTATTTTACTTCGTGTTCATATCATTATTAATTATATTAATAAGTTATATAAAAAAATCTGGATGCACACCTCTGCTTTTGTAAGTCTGAATATTAGGAGGTAAGAGAGAAAACCTCATAAGCATGATCAATAGAAGCTAATTATCTTTAGCAGATACTTGAACTCTATCCAAATAGCCCCCCATATATCCTTATAGTGCACTATTTAAAGGAACAGCCATTTTTAATGGTGTCAAAACTAATTGTAGAAATAATTAAGTGCACTCATTCAATTCCATGATGAATTATTTTATATAATATCTATTATTTATTGCCATTGCCGTTCAGTTAACAGAAAATTCACTCTTATCAATGAGTTAACAATCACCATCCTCATTCATTTCCATCACTTTTTTAATTCCATTTGGTTCTACTTTTTCACAATTTCTGCAGTATTGATCCAGTCTCAGGTAATGCATCTTCCAACCTATCTGCTGTCTCCGGGGGCTACTAAATTCACACCAGGAAGCCTTAATTCATAGTTTATCTCTCTCGCACACACACACACACACACACACACACACACACACACACACACACACACACACACACACACACACACACACACACACACACACACACACACACACACACACACACACACACACACACACACACACACATACACAGAGAAATACTTTCACACATAAAGTATTGCTGGATTCCTCACATCATATAAAAGTCCTCTTGTTGTTTAACCCATTTTGGCTCTCCGGCTCTTTTTTTAAATCTAGAGCTGGATGTTTGGCCCAGTTTCAATCCACTCATACAAATATAATAAGTATTGCTTTCAGTAGTGAGCCTTCCATGAGAGCCTTATGAAGATACAGTCCTGCTATTGTTTAGACGATATACTGATGGTAATGTCTGCTTTACAAAATACATAAATCAGTCTAGCTGAACAATTTTGCCACCAGACACATTTATTCACGTTCTGGCACCTTGAGTTCTATTTTGAGTCCCACAAAGCCACACAAACAGAAAACTTTATAAATCTCTCCTCCGAGCTCATATAAAGACTCACAATAACAATTCCACTGAGAACTGAATAAATTTTCAGGCTGATTCTGTCCTCCCTATTGCAACTCGGCCATGTAATAGTGATACTTTATCCAAAAATGAAAATTCATCAATTTTGACCTTTATTATTCCACTGAACATATGATATTTTGAAGAATAATAACCAAACAACTCAGCCCCCATTCAGTCCTGTTTTAAGTCAGTGGGTGCTGTTACCAACATTTTTACAAAAAATTATTTTGTATTCTACTAAAAAAAAAGTAAGTCATAAGGGTTGAAATGATAAGAACATAAGTCATGACATCTTTTGAAGCATGTCCCCTGTGAACCAGAAGTTAATGGTCACCTATAAGTCCACATTCCGAAACATTTCAAAGTGATAAACGAAATGTTAAAAATATGGGGTGTTTTCATGCATGTCTGCAACCCTCTTGTGGAATAATCGCTATGTTTTTAAAAAATGGTCATTCAATATACAATGGAATATATATTCATGTTTATTGTCCTTTGTTTGCTTTCCACAGTAAATTAGCTGCCAATGCTTTACGAACAAAGTATCATGGAAATCTGACAATAACTTCAATAACATGCCCGCAACATAAAGATTTATTCACATGGCACAGATGTAATATCTGAAGATAAATATATTTTGTTTACATCTTTCTATGAAAACCAGGCTAAAGTCAGAAAGTCAGAAGTTTGATATTCAATTTATTTTTTCTATGATTTCAAAAGTCGATCCGATCTTGTCATCAGTATTTAGATATCAATGTAATTTTCTCACTGAATGTTTTTTACATAGTGTCGAAAGATTAAAAAAAAAAAGGAAATCCCCAAAACAATGACTTTAGATGATTTTTTACAAGCAAGGTCACAGGCAAGGTCACAACATTTAAATTAAAATTTGTGTAAATTGTTTCACGAAATATAACCCTAGTATTTTTAAGATTGCATTTGACTCATTTTAGTGCTGGCACACACTAAAAAACCATTACACATTATTCTAAAAAGACATAGTAGCTACCCAAGACCATTTCTAATAGCTAGATAATTGGGTAATTTTTTTGTTTGAGTTTTTTTATACGTAACATTTAGAAAACCGATTGCTTTAATCACAGAAAGCATAAATGAAGGTCATTTGTACAGGTGGCCATAATCAAATCCGCTATGCTGCAGTATGGGAACGTCTTTAAAGTTTGCATAATATCCGTGACAATAATATTACGCATAAATTGATGATTTGGTGTTTATATAAGAACCATGTTCATTGGATGTAGACGATACTGCATCAAACTGAAATATACATAACCTAAATCCATGACAAAACCTGTCATGCTAGAAATGAGATCCATTAGTGAATGATTGTATGATTTTCTTGGTTCAGTCTATTCGGATAATAGCACCTTATGGCTTATAAGGTTCAAAGGATAACTGTCAAAGTAAGGTATACATACTTATTATTATATAATATTAATTAAATTGATTATATGTGTGTGTGTGTGTGTGTGTGTGTGTGTGTGTGTGTGTGTGTGTGTGTGTGTGTGTGTGTGTGTGTGTGTGTGTGTGTGTGTGTGTGTGTGTGTGTGTGTGTGTGTTCATGGTTGTTGTGCGCGTGTGTGGTGTGTGTGTGTGTGTGTGTGTGTGTGTGTGTGTGTGTGTGTGTGTGTGTGTGTGTGTGTGTGTGTGTGTGTGTGTGTGTGTGTGTGTGTGTGTGTGTGTGTGTGTGTGTGTGTGTGTGTGTGTGTGTGTGTGTGTGTGTGTGTTCATGGTTGGTTAGTGTGTGTGTTCATGGTTGGTGTGTGTGTGTGTGTGTGTGTGTGTGTGTGTGTGTGTGTGTGTGTGTGTGTGTGTGTGTGTGTGTGTGTGTGTGTGTGTGTGTGTGTGTGTGTGTGTGTGTGTGCGTGTGTGGGTTAAATACATGGCACAAGTATGGCTCACCATACTTGTCTGTATGTCAGGTCACTAATATGTTTCTGGGTTATTTTCTGTAATAAAATATAATTGAAATAAAATAAACCTAATTGTAACGATTATATAAGCCTTAAAGTTGGATTATAATATTGATTACTGAAGTATAAACAAATAAATTTATAGAAGAACTGCTTTCCAATACGAGATAAGAGCCATTTTAATGATAAATTAGTCTGTCATGTCATTTTGTTAACCTATTCTCTACTACATCAATGTTTTATGCCAAATCAATATATTTTCTTGTTTAAAATATACTGCAAGATGCAAGTATTTTCCAAAACCCTAGAAATCCTGAACCTGTACTTGGCCTGAATGCGATATTTCCTCTCAACCAATCATAATTTGGTCAATGCAATCTAACATCTCAATGCTTTGAAGTGTTTGTTTGTGTCCTTTCAGAATGAAGACTTTTAACTCTATTAACTCTTTGTTGGCTCAGATGATACAGTGAGATCTACACCTCAGGGGGAAAAAGACAGACTGGACATTTGCATATATATGATTGATTTTAATTTATAATAGGAGTCCCTGTGGTCACACATTTCTTGTAATTTTGTTTTTGTTTTTGTAAGACTTGTAGCGTTTTGGAAATATAAACTTTGAATTTATAATCTACAATGTTTTTGTTGGAAATATAATATTATTAAACAATCATTGTTTAACATGTTTAGACTGAGCCAACAGACATATTTAACAGGATAAATTAAATATTCACAAATTGTATGGGTCCAGGTAAGAAAGGTCAAACAATTTTTAGAAAACAATTAGAATTGATCAATCTAGTTTTGGAAAAGAGTTATAAATATACAATACTTTGCTTAACATCAAATAATGCCTAACAGTTCAAATAATTAAAACATTTTTTGGGGGGATTGGGCATTTGCCCCATATAGAGTCATACCAATGTCAAACACTGTTTGCTTTCTAAATGTGTTACTGTTGCCACCAAGTGGCATTACCTCTTCATTTGCTTGTTCAGTGTTTTTACTTCTTTAAATGTTGTAAGTATTGACATTTTTGAATATGTGTTATAAATTCTTATTTCTTTTTATAATAATCAAATAGACGTTTTATTAATAATAATAAAAAATATTCCTTACAGTCAATTTTATGTAAAGGGATATAATATATGATACACGTCCTGGCAGTCAAAATTTTATATCTTCTTTTCAATTCTTATCAAATGTTTTTAAAGTCTGAAGTATTGCTAGTTGTATTTCAAAGCATCCATATGTATTTATTCTGGGTTTCCACATGGCCATAAGTTTCAAGCCTGTGATATTTATATATCTAGTAGTTATAAAATTACAATACTGACAGGTCTACACTATAACATGTCTACCTGTGATACATTATAGAAAGATTTAAAGGTAATTTTATTAAAAAGTCTTTTCTTATTTACTTCCTTGACATAATTCTAAAACACAGGACATTTTTCACTGAAATACATATTTCAGTGAAAAAAAAGAAAAAAAGATACATATTTTTAAGTGAGGGCTTTATTGTTTAAAACATTGTTCAAAACAAACACTTTTACAAAGTAACTAATACAAAAAAATCATGATTTAATAGCTGGCAATAAAAACAAAAATCAGTCTGCAAACAAATATACTTTTACTGTTGTAATGATATTCAGTCATCTGTGGTTCATTAAGATAGCACATAATTGATCTGTTTGGTATGCTTCTATCAGTTCAATAGAAGCTTCAATAGAGACTGCTCTATTGTGTTTTGTTTCATATCTTGTCATTAACTGATTCTCGGAGGCCATTGTTTCATGGAAATGAACCTTGATTATGATTTTCTCATACTTGGTTCTTTATATGGAACGTATGCAGTCTCCAGTGTACTTTTGCATAACACTGCATAACCATCTCTTGTGAACATTAAGAAAAGACGGAAAAATTACAACAAATGTGACTTATTACTGTAATTGTGCCGCATAATCTTGTTTTCTAACTTGCAATTTTGCACATTGTGTTACATTGTGTCACTTTGTTACACATAGTACCATCAAAAGTTTTGGGACACGTGAGGGAAAGGTTTCTTGTTATTTAAAAAATCTCTAATCTGAAGGAGTATGTTTAAATGAGTGATATTAGTTTAATAGAAGAAAATATAATACCGCAAAAATATATGTTTTTTTATGACAAAACATTCTATTAAAGATATTTTTGACAAGGATAAATAGACTGAATTTTGTAGAAAGAACAGCTAATATTCCTTTTAAAATCATAAAAGGCATCTCAGGGTGAGACCGTAAGAAGCTACTTGATAAAATGACAAAAACATATTGCAAATCCTAATCAAAAGGTGAATACACTGAAGCTAAAATATAATATTTGATTTTCTCTTTTCATATTGTACTTATAACACACTTCACAGTTTTCTTTATTTTATATCATACTTTTTATAACCTTATTATTATTCAACCATATGAATGCATAAGTGAGTGTCTAAAAACTTTTTGACCGGTAATGTACACATTGTATTGTTTTATGCGTATAAGGCAAGTTATTTTGTTTTCTAATGCTGTGAGAGTCATGCATTTTACAGTGTGACTCCAGGCTCCGAATACATTTTCTTTCCCTCTATATGAAACCAAGTCTGTGACTGTAATTCTAATGTTGTCACACCAATAGACTCCACATTATATTCTGCTCCTATATCTATGGGGTCAAAGAATAGTGGGTTTAAAGTGGTCCAACTTTCCAAAGCCACTTAAATCCGCAATAACTGTAACTTGTTAACTTTAACTCCCTGAGATGATAAAGGGCGAATGGAAGAAGTGTTCCACCTGTATTAAATCAGATCTGTCTGTCAGTTCACTGATGACTCTGCATATCAAGTCTCCTCCATGGCCCAGGACTCAGAGACAGAGGCCGGCCTTTTTGCAGCCGTCTTACTGTTCTTCATTCACAAGATCTCACTCAATTACAATCTGTCCTTACTAACCTTTTCTCTGTTCCAGTTGAGGGCTCCTGTAGCTCAGATGGTAATGCACCACAGAGATAAAGCCTATGTCACGAGTTTAGTTCCTAAAAATGCCTAGATTTATGGAATGTGTTGAATGCAATCTCGTTTAAATAAAGCATACAACATAGAAGTACACAGTGTTTAAAGTAGTGTTGTAAAACAATAAAAGTTTCTAAAGTTTGGGGGAAATAAAAGGAAAATAATCTTTCTGAAACTATCATGGAGGAGGTGTTAAGTTAACTGGAGGGTTGTTGTCATCAGCTTAACTGTCTGTTTTAGTTTGTTGAAGCATTTGTCACAAGTATAGCTTCTAAACATAGTCACCGTGCCAAAAAAAAGTATTTTCAGCTTGCCCCTACACATCCATTTTGTTATATTACCTGATACATTCTAAACTTCTCTTATTTCAGAATAAAAGTAAGGGACTGTCTTTTCAATTAGCAATATATTTTGTGTGTATGGGTCAAAGATGAAAAAGAGTTTAAGCATAAAAACATGTTGCACTACTGCTTAAAGTTTAAGTTTATTTAAAAAATCTATGGCATATATTTTCTCTGGTTTACGGAAGACAGACATCAAAATGTCATTCGGTGTAAAAATCTTACCGGCATATTTAAAACAAAATTCAATTTACTACATATGTAAGAATAAACATGTTAAGCTTATTTGTTTGTGCTAACTTTTCATTTTTTTATTGAAAATATTTTTTTATTTGTTTCAAGCAAAATAAAATATAATGTATATAATGTATATTATATAATAATAATATGTACACATATTTCTTGAGATTTATATATTTAATGTGTTCTGGTCAGAAAAAGCATGTTGTTTGATTTTGTGCATTAATATTGTGTTAAACTGAATGACAAATTTATAAATTTTTCCATAAAGTTAGTTGAATCTACAATGTGAAACAACAGATCAGTAAAAATTAAATTTTCTTTCTAATTTAATTTAATAATATCAATTACATCAATAACGTTATTTATTGAAAGTAAAGTGCACCTTTAAGCACCATGATGTCTGTCATTATTTTAAGTTTAAAATTGATTGTTTGATTTGTGAGATTTCAGATAATTATGGGGTGATTTAAAGTTGGCTACAGGAAATCTTTGCATCAAAAACAACAATATAATTGAGAAAAAAATATGAATTCCTTTCACTTTTGCCCTTGGAAATACAACGCAATCCATGTCAGAGTATGCAGACTGAGGCTCATATGCAGCTGAGAACTTTCATGGACTAATAGACTTCTTAAACAGGTTTAAAAAATCATGATCTTTGTAATAGAAATAGATTGAATGGATTGACATTTGGATTCATATGTATAAAAGCTTGCAATTTACATGTAAAACATTACCAACATGCTTTACAAGCTGCCAGCAGGGTGTGAGCTGGGATCATATTAGTGTATAAACCTTTCCAAACGTGCAAATTGTAAAATTGTTTAAGACTGCCGGAGTTTGTTATAAAATATCCAATGCTTCTTTGCCTTTGTCTTTAAAGAAGGCAGCTGCTATTCACACCAGGTACAAACAGTCAGAGATGCCATTTAAAATGTGTATCAATGGAATTCAGATGCAGGCCAAGGTGTTTATACACTTTGTAATACAGCAAAAAGATACTATTTGTGAGAGGGTAAACTGATACAGACGGCTTTATCTATGCCAAGACACATAAGTAGCTTCATCTATGGCAAGACACCTCTGAAAGTGACGATTGGAAAATGAAAAATTGTCTAATTATTTACTACAGTTTTATTGACTTTCTTCCACAGAACATGAAGATATTTAAAAAAAATGTGGATAACTGAACATCGACTGCACACATTCCCTTGCATTGGTTTTAAATCCATAGAATAGAAGTAAATGAGTGCCACTGCTGTTTGAGTACCAGCCTTTTTTCAAAATGTCTTGTTTTGTGTTCTGCAGAAGAAAGAAAGCCACATCTATGTTAATAATATGAAAATAAGATTAAGATAATGCCTTACATTTATGCAATGTACAGCAGGGCTTTCAATTCCATCTTGCAACCAGACTTCACCTTTTGTGGCAAGGACTCTGTATTCTGAACAAAACACAAAGAAATAATGATAAATTGGTCTTGTCTATGCATCAGATATGAACAGAAGTGCCTCAAAAAGAACTTAATCTTGATCATATACCAGTAAGTTCGTCAGTATCTATCTATCTGAATCTACCAACCATTATTTACATTTACATTTAGTCATTTAGCTGACACTATTATCCAAAGCGACTTACAAATGGGGATTAGAAAAGAAGCATTTAGGATTAGAGGTAACAAAGGATATGTAAGTGAAATAATGTCAACATACGAGCCAAGTGCTAAGGTTTTTATTTGATAGAATCCGAAGTGTAATCCGAAAAGATTGGTTTCAAGGCGGTTTTAAAGATGGAAACGGAGTCTGCCAAACGTGTCATAACTAGCAGATCATTCCACCATGGTGGTACTGATCCAGAGAAGATGTGTGGTGATCTCCTAACCTTTGGGTTGGCACCAACAGACTCCGATCATTAGCTGAGCACAGGGATCCGGAGAGTATATACGTCTGTATTAAAGTCATTACATATTGTAGAAAACATTGAGGAAAATAAGAATCACACAAACACTCATAACAAGACTCCGCTGGACAACATTGTCACATTCTTCCAAAAAGTTTTGTAAACATTCCTGTTGAAAAATGTTTCGTTTATCTTTTTGTTTATTCCGTTTCATTTTCTAAAGCGTTCCAAACAAGTATGATGGATGCAGACTGCTGGTTTCCTTTCATCTCCACTCAATGTGGAACATTCTTGGGCTCTGAACCATTGCTATGTATTGTTACAAAAAAAAGCTGTACTAAGCAAAGAGTGCAAAATAAATGAATGAATAAATCAGCTTAAAACAAAAATGACATACATATCAAGACGGCCCAGCTGGCCACAAGTTGTCAACCATGGAGGACATCCAGCTCAGAAAAGAGACAAATCTGCAGCTCGCAAGGTTTTATTATTCAAATATGCATAAGTTCTTTACATTAAATGTGCCGGTTCTTTTATTCTGTCAGCATTTCATTAAATAAGCTTTGCGTTTAGTGTAGTAAAAAGACAAGGATTTAAGGTCCATCAAGGTTTAATGAATTATATTAATTTTGCTCTCTGAACTGACATGAATATAAGCACAGATGACTGAAGCCCGTTCAGAGACACATCACATTAGCAAATTTAACATATAAACCGCACCAAAATTGTAAATGTATAATTAGTTTTACATAATCTTATGTTCATTAGTCCAAGTGATTCATGTAGACTTGATAGTTCAAGGGAAGTTATTGGAAGGTCATGTATTGAGTTAGACAGAAAGATTTGTTATTTAGCAATCTTAAATGCATTTATATGCAATATTTCTAACACAGCAACACATTTTTGTACGTAGTTTCATCAACGATACAAAAAAACATTTATATTTTAGGATTAATCTGGTCATGTGCGTTTTAACATGGGTAAGTCAACTAAGAAGAACTTTAAAGCTTTAATGTTCCTGAATTTCTATACAGCAAAGTTGACTGGCTGTTATTTATATACCTTAAAATGTATATACATTGAGGTCAATAAGCATTTGATCATCCTGTGAACCAAGTTCCCCTTCATAGAAATCGACGAGGGGTCTGGAGTTTTCAGCATGCATTTCCAATGTGAGAAATAGAATCTAAAAAGAATAAAACCGAAATCACATTGTATGTTGTTTAACAATTTATTTTATAAATTACTGTGTAAAATAAGTATTTGCATGTATGAAACCATAATTTAAACACAACCAATCAAGTACTTTTTTAGTTCATTAATTGTACATAAGGACATTGTTCATTCCTCAATATACTTGTACATAGGGCTGCACATTTTAAATCTAATAAATATATACAAAAATTAAACAATTGTTATCTTTAGAATTGTATATGTACACAGAATGTATCCTAATTTATTGTAATTTCATTTAAAATAATTAAGGGAATATTCTGCTGCATTACGATGCCTAAAAACACTATTTCAATGAAACTTTTGTTTAAAGAATTTAACTACACAACAAAGATAAACATCCCTTCAAAAATATTAAATAATTAATATAATAAAAAAATGAATATAATAAATATTAAAATGAGCATTAATAGAATGTCCTTCTATCATCTGCTGACAGCCCCTTAATCTGCACATTTACTAAAAAAATTAACCCTTTAAAATATTTTTGATGAAAATGTGATTTGAGTTTAGATGTAATGATAAGTAATATTTTTTTAAGGATTTACATCGTAAATGCTACAACATTTATCTCTTGAGGTGTGAGTCTATTGGGCTGCCATTGACTTCAGAAACTATTGATAGACTCCGTGATCCGAGAGAATAAATATGACGCGACTCTGTACTCAAGGCTTCTTTAGTAGCCAAAACAATTTTTCTAAAGACTGCATTGTACAAAAACAATGTGTCTTTCAAGATTTATAATTAAATTTATCTGTAAAGATTTGGTTCCTATATTCCTGTGTTGACAGCACAGGGCCTTTCGATGGATGAGGTGGATTTTATTTCCGGCGCTGTGCCGTTCAGGTTTGGCTCCAGTGAACGAAGAATTGTGGGATCAGATTAGTCAAGCTTTGGACGTCTCAGACATGAGATGCTAGATATTTACTGAATCCAAAATAAAGAAGCGCAACACAGTAGCAAATATGAAATGCTTAAATAATCATTTTCTTTACAAGGTAATTGTTATTGCACACCACAGTTCAAAACAAAGCATGTCAAGTCCCCATCAGGTCATTTCATGTTTAAGCATTGAAAGGGCTAGATGGTTTAACTGCTACCATCACGACCGGAAAAAAATCATTTTATTGGCTTGTAACAATACAAGCTTTTTGTAGTGCTACAGGTTTCAGTGATAAAAATGTTTACTTAATTCTTTTATTGCTCTTTTGAAATAGCCTCATAATATTAAATTCAATTTTCAGGATCATTTAGTGATCTTGTCTCCATGCATGGAAGATTACAATGTTACAAAGTTGTTTGATGAATGTATGCAATGCACGCTTCATGAACTATCAATGTTTCACAGGGGAAAGGTCAAAGGGAGTCATGGGTTCGATCCCAGGGATTGCACAATCAAATGTAAAAAGTAACAGGCAATGTAGGTCACTTTGGATGAAAGTGTTGGCGACAGTTCACCCGCAAATTGTGTCATCTTTGTACTTTCAAACCTCAAGGACTTTTCTCCTTTTGCACATATTTTGAAAATGTGGTAAATGAAAACTGTCAATCCCCATTGACTTGCACTGGTTTTGTGTCCATGCAATATAAGTGAATGGGGACCAAGCTTTTGGGGTTACCGACATTCTTAAAAAAAAGGAAAGTTACTTAATAATTCCTTTTGTTCTGTGAAACACAAAAAGAGAGACTGTGAAGAATGCAGGACATCAGGCTTTAGAGTAAAGTAAGTCTGCAACTGCTGTTCTATAATTAACTTTCTTCAATGTATCTTATTTGTGTTCTGCAGAAGACATTAATACAGTTAACAAAATAACTAATGGGTAAGTAAATATAAAGAATTTGCATTTTGGTGTGAACTAACCCTTACAGTCTGTCTCCTCAGACGGTCTCCCCTTTAAACCTGCACATCAATTTCTTGTTTAAATATCTATCCAATATAGATCTCAATAATATTAATAATATTGCACACTTAATTATTATTTCGAAATGCAATATCAACCCAGACAAACCTACAAAGATAAATGATAACTTAAATGCCACCAAGCTTACAATCTATATACATTGATAAATATTTTGAATAAATCATCACGCGATAATCATCTTAACATGAATCAGAGATTCAAAGGTGTTTTTGTGTCATTACTGTCATTACAGATGAAACTTCATTTGGATATTTTTAGCTATAAAAGAACAACTTTTCAACCATGTCATGTTAATAATGATATATTGAAGTGTCTGGGAAAGATGCATGTTGACAAAGGATCAAATGGTATGGGACCATTTTCTATTGTATTATTACAACCTAGCATTTTTAAAATGTATAAACAAAAAATCATAATCATATTTTCAGTCATCCTAATTCTCCAAAGAATAGCTGGTGAGTCATACTATAAACCTGTTGTGCTGTTATAAAGAATCAGTGGGCCAAAATAACACAGACACAAACTCCACTCCAGGCACATTATTTGGTTAGATGAGTGGTTTGGTGATTCACTGTGAAATGTTTTTTTGTGCACTGAAGTGCTTACATACACTGAGAGATTGCCTGAAGCACATAAGCCCACCTGGAAATAAAATCACATGCTGTGCACACATCTGTGAAGACACTTTGTTTGACATGCTTTGAGCACCAGAGCTCCATTGATAGTGGCTGCTGTCCAATTCAACCCCTTCCCTTTAAAGTACTACCGCAATTAACATAGAAGGTTAATGTGCCTTTGCTTTGTGTTCTTTGTCTGTTTCTAATGAGAAATAATAGTTTGAGCTTCTGCAGCCTGGATTAGAATTCTAATGTCCTAGTGTGGCATGTAATTCACTATAGATAATAATAGACAAATTTAACAATTAAGTGACATTTTCAAACATTTTTACATAAGAATTAACTATAGTTCTATAACTTTAGAGAAGTTATAGAATTATAAAATTGAAAATTGGAGAAAACTTTTAGAAATGACATAGAGTCATCCAACAGCAATGTTAAAGACTGAGAGAATGCAACGATGCATGTAATTATAAACTGATCCTAAAATTCATCTGTTTTGTGTTATTTAAACATGATCATCATCGCTGTCCATCCAAAACCTTGCTTCTTTGTGTCATTAATACTTTTTAGTCATCATTTAGGATTCTCACTGGATCGTGTTAATCTAATGAATTTAAACTAAAAAAAATTTACTGTGATTTAACCTTAAATAATTTACGCAAAAAGTAGTCCATTTTAAAGCTTTGAAATAAATTAAATATACTGTTTCAATTTTGTGTATGTTTGGGTAAAAAAGTGAATTATATCTGATTATCTTAAATATGTATTTATTAACACAAAAGTTTTTTTACTAATATATAAATTTAACTATAATTATAAATATATATATATATGTATATAGAGAGAGAGAGAGAGAGAGAGAGAGAGAGAGAGAGAGAGAGAGAGAGAGAGAGAGAGAGAGAGAGAGAGATTTATTCGACTACCTATATAAAATGTAGTCGAATAAATGATTAAATACATGGTCAGCATTGTCAGTATTTTTCTGTCAATTTCCTGAGATTAATTATGTGTTGAAAGTATACTGACTATATTTACCTTATTGTTATTTTGCACCTTTTTTATTTCCCGTTTTTGCATTTATTGGCTATTAAATATTTTATCTCACTTTGCTTATGTTCAGGATGCTGAGAGAGAGAGAGAGAGAGAGAGAGAGAGAGAGAGAGAGAGAGAGAGAGAGAGAGAGAAATATGAGAGAGAGAGAGAGAGAGAGACAGAGAGAGAAAGAGAGAGAGAGAGAGAGAGAGAGAGAGAGAGAGAGAGAGAGAGAGAGAGAGATGGGGGAGTGTCATCATTCAGTGTTCGCTTTGCTCTTCGCTGTAGATCTTCATGATGTTTGAAGAAGAGGAGGACTATGGTGAGTGCTCATTAAATATTTAGAGACGCGTTTTTATGTAAAGACTCTGATCACTATGACGTATTAATGACGACAAATCCATCGCGTAGAAGCCAATCAGCACATTTGACCATTGCGTTCTCTACCGGCGTTATGATTTTCTTTAAGACTGCGTGATATTTCACTGAATGATCTCGTGTGGCCCTGATGTTGTGAAGATAGTATCATGATGCTCTCGTGTGGTCCTGATGTTGTGAAGATAGTATCATGATGCTCTCGTGTGGTCCTGATGTTGTGAAGACAGTATCATGATGCTCTCGTGTGGTCCTGATGTTGTGAAGATAGTATCATGATGCTCTCGTGTGGTCCTGATGTTGTGAAGACAGTATCATGATGCTCTCGTGTGGTCCTGATGTTGTGAAGACAGTATCATGATGCTCTCGTGTGGTCCTGATGTTGTGAAGACAGTATCATGATGCTCTCGTGTGGTCCTGATGTTGTGAGGACAGTATCATGATGCTCTCGTGTGGTCCTGATGTTGTGAAGACAGTATCATGATGCTCTCGTGTGGTCCTGATGTTGTGAGGACAGTATCATGATGCTCTCGTGTGGTCCTGATGTTGTGAAGACAGTATCATGATGCTCTCGTGTGGTCCTGATGTTGTGAAGACAGTATCATGATGCTCTCGTGTGGCCCTGATGTTGTGAAGACAGTATCGTGATGCTCTCGTGTGGACCTGATGTTGTGAAGACAGTATCATGATGCTCTCCTGTGGTCCTGATGTTGTGAAGACAGTATCATGATGCTCTCCTGTGGTCCTGATGTTGTGAAGACAGTATCATGATGCTCTCGTGTGGTCCTGATGTTGTGAAGACAGTATCATGATGCTCTCGTGTGGTCCTGATGTTGTGAAGACAGTATCATGATGCTCTCGTGTGGTCCTGATGTTGTGAAGACAGTATCATGATGCTCTCGTGTGGACCTGATGTTGTGAAGACAGTATCATGATGCTCTCGTGTGGTCCTGATGTTGTGAAGAAAGTATCATGATGCTCTCGTGTGGTCCTGATGTTGTGAAGACAGTATCATGATGCTCTCGTGTGGACCTGATGTTGTGAAGACAGTATCATGATGCTCTCGTGTGGTCCTGATGTTGTGAAGACAGTATCATGATGCTCTCCTGTGGTCCTGATGTTGTGAAGATAGTATCATGATGCTCTCGTGTGGTCCTGATGTTGTGAAGACAGTATCATGATGCTCTCGTGTGGTCCTGATGTTGTGAAGACAGTATCGTTATGCTCTCATGTGGTCCTGATGTTGTGAAGACAGTATCATGATGATCTCGTGTGGTCCTGATGTTGTGAAGACAGTATCGTGATGCTCTCGTGTGGTCCTGATGTTGTGAAGACAGTATCATGATGCTCTCGTGTGGTCCTGATGTTGTGAAGACAGTATCGTGATGCTCTCGTGTGGTCCTGATGTTGTGAAGACAGTATCATGATGATCTCGTGTGGTCCTGATGTTGTGAAGACAGTATCATGATGCTCTGGTGTGGTCCTGATGTTGTGAAGACAGTATCATGATGCTCTCGTGTGGTCCTGATGTTGTAAAGACAGTATCATGATGCTCTCGTGTGGTCCTGATGTTGTGAAGACAGTATCATGATGCACTGGTGTGGTCCTGATGTTGTGAAGACAGTATCATGATGCTCTCGTGTGGTCCTGATGTTGTGAAGACAGTATCATGATGCTCTAGTGTGGTCCTGATGTTGTGAGGACAGTATCATGATGCTCTGGTCTGGTCCTGATGTTGTGAAGACAGTATCATGATGCTCTCGTGTGGTCCTGATGTTGTGAAGACAGTATCATGATGCTCTCGTGTGGTCCTGATGTTGTGAGGACAGTATCATTATGCTCTCGTGTGGTCCTGATGTTTTGAAGACAGTATCATGATGATCTCGTGTGGTCCTGATGTTGTGAAGACAGTATCATGATGCTCTGGTGTGGTCCTGATGTTGTGAAGACAGTATAATGATGCTCTGGTGTGGTCCTGATGTTGTGAAGACAGTATCATGCTGCTCTGGTGTGGTCCTGATGTTGTGAGGACTGTATCATGATGCTCTCGTGTCGTCCTGATGTTGTCAAGACAGTATCATGATGCTCTCGTGTGGACCTGATGTTGTGAAAAAAGTATCATGATGCTCTTGTGTGGTCCTGATGTTGTGAAGACAGTATCATGATGCTCTCGTGTGGTCCTGATGTTGTGAGGACAGTATCATGAAGCTCTCGTGTGGTCCTGATGTTGTGAAGACAGTATCATGATGCTCTCCTGTGGTCCTGATGTTGTGAAGACAGTATCATGATGCTCTGGTGTGGTCCTGATGTTGTGAAGACAGTATCATGATGCTCTCGTGTGGTCCTGATGTTGTGAAGACAGTATCATGATGCTCTCGTGTGGTCCTGATGTTGTGAAGACAGTATCATGATGCTCTCGTGTGGTCCTGATGTTGTGAAGACAGTATCATGATGCTCTCGTGTGGTCCTGATATTGTGAAGACAGTATCATGATGCTCTCGTGTGGTCCTGATGTTGTGAAGATAGTCTCATGATGCTCTCGTGTGGTCCTGATGTTGTGAAGACAGTATCATGATGCTCTCGTGTGGTCCTGATGTTGTGAGGACAGTATCATGATGCTCTCGTGTGGTCCTGATGTTGTGAAGACAGTATCATGATGCTCTCGTGTGGTCCTGTTGTTGTGAAGACAGTATCATGATGCTCTCGTGTGGTCCTGATGTTGTGAAGACAGTATCATGATGCTCTCGTGTGGTCCTGATATTGTGAAGACAGTATCATGATGCTCTCATGTGGTCCTGATGTTGTGAAGACAGTATCATGATGCTCTCGTGTGGTCCTGATGTTGTGAAGACAGTATCATGATGCTCTCGTGTGGTCCTGATGTTGTGAGGACAGTATCATGATGCTCTCGTGTGGTCCTGATGTTGTGAAGACAGTATCATGATGCTCTCGTGTGGTCCTGATGTTGTGAAGACAGTATCATGATGCTCTCGTGTGGTCCTGATGTTGTGAAGACAGTATCATGATGCTCTCGTGTGGTCCTGATGTTGTGAAGACAGTATCATGATGCTCTCGTGTGGTCCTGATATTGTGAAGACAGTATCATGATGCTCTCATGTGGTCCTGATGTTGTGAAGGCAGTATCATGATGCTCTCGTGTGGTCTTGATGTTGTGAGGACAGTATCATGATTCTCTCGTGTGGTCCTGATGTTGTGAAGACAGTATCATGATGCTCTTGTGTAGTCCCGATTTTGTGAAGACAGTATCATGATGCTCTCGTGTGGTCCTGATGTTGTGAAGAAAGTATCATGATGCTCTCGTGTGGTCCTAATGTTGTGATGACAGTATCATGATGCTCTGGTGTGGTCCTGATGTTGTGAAGACAGTATCATGATGCTCTCGTGTGGTCCTGATGTTGTGAGGACAGTATCATGATGCTCTCGTATGGTCCTGATGTTGTGAAGACAGTATCATGATGCTCTGGTGTGGACCTGATGTTGTGAAGATAGTATCATGATGCTCTCGTGTGGACCTGATGTTGTGAAGACAGTATCATGATGCTCTTTTGTGGTCCTGATGTTGTGAAGACAGTATCATGATGCTCTCCTGTGGTCCTGATGTTGTGAAGATAGTATCATGATGCTCTCGTGTGGACCTGATGTTGTGAAGACAGTATCATGATGCTCTCGTGTGGTCCTGATGTTGTGAAGACAGTATCATGATGCTCTCGTGTGGTCCTGATGTTGTGAAGACAGTATCATGATGCTCTCGTGTGGTCCTGATGTTGTGAGGACAGTATCATGATGCTCTCCTGTGGTCCTGATGTTGTGAAGACAGTATCATGATGCTCTCGTGTGGTCCTGATGTTGTGAAGACAGTATCATGATGCTCTCGTGTGGTCCTGATGTTGTGAAGACAGTATCATGATGCTCTCCTGTGGTCCTGATGTTGTGAAGATAGTATCATGATGCTCTCGTGTGGACCTGATGTTGTGAAGACAGTATCATGATGCTCTCGTGTGGTCCTGATGTTGTGAAGACAGTATCATGATGCTCTCGTGTGGTCCTGATGTTGTGAAGACAGTATCATGATGCTCTCGTGTGGACCTGATGTTGTGATGACAGTATCATGATGCTCTGGTGTGGTCCTGATGTTGTGAAGACAGTATCATGATGCTCTCGTGTGGTCCTGATGTTGTGAGGACAGTATCATTATGCTCTCGTGTGGTCCTGATGTTGTGAAGACAGTATCATGATTCTCTCGTGTGGTCCTGATGTTGTGAAGACAGTATCATGATGCTCTCCTGTGGTCCTGATGTTGTGAAGACAGTATCATGATGCTCTCCTGTGGTCCTGATGTTGTGAAGATAGTATCATGATGCTCTCGTGTGGTCCTGATGTTGTGAAGACAGTATCATGATGCTCTCGTGTGGTCCTGATGTTGTGAAGACAGTATCGTTATGCTCTCATGTGGTCCTGATGTTGTGAAGACAGTATCATGATGATCTCGTGTGGTCCTGATGTTGTGAAGACAGTATCGTGATGCTCTCGTGTGGTCCTGATGTTGTGAAGACAGTATCATGATGCTCTCGTGTGGTCCTGATGTTGTGAAGACAGTATCGTGATGCTCTCGTGTGGTCCTGATGTTGTGAAGACAGTATCATGATGATCTCGTGTGGTCCTGATGTTGTGAAGACAGTATCATGATGCTCTGGTGTGGTCCTGATGTTGTGAAGACAGTATCATGATGATCTCGTGTGGTCCTGATGTTGTGAAGACAGTATCATGATGCTCTCGTGTGGTCCTGATGTTGTGAAGACAGTATCATGATGCTCTCGTGTGGTCCTGATGTTGTGAAGACAGTATCATGATGCACTGGTGTGGTCCTGATGTTGTGAAGACAGTATCATGATGCTCTCGTGTGGTCCTGATGTTGTGAAGACAGTATCATGATGCTCTCGTGTGGTCCTGATGTTGTGAGGACAGTATCATGATGCTCTGGTCTGGTCCTGATGTTGTGAAGACAGTATCATGATGCTCTCGTGTGGTCCTGATGTTGTGAAGACAGTATCATGATGCTCTCGTGTGGTCCTGATGTTGTGAGGACAGTATCATTATGCTCTCGTGTGGTCCTGATGTTTTGAAGACAGTATCATGATGATCTCGTGTGGTCCTGATGTTGTGAAGACAGTATCATGATGCTCTGGTGTGGTCCTGATGTTGTGAAGACAGTATCATGATGCTCTGGTGTGGTCCTGATGTTGTGAAGACAGTATCATGCTGCTCTGGTGTGGTCCTGATGTTGGGAGGACTGTATCATGATGCTCTCGTGTCGTCCTGATGTTGTCAAGACAGTATCATGATGCTCTCGTGTGGACCTGATGTTGTGAAAAAAGTATCATGATGCTCTTGTGTGGTCCTGATGTTGTGAAGACAGTATCATGATGCTCTCGTGTGGTCCTGATGTTGTGAGGACAGTATCATGAAGCTCTCGTGTGGTCCTGATGTTGTGAAGACAGTATCATGATGCTCTCGTGTGGTCCTGATGTTGTGAAGACAGTATCATGATGCTCTCGTGTGGTCCTGATGTTGTGAGGACAGTATCATGATGCTCTCGTGTGGTCCTGATGTTGTGAAGACAGTATCATGATGCTCTCGTGTGGTCCTGATGTTGTGAAGACAGTATCATGATGCTCTCCTGTGGTCCTGATGTTGTGAAGACAGTATCATGATGCTCTCGTGTGGTCCTGATGTTGTGAAGACAGTATCATGATGCTCTCGTGTGGTCCTGATGTTGTGAAGACAGTATCATGATGCTCTCGTGTGGTCCTGATATTGTGAAGACAGTATCATGATGCTCTCATGTGGTCCTGATGTTGTGAAGGCAGTATCATGATGCTCTCGTGTGGTCTTGATGTTGTGAGGACAGTATCATGATTCTCTCGTGTGGTCCTGATGTTGTGAAGACAGTATCATGATGCTCTTGTGTAGTCCCGATTTTGTGAAGACAGTATCATGATGCTCTCGTGTGGTCCTGATGTTGTGAAGAAAGTATCATGATGCTCTCGTGTGGTCCTGATGTTGTGAAGACAGTATCAAGATTCTCTCGTGTGGTCCTGATGTTGTGAAGACAGTATCATGATGCTCTCCTGTGGTCCTGATGTTGTGAAGACAGTATCATGATGATCTCGTGTGGTCCTGATGTTGTGAAGACAGTATCATGATGATCTCGTGTGGTCCTGATGTTGTGAAGACAGTATCATGATGCTCTCCTGTGGTCCTGATGTTGTGAAGATAGTATCATGATGCTCTCGTGTGGTCCTGATGTTGTGAAGACAGTATCATGATTCTCTCGTGTGGTCCTGATGTTGTGAAGACAGTATCATGATGCTCTCCTGTGGTCCTGATGTTGTGAAGACAGTATCATGATGATCTCGTGTGGTCCTGATGTTGTGAAGACAATATCATGATGCTCTCCTGTGGTCCTGATGTTGTGAAGATAGTATCATGATGCTCTCGTGTGGACCTGATGTTGTGAAGACAGTATCATGATGCTCTCGTGTGGTCCTGATGTTGTGAAGACAGTATCATGATGCTCTCCTGTGGTCCTGATGTTGTGAAGATAGTATCATGATGCTCTCGTGTGGACCTGATGTTGTGAAGACAGTATCATGATGCTCTCGTGTGGTCCTGATGTTGTGAAGAAAGTATCATGATGCTCTCGTGTGGTCCTGATGTTGTGAAGACAGTATCATGATGCTCTCGTGTGGACCTGATGTTGTGAAGACAGTATCATGATGCTCTCGTGTGGTCCTGATGTTGTGAAGACAGTATCATGATGCTCTCCTGTGGTCCTGATGTTGTGAAGATAGTATCATGATGCTCTCGTGTGGTCCTGATGTTGTGAAGACAGTATCATGATGCTCTCGTGTGGTCCTGATGTTGTGAAGACAGTATCATGATGCTCTCGTGTGGACCTGATGTTGTGATGACAGTATCATGATGCTCTCGTGTGGTCCTGATGTTGTGAAGACAGTATCATGATGCTCTTGTGTGGTCCTGATGTTGTGAGGACAGTATCATTATGCTCTCGTGTGGTCCTGATGTTGTGAAGACAGTATCATGATGCTCTCGTGTGGTCCTGATGTTGTGAAGACAGTATCGTTATGCTCTCATGTGGTCCTGATGTTGTGAAGACAGTATCATGATGATCTCGTGTGGTCCTGATGTTGTGAAGACAGTATCGTGATGCTCTCGTGTGGTCCTGATGTTGTGAAGACAGTATCATGATGCTCTCGTGTGGTCCTGATGTTGTGAAGACAGTATCGTGATGCTCTCGTGTGGTCCTGATGTTGTGAAGACAGTATCATGATGATCTCGTGTGGTCCTGATGTTGTGAAGACAGTATCATGATGCTCTGGTGTGGTCCTGATGTTGTGAAGACAGTATCATGATGCTCTCGTGTGGTCCTGATGTTGTGAAGACAGTATCATGATGCTCTCGTGTGGTCCTGATGTTGTGAAGACAGTATCATGATGCACTGGTGTGGTCCTGATGTTGTGAAGACAGTATCATGATGCTCTCGTGTGGTCCTGATGTTGTGAAGACAGTATCATGATGCTCTCGTGTGGTCCTGATGTTGTGAGGACAGTATCATGATGCTCTGGTCTGGTCCTGATGTTGTGAAGACAGTATCATGATGCTCTCGTGTGGTCCTGATGTTGTGAAGACAGTATCATGATGCTCTCGTGTGGTCCTGATGTTGTGAGGACAGTATCATTATGCTCTCGTGTGGTCCTGATGTTTTGAAGACAGTATCATGATGATCTCGTGTGGTCCTGATGTTGTGAAGACAGTATCATGATGCTCTGGTGTGGTCCTGATGTTGTGAAGACAGTATCATGATGCTCTGGTGTGGTCCTGATGTTGTGAAGACAGTATCATGAAGCTCTCGTGTGGTCCTGATGTTGTGAAGACAGTATCATGATGCTCTCCTGTGGTCCTGATGTTGTGAAGACAGTATCATGATGCTCTGGTGTGGTCCTGATGTTGTGAAGACAGTATCATGATGCTCTCGTGTGGTCCTGATGTTGTGAAGACAGTATCATGATGCTCTCGTGTGGTCCTGATGTTGTGAAGACAGTATCATGATGCTCTCGTGTGGTCCTGATGTTGTGAAGACAGTATCATGATGCTCTCGTGTGGTCCTGATATTGTGAAGACAGTATCATGATGCTCTCATGTGGTCCTGATGTTGTGAAGATAGTATCATGATGCTCTCGTGTGGTCCTGATGTTGTGAAGACAGTATCATGATGCTCTCGTGTGGTCCTGATGTTGTGAGGACAGTATCATGATGCTCTCGTGTGGTCCTGATGTTGTGAAGACAGTATCATGATGCTCTCGTGTGGTCCTGATGTTGTGAAGACAGTATCATGATGCTCTCGTGTGGTCCTGATGTTGTGAAGACAGTATCATGATGCTCTCGTGTGGTCCTGATATTGTGAAGACAGTATCATGATGCTCTCATGTGGTCCTGATGTTGTGAAGATAGTATCATGATGCTCTCGTGTGGTCCTGATGTTGTGAAGACAGTATCATGATGCTCTCGTGTGGTCCTGATGTTGTGAGGACAGTATCATGATGCTCTCGTGTGGTCCTGATGTTGTGAAGACAGTATCATGATGCTCTCGTGTGGTCCTGATGTTGTGAAGACAGTATCATGATGCTCTCCTGTGGTCCTGATGTTGTTAAGACAGTATCATGATGCTCTCGTGTGGTCCTGATGTTGTGAAGACAGTATCATGATGCTCTCGTGTGGTCCTGATGTTGTGAAGACAGTATCATGATGATCTCGTGTGGTCCTGATATTGTGAAGACAGTATCATGATGCTCTCATGTGGTCCTGATGTTGTGAAGGCAGTATCATGATGCTCTCGTGTGGTCTTGATGTTGTGAGGACAGTATCATGATTCTCTCGTGTGGTCCTGATGTTGTGAAGACAGTATCATGATGCTCTTGTGTAGTCCCGATTTTGTGAAGACAGTATCATGATGCTCTCGTGTGGTCCTGATGTTGTGAAGAAAGTATCATGATGCTCTCGTGTGGTCCTAATGTTGTGATGACAGTATCATGATGCTCTGGTGTGGTCCTGATGTTGTGAAGACAATATCATGATGCTCTCGTGTGGTCCTGATGTTGTGAGGACAGTATCATGATGCTCTCGTATGGTCCTGATGTTGTGAAGACAGTATCATGATGCTCTGGTGTGGACCTGATGTTGTGAAGATAGTATCATGATGCTCTCGTGTGGACCTGATGTTGTGAAGACAGTATCATGATGCTCTTTTGTGGTCCTGATGTTGTGAAGACAGTATCATGATGCTCTCGTGTGGTCTTTATAATCTTCAATCAAAATATGACGATGTTCTTGCGCTTTCTAGTGCCAATTAATCACTGATAAATTCAGATGAACAGCTAGGGCATGTGTATTTCAAACCATGACCATTTGTTTTAATATATTTATTGTGGGATTTTTTGTGTTTAAAAAAATTTCCAAGTATTTTAATATTTGATCGTACATTTCAACAGTCATCCAATAATTAAAACATTATATATCTCTTCCACAGATTCGTCTTCTTGTTTGACTTGACCATTGGAGGTCTCAGTTAAGATTGCAAAATGATTTTGCTTGCAGATGATAAATGACAACACTCATGGCGAAAAGAGCGCAAGATCTTTTTTGGTGATCCCATAACAAAACTCATATTTAGGCTTATGCCTATTTCATTAGCTCTATGGGAAGTTTTTGGATGGACCAATTATCCAAGACTGCATAGTTTTTGCCTCTGATACCATGGGTTGCGGGGGCTCCAGGACAGATGCGTTGGAACCCAGATATATGGAAAGCTGGACCAAAGAGACGGAGTCTACCTGGCTGACCAGCACAGACACAGACATACCGCTGTCCTCCATCCAGAGCATTCCCTCAGAAAACTCTTCGGAAGGGGGCTTTCCGTCAGAGAAATCGCCCAACCTTGGTGAGAATGGAGATTGTATGTTGGCTTCTGTAAAAGCAAAATTACACCTAGAAAATTCTCTGTACTCCAGCATGAGAGGATAGTGTTATAAACTCACCGTTGGTGAGCAATGCAATCTAGTTGGCCTCTTGTTGCCATGGTGACGGTTAAATCCTTTCAATACCATATAGACAGGGCTGAACAAAATAAGTGCTCCTTATCTCTTTGTGTACTGGTGTTACTCTTGGTGCAAGGTGGAAACATTGTGTAAATAAGGTGTAAATTATAACAAAAATTTATCTGACAGATTAGAAATACAGAAGGATCGTTTGAGTATAAATAGGAAAGATATAGTTCTTCATTCATGATTTGTGATTTTATTTTACTTTCAAAGTGAAAAAATTCCCGCAAACGTTATAACTTATAGATTTTTTACTATTTCAAGAAAACTTAATTTTTCTTTTAGATCTCTTTGACGATGGCCTGCCTGCCCCAGCTCAGGCATATCTGAAAGTGTGTTCAGCCATGTCTGAAGTGGGTCTGAATGATATGAAAACAGGATGCACCCCTGCAGCACTCTCTTCACAGGAGCAGGACGTTCTGTCCACATCTGGTACAAGATTACAGAGGCGGAGTGTGCTGCGAACAGAGGAAATAGTATGTATATCTACAATTAAAAGTTTGCTTTTTGGTAGCTTTGAACAAGCCATTGTCATTTACATCACACCCTTTATACTAAACAAGCCATAGTGCAATTTTCAGGAGGAAAGGCTAAGTAGTTACAAACACTGATGGTATGTTTTACACCAAGCATTTTCACCCACTTAAGCCTGAAATCTAAAGGTTGTAACTAAATTCAAAATGTTATATATATATATATATATATATATATATATATATATATATATATATATATATATATATATATAATCCAACAGATGTAAAAGACAACGTACTTGCTTAAATGAATTTAAAGTGTTCAAGTAGTTTAAAAGCATGTGTCCATGATTTCTTGATCACGCCACTTTTAAAAGTTGTTCACAAATTCTGAAGTTCTGACCTGCTTCTACCGCAGATTGCACTAGGATTCGAAAACTATCACTGTGTCAAAACATTTCAGCATATATGACTATAAATACAAAAAAACAAACATAAAAAATGTAATAGAATTTGGGAAAAAAAGACAACATTTGGTTAAAATGAAATATATATCGTGTATCTTTGTATAATCTAATTCATCAAAATGCATAAAAAAAAATTGTGCTTTTAAAGCTGTAGAATCCATTGATCAGGATTAATCACAATTGACTAATTACAATCTATTTTAGAATTGAGGTGATAGATTCCATAATAAATATTTGTGTTAATACAAAAAAATATGTCGACCATGTATAATCATATACTCAGACAAAGTATATATTTTTAAAGGATATATCATATATATATTTAGGCATATATTACATATGGTAAATATACACATATAAAATATACACAAAATATTTAAATATTTATGTTAATATATGTTATAAATAAAATGCACATATAAAACTATATATACATATAATTTTACAAATATAAATTGTGTAAACAATTCAAATGTGGATGTTGTTTCTGGGCTGGTCACAATCATGTTTGATCACCTCCAAATACTTCAATGTGTTTTACTTCAGACCAAATGGCAGGACAACAGGATGTCGACCAAGCAGGTGACCATAACTGTGACTCAAAGTATCCGCAAGGTGGACAAGAGCGGAAAGATCAAAGAAACATCCCAAACCACGTATGAGGTCATGAAACCAGCGGACAATCTAAAGGACGCTGCGATAGACTCAGTACCACAATAAAATATTTGCACAAGATATCACATGGATTGTTCATTCGCCTGAAACAGATTCTGCCTTGGGTTTCTTGAAAAACTTTGGTGAAGTTGTCAAGGACCAAAGAAGTAAAAGCAGGGATGACCTGAATGAAGTTACATCAGTACATTAGATTGTTTAAATTTTGTCTGGTTTTATCTGCAGTGTTGTTGTGGATTCTTGTTTTTGTTGCATACAAGCAGTCTTAGTAAAGGAACTGAATATACATTTAAAGCACAAAAATATAGAGGAAGGCAATCAAATGCATTCATCTATAGATTTAAGAACTCCACGACTACTTCATGTGCTTTGTTACAACACATTTAAATTCTTTGGACAAAATATCATCAGCAAATGTTTGTATGTTGAATGTAAGCTGACTATATGTTAAAGTGCATTTATTTATTTAAAAAAAATGAAGAAAATTATTTGTTTGCTCTTATTTTCAAATATTCATGTGATGAAATGTATGTGTATGAGAATTAGGGCTCATGAATGTCCCATAGATCAGTGTTCTTACTACACAACAGTTGCCTTAAAAGTATTTCATCCTTTTTCATAGGATACAAGTCACCTAAACACTAATCTTTGTATTATGTTAAAACAAGGAGCGTGTCTCTTAATCTTAGAAAACTGTAAAAATCATTGTGAATACAAGGAAATCATTGTTTGGAACATAATTGAGGCTTTGTATGATGCTAAAGGGAGAAAGTACAGAAAAAGAAATACAATATGGGTCATTGACGCGTAAGAATGTTCAACAAGCTAATTTTAAAATAATAAATATAAGTTCAAATTCAAACATTAAAATCTGATGTTACCCTTCATGCAGAATACATTTTTAAGTGAAGTGATTTGATTTATTGTTGGCCATGACATATCGTGCAACCATGAGTTATCATAAGGGTGTTATGGAAATTAACTTATTTTAATACATTTTTAAAATGTCAACAAATATTAAAAGTTCATATTTTTGTTCTATAACTACCTCTCCTTCAATTAGCAAATATAGTAAAAACAGTGCTTAAGTTTAAACTTGAATATGAATCATTCATATTTCAACTAGAGAAAATAGATATATTTTACTTTTTGTTATTGTAATTATTGCTAGAATTGGTGACACTGGCGGAATTGGTGGTCATTATAGATGTATAATGACCACCAATTCCGCCACCAATGACCCATATATTGTCAATTACAGGACAGGTTTTTATTGTTTGGACTGAAGAGATTTAAAAACTATACATGTAATAAAATCCTTAGCCAGTGTCATGACTCAACCACTTAAGTGCCAACTGGTGTTGTAAACCAAAAGATTCTGACTAGATTTGGTGTGTGTGTGTGTGTGAGAGGGGAGAGAGAGAGAGAGAGAGAGAGAGAGAGAGAGAGAGAGAGAGAGAGAGAGAGAGAGAGAGAGAGAGAGAGAGAGAGAGAGAGAGAGAGAGAGAGAGAGAGAGAGAGAGAGATGAATTCAGAAGGCAGTATTTTTGAAATACACTATATTCATCACAATTTTCAAAATACAATTTTGTATAGTGGCACAGATGCAGTTTAGATCAATTCTATGTCTTGTGTAAGTAAAATAAAGAAACATGACGTTAAATAAATACAATTCAGGTACCAAGGCATTAATGTAGCATTGAAATCCTGTGATCATGATCCAGTTTCATGTCTAGTATGTATTTGTCTCTGTTCATCATAGGTAATAGGTCCTGACCTAAAACCTGTTTCCTCCGTCTTCATCCACTCGTCTGCTAGAAATTCTGGGAAGAAAAAAGCGATCTCTCTTCTTGCTGAATCAAGGGAATCTAAAAGAACAAACATGAAAGCCTAAAGTTTTTAACATGGTTACTGTCTTTGTAGTTGCCTTAAAACACTCAAGGGTTTTGTAGTATTGGAGAACATTCACAAGTGTGAAAATGTGCTTTAAGTTATTAAAGTTAGGTTACCTGAACCATGGGTAGTGTTTCTAGTGTCAGTCAGCCCATATTGGCCTCGTAGGCTTTCTGGTGATGTGAACCGGGCTCGAAACACTTTTGTTGGGCCCATCATCCCTCTCCAGTGATTGATAGCGTCATGTCTGGCTAGGATGTAAGCTCTCATTGGACCACTATGGTGGAAACAAGACAAAATGTGAGTAGAATCTATATAATTCAAAAACCGTTTCTCAGCTTGTCTAAAGGCAACCTGTAAATGACTCTTTACTCAGTTGAACACTAAAGAAGATATTTTGAGATATGTCTGGTTTTTCATCCAATGGATCACAAGCACAATGTTGTTTGGTTAACGTTCTACAAAATACCTTCTGTTGCGTTCTGCAGATAAAAGTCATTAAGTTTGGCATGATTTTGTGGTAAGTTAAAGATGAAATTATTATTGGTTAAACTGTGCCTTTCACTCTCAAGAGCCACAAGCACAATTTCATGAGTAAAATACAATCAAACACAGGTCATTTCAAGTGCTGCGATATTCACAGACACAGAAGCGGCCTGAAGACAGGATGCCATGGTAACATCAGCCTCGCTGTCAACCTAATTTGTCAGTTCTCCAAAGAGGAGTGACCATACAACCTGCATTCATTATTCCTTTAATGTGTCTATGCAGAGGGTCATCATACAAAATCTGTACGGTAATTTGCAGGTATTATAAGGGTGTTATTTGTGAAAATGGAGTTCTGAAGATTTTCAATAAAAGCACAGGTTGTACTCGTACAGGAAGAAGGGGTTACACAGTTCATCTATAACCTCTAAACATCGTTGCTGAGGAAGCCTTGTGTCCAAAATTGGGTTTCGGAAATTCTTTAAGGAATGTGACTTTTATCTTGTTTTTCTTTAAAATGAAAAAGTACAAATAGTTAAATATCAAATTTCAAATATAGCTGGAATGTTAATCCGCTACTTCATGTATGAATACAAAATAGTTAAAGAAAATTAAATAAATGTTATACGCGTTTTAACGTAATACCAGCTTTCATTTTGCCAAATGTTGATCCCCACCGGTCGAGCCCTTTGAGACACTGCTTTCATATTTTTATCCACAACAAAGGTAACTATGTGAATAAAGTTATAATAAAAAAATTATAATACATTCATCAAGCATTTACATCATTTGATTCTCTTCAGTGTAGTCACCTTTTAAAAGGAGTCATTAAGAGGTTTCTTAAGATCGCACCCTAATATGCTTTTTAAAGTATTTGAGTTCCTGTACATTCTGTGCTTTTATTGGCTGTTCTTTCTACGAAAAGTAATTCTTTTAAAAGTCTTTGGTTAGAAACCTTTTTATTTAATAAATTAATGATTAAAAATAACATTTTACCATAAAAACATGCATGTTTGCTAAATTATGTTTTTGTCTATTTTACTAGTTTCAGACAGTTTTGTAAGACAAAAACAGATTTTTTTACCACAAACAATAGAAAGAGAAACTCCGAAAGGAAACTACTAAATCCAAATATTTACCTTGACATAAATTCAACCAGTCTTTGATAGAAAAATCGCCCTATAAAATAAAAACAGAGAAAATGTTATTTCAACAATGTATCCACTCGAGACAATCCAACAAGGGCGATGTTGTGGTTTCTCCAACAGCTTTTGCAGCAATCTGTTAGCTTGGTCAGAGCGAGGGTTATGAATACATTATACAGACATATGAATACCTGACAGCTGCTCTTCCTTCAAGGCAGAATATGATGATAAACTGAGAGTGAGTAACAGTTTGTTTGGAGCCTTACTTGTGACTCATCTTGTTTAAAATCACACATCACTGATACACACCCACACATGTACTGAACCATTCCAGCTCAATCTGTTTGCAAAGATCATTTCCATTCATAAAACTTTGGATCAGGCAAAAGGAGCTAGTTGCACTTTACCTCATCGAAGAGCTTTATCCAATGGAATTGAATGTCAAATGCTGTGTGTAAATACTGCGTGAATGCTGTGTGTACTAGGGGTGTAAAGATATATTGGGACATCACATACTGCATTTTATTCACCTATTATTCACCCTTTTGTGGATTTCTTTCTTCTGCATAAGACAAAATTATATATTTTGAAAAATGTTAGTATCCATCGACTTGCATTTTTTGCCATACAATTTTCAGTTAACAATTTTTTGCGCAAAAAATTGCAAACGAAATTATGTCATAAAGATTTACTATAGCAAGAGAGTAAATGTTTATTTAATAAATTTTGTTTACCCCAGCGTTTTCATTTAGGAGTCCTATTAGTGCTTTAAGAAGTTTTTTCTTTGGTTTACCGTTTCAAAGTGACAGCTCACCCACAATTGGAAATTGTGTCATCATTTACTCACCCCCTTTTCATTTATAATCTGAATGTCTACCGTTATTAGGCAGAACACAAAAGAAGATATTTTCAAGAAAGTTAATAATAGAACAGCAGTGGCAGGTTTGAATTGACAAGGGGTTGAGTTAATGACAATAAAATGTTCCTTTTAGTTGAACTACCCTTTAAAAGGACCTTAATGTAATGTTGTTCTACATTCTCCATAATATCTTTCTTTGTAATTTAATTTACTATGTTAGTCAACGTGTCATTCTTCCAAATATATTTCTCTGTGTTCATTAGAACAAAGAAATGTTTACAGATTTAGAACAACTTAAAGGTGAGTAAAGGATTTCAGAACTTATATTATTGGGTGAACTATCATTTTAATGCGCTTCTGACTGCTATAAGGTTTTTGAGTTGACTTTTGTTTCATTTTCAATAAAACCATATTGCGCAGAATAATATAAGATTTATGTAAAACAACAAAAAGTCCCAGGAAGCATTCTGAAAATAAATCTCTTATTGAAGTTTCAAATTATACTAAACATTGTGATTCTACTATCGTATCAAATTACGAGTTGGTCTATCATCACACCCTTATCAAAAACACAGATCAGACTCTGAATCCCATTCCCAAACAGGAGCTTAATAAAAGATGTTGATGCCTGCTTTGAATTCAAGAAATAAAACATTTTTATACCTGCATGTTCAGCATAAAACCTTTCTGAGTCTTCCTTTCTCCACACCAGATCTCTCTTTCTGATTATAATAAAGTTTTCAACAATCTTCTGATGAAGAGCCTAGAACAAATAAAGAAAAATAAAAATCCTATAGCATCCTAAATCAATGTAAAACAGAAACCTCAACAGACAGTTTGTCAGTTCATCCATGAGTCTGTTCAGTCAACATGAGGAGTATTTTTCCAACCTTAACCTTCATCCAAACGAAAGAAGGTTAAAGCTGTCTCTAAGATCATTCTGATATAGAATAGATGTCTCTAAGATCATTCTGATTTAGAATAGATGTCGATAAGATGATTCTGATTTAGAATGGATGTCGATAAGATGATTCTGATTTAGAATGGATGTCTCTAAGATGATTCTGATTTAGAATGGATGTCTCTAAGATGATTCTGATTTAGAACGGATGTCGATAAGATGATTCTGATTTAGAACGGATGTCGATAAGATGATTCTGATTTAGAATGGCTGTCTCTAAGATGATTCTGATTTAGAACGGATGTCGATAAGATGATTCTGATTTAGAATGGATGTCTCTAAGATGATTCTGATTTAGAACGGATGTCTCTAAGATGATTCTGATTTAGAACGGATGTCGATAAGATGATTCTGATTTAGAACGGATGTCGATAAGATGATTCTGATTTAGAACGGATGTCGATAAGATGATTCTGATTTAGAATGGCTGTCTCTAAGATGATTCTGATTTAGAACGGATGTCGATAAGATGATTCTGATTTAGAATGGCTGTCTCTAAGATGATTCTGATTTAGAACGGATGTCGATAAGATGATTCTGATTTAGAATGGATGTCGATAAGATGATTCTGATTTAGAATGGCTGTCTCTAAGATGATTCTGATTTAGAACGGATGTCGATAAGATGATTCTGATTTAGAATAGATGTCTCTAAGATGATTCTGATTTAGAACGGATGTCGATAAGATGATTCTGATTTAGAACGGATGTCGATAAGATGATTCTGATTTAGAACGGATGTCGATAAGATGATTCTGATTTAGAATGGCTGTCTCTAAGATGATTCTGATTTAGAACGGATGTCGATAAGATGATTCTGATTTAGAACGGATGTCGATAAGATAATTCTGATTTAGAATGGATGTCTCTAAGATGATTCTGATTTAGAACGGATGTCGATAAGATGATTCTGATTTAGAACGGATGTCGATAAGATCATTCTGATTTAGAACGGATGTCGATAAGATCATTCTGATTTAGAAAAGATGTCTCTAAGATCATTCTGATTTAGAATAGATGTCTCTAAGATGATTCTGATTTAGAATAGATGTCTCTAAGATCATTCTGATTTAGAATAGATGTCTCTAAGATGATTCTGATTTAGAATAGATGTCTCTAAGATGATTCTGACTTAGAATAGATGTCTCTAAGATGATTCTGATTAAGAATGGATGTCTCTAAGATGATTCTGATTTAGAATAGATGTCTCTAAGATGATTCTGATTTAGAACGGATGTCGATAAGATGATTCTGATTTAGAATGGATGTCTCTAAGATGATTCTGATTTAGAATGGATGTCTCTAAGATGATTCTGATTTAGAATGGATGTCTCTAAGATGATTCTGATTTAGAATGGATGTCGATAAGATCATTCTGATTTAGAATAGATGTCTCTAAGATCATTCTGATTTAGAATGGATGTCTCTAAGATGATTCTGATTTAGAATAGATGTCTCTAAGATGATTCTGATTTAGAATGGATGTCTCTAAGATGATTCTGATTTAGAATGGATGTCTCTAAGATGATTCTGATTTAGAATGAATGTCTCTAAGATGATTCTGATTTAGAATGAATGTCTCTAAGATGATTCTGATTTAGAATAGATGTCTCTAAGATGATTCTGATTTAGAATAGATGTCTCTAAGATGATTCTGATTTAGAATGGATGTCTCTAAGATGATTCTGATTTAGAATGGATGTCTCTAAGATGATTCTGATTCAGAATGGATGTCTCTAAGATCATTCTGATTTAGAATGGATGTCTCTCAGATGATTCTGATTTAGAATGGATGTCTCTAAGATGATTCTGATTTAGAACGGATGTCTCTAAGATGATTCTGATTTAGAATGGATGTCTCTAAGATCATTCTGATTTAGAATGGATGTCTCTAAGATGATTCTGATTTAGAATGAATGTCTCTAAGATGATTCTGATTTAGAATGGGTGTCTCTAAGATGATTCTGATTTAGAATGAATGTCTCTAAGATGATTCTGATTTAGAATGGATGTCTCTAAGATGATTCTGATTTAGAATGGATGTCTCTAAGATGATTCTGATTTAGAATGGATTTCTCTAAGATGATTCTGATTTAGAATGGATGTCTCTAAGATGATTCTGATTTAGAATAGATGTCTCTAAGATGATTCTGATTTAGAATGGGTGTCTCTAAGATGATTCTGATTTAGAATGGATGTCTCTAAGATGATTCTGATTTAGAATGGATGTCTCTAAGATGATTCTGATTTAGAATGGATGTCTCTAAGATCATTCTGATTTAGAATGAATGTCTCTAAGATGATTCTGATTTAGAATGAATGTCTCTAAGATCATTCTGATTTAGAATGGATGTCTCTAAGATGATTCTGATTTAGAATGGATGTCGATAAGATGATTCTGATTCAGAATGGATGTCGATAAGATGATTCTGATTTAGAATGGATGTCTCTAAGATGATTCTGATTTAGAACGGATGTCGATAAGATGATTCTGATTTAGAATGGATGTCTCTAAGATGATTCTGATTTAGAATGGATGTCGATAAGATGATTCTGATTTAGAATGGATGTCTCTAAGATGATTCTGATTTAGAATGGCTGTCGATAAGATTATTCTGATTTAGAATGGATGTCTCTAAGATGATTCTGATTTAGAATAGATGTCTCTAAGATGCAGAGCAGAAGATTTCCAAAAGCAGATGTTTTCCTGACCTTGAGCCGACACTTCACACACATGTCTGTGATATATCCAGAATTGTAAATAAAACCAACAGTTATGATCACTTTCAGATGAATCCTTCATGTTTTCTCACCTCCAGAATGAAAGGATGAGCCACTGCATCAGGTTTAATGACCGCAAGGGTGAGCTGCAGAGCCTTTGCACATCTCATGCCTAACCTTAATACTCAAATATTCCCAAAATAATAAACCTGTGACAGTGTATATATGTTATATAATCCGCCTATAATATTAACAGACAGCTCAGCATCTGTAGTTGTTTTCAAAATAATCTGGGACGATATATTACGTGGCTTGGTTTATGAACTGTCCTTCCTCCACACTGTTATGTCTGTGGGCGCCGCCATCTTGCTTTGCTGTAAACAGGAAGTGAGCACAGAGGCGCTGTGAGGACTTTTATTATATATTGTTTCTTGTTTGGTAGCATTGGGACTACAACAAGAAAACAATTCGGACAGCTAATTTATTTTATTTACATTTTTTATTTTACAATTATATTTTTATTTTTTATATTTAATAATTATGTCATTATTTAATTATACATTATTAATATAAAAATATATTTTTTACATTAGTTAAGGCATCATAGAATAACATTAATAACTAATATTAATTTGGTGGGACTTGACATTAACAAAGTATAAATAAATACTGATCAACTAAATTCTAAAATTATTGGTTCCATATGACTACATGAAGTTGATTTAACCTACTGTAGATTATCTTCAAATAAAAAAAATTGAATTATGTGGAACCGATGTACATTTTAAAATGAAGTAATTCTTACAACCCATTTTTTTATTTACTGTTTAATAATTTACATTTTTTAATTTACCCATTGTGTTAATACATTTACATTCCAGTCTATTCAGTAGAGTTAATATAGATTTCTACACACCTATAATTCTTTGTTCAATTGTAATTCGGTGTGATCATCCGGGTTCTGACCCAGTCACCAAACCTCACCTCACCTTTACCCGGACCACCAGTGGTCACACGGTCTTCAGTGGACACCCCGGCATTTCAATGAGATTGCTGACACCAGTTGGAGCAACAAGTATCCTATTTTAACACCCTGTCTGTTTCATGTACTTCTTTAAAGGAGTGACAGGATGAGGTCAGAGGTGCATTTCCTGGGATATTCCCATTTGGTCGGCTGTTTAATGCCCTCCAACAATATCCATCACTACCAGACTTGCTTACTGTGAATGAAATACACCTGAAAGCGTTCAACTGAAATGTTTTAGAATATTACCAGAGACTATACATCTCAAAATCAGGTGACCGATACTTTTACAAAACTTTTTAAGTTTAAGTCTCTGTTTTAATAGGTACAATTTTACTTTACCACATTATAAGGATATATCACACTTTTTGATTACAAGTTTTTCATATTACAAGAATTAAATCTGTTTCTTTAACAAAAAAGTAAGCCTTTAAACGTATCTATTTAAAGGATAGTTCCTCCAAAAATAAAAATGTTGTCAGTAATAGTTCACGATTAGTTTTTAATCTGAATAAAACCTGTATAAGTATCTTTGTTCTGATGAATATAGAGAAAGATATAAGAATAAATGCTTGTAACACATCTTGGACCCCAATGTCTACAGTAAAAAAAAAATAATAAAATTTTTCTGTCCTGTATTTTTCAAAATTAATTTCGTATTGTGGTGGTCAAGAAATTTTTGGAGACAATCATTCTTCCAAATATCTTTCTCGGTGTTCATAATAATCTTAAACAACTCAAAGGTGAGTAAATGATGACAGATTTTTGGGGATGAATTATCCCTTTAAGGATTCATGGTAAAAAATAACATGTATTTTTACTTGATCAGGATAAATGCTAAAATGAAGTGATCATATAATCATTTCTATAATGTATAGAAAATACACTAGAGTTCTTTACTTTCTTTTCTCCGCAAAACACAATGGAAGATATTTGGAAGAATGGTGGCAACCGGCACACATTTAATTACATTGTTTGTTATAGAATTAAATTAGTTCTGCTACTTTATGTTTTGTCCAGATATGCTCGCAATGACATGTTACTAAACAAGTACAGCGGATCAATGAGGTTGTCCTAACATCAATTGCTTGATTCTAAAGGAAAGTGTTTAGCTACTGATAAATATAAAACCTGAATCACAATAGACCAAAAACATATAAATTATAAGGCTATGTCAGCATTCTGATAGGTTTGAAGATATTCAACTTTTCTTGCAAACATCCGAAAACATCACACATTGTAAATGTAAATATCACAGGACAAAAGAAAAAATAAACCATGAGACAAATTTCCAACAGAACATCTCCTATTCTTTATTCGATCTTATATTTATTGTAAGAGTAATATTTGACATCCCTGATGAGGGGGGGTGAAGGTGTTCACCTGTTTAGGGCTAGCACCTGTTTTAACATCTACTGAAATGCAAGTCACCTTTGACCTTTTCTATTCCAATGCTTAACAGAGCAGCAGCAGCCTCGCCGAGACAGCTGTATCAACCTCCTTGACGGCAACTGTCATACCTAAAGAAGGGCAAAACTGCCAAAGTCAAGACATTTGTGCTCTACTTTCCCATTTCCATAGTTTTCACATGTCTATAAAATAAGAACATCACAGTCCAGTGGACAGCATTAAGGAAATCATTGTGCATTGCAGAACTCATCCCGGGACCCGATGTTTGGTGGAATGTTTCATAGAAATCCCTTGTACTATGCCTTGAATAAAAGTGTCTGCTAAAAAGTTGATGTTATAAAATGAACAGGGATAACACACACTGGTTTGAAGGAATATGAGCGTCATTTTGAGAATCTGTTTTTGATATCTATTTAATCTATCTGGTCTAAGATAAAAATGTATGTATTTGATGTAAGCGTTCACCCAAAATGAATATGGTGTCAACAATTACTCACTCTCTTGTCATTTGAAACCTTAATGACTTTCTTATCCAGAAAAAAAGATAATTTGAAGAATGTGGCACCCATTCACAAAAAATAAACATTCCAGGCTCTCGTCCTTGATAACCTAATGGGTATTATTATTCAATTTAATTTGAACAAAAATCTATGTAACTCAAAATAGAGGTAAATCATGGCTGACCCCTGACGACCTGTGCACGGAGATATCTCTAACCAGGACTGAGAATTAGCTGTCTGAATTTCATTGCTTAAATATTATACTGTATGTCAGCCTCCGGAAGGAGCGAGAGCAATGATCTCTTAGAATAAACTGTCGGATGCTGTCGGACAAATGCTGACAGAAAGGAACAAAGTTATTAGCACCGTGTTAAATATAAACACACCCATCAGTTTTGGAGATTACGTTCGTCTCCAACATATATTGGTGACCTAGCACACACTTGTTCCCTATTGTTTGCGTAATGCATCACAGACACACCTACCAAGGGATTACCTACTGAATACAATGAATGTTCATGAAAAATGACAAATTCCCCATTTTTTTCTTTAATAAAACCTGGTTGTGTAATTTAACTTTATACGGAGAAAACAGCTCAGAGACATGTGTTGAGGTCATGCGTTGTGACCGTATGTGATGTAATGCTCTATAGTAATGTATATGGAAATATTTAATTCGTCATGTGCAGAATAGAAATTATAATTGTTCAGCATGCCCGGTGCATCACTGACTGAGCGATCATGCTGGCTATTTGTGGCTGTCACACACTGTTGAAAGGGCGCAGCGTGTTGGGTTTCAGAATAAGCCTCATCTTTGGCCCAGGGTCTCTGTGAAAAGGGATGGGTCTCCTGTTGCCCGAGCTCCTTTTAGAACACAGGTGCTGACTTCAGGGGTACGGCCATGCTTGTTGCAGGGGAAAATGTACTCTGACCTCTCCCATTTCCTCTGTAGAATTAGGTCAGGGTAATTCTGAAAGACTGAAGCTGGTGCAGTCTTTTGACAGTTTTGAAATATTGTGATATAAAGGCAGGTGAAGAGAGTGAAATTTTGAAAAAAGGTGTCGTTGACCTGAAAATGAAATCATATACCTGTGTGGCTTTCTTTCTTCTGTGGAAACGAGACAAGATATTTAGAAAAATGTGTTGCAGGATTTGTGTCTATATAATGGGAATCTGCGAGGCTAAGTTTGGTTTGATTACCAACGTATTTCTAAATATCTTCTTCTGTGTTCTGTAGAAGAAAGCCATACAGGATTAAAATCAAGTGGATGAGTGAATAAAATGAACTGAACAGAATTGTCTCCTTAAGTCTTCAAATGAATGTTGTTACGTTCAGCTGAATATTCTTTGTGTAGCATTTCAGATGTTAAACGTTAGTACAACACAGGGGCAAATAAACCTTTGGGGTCTACATTTAAACAAATTAACAATGACATTTCTCACAATATTTTTCCATATTTTTTTTAATATGTTAACAATATGATAATATATTTCCAATTTTCTGATATCTTTCACATAAAACTGCTTTGAAATAATGTACAATTTTAAAAATCCAAAAAACGGATAAAAGCAAAAATTACATTGGCCCTTTATTTTATGGACAATTCCGTTGTGTTCAGTTGTAATTTAATGCAGTGCAAAATGTTAAATACAGGTCTCCAGCAGGTTGTATCCTAGTTTTACTGTTTTTTAAGAGTGGTTAATAAAAACTATATTGTTAATTGTGGGGGGAAATTAAGCATTACATAAGAAAGTAGCAAAAAGAAAAGAACATTTGAAATACTTTCAGGAATGGTCCCACCCCTATAATCAATGTTTTATTGAGAATAAAATTGGGTTAATAAAATAACCTAATTACATTTTAGTTTTAAACATTATTATGGGTTTAATTATTTATTTTTGTAACTTTATATCTGTGATGATTATCAAAATGACTGCTGATGCTATAAAAATCTACTGATTTTCTAAACACATTTTTCACCAGCTACACAATTTTTTTTGTGTTTTTATATTAGATTCTTTATAAAAGTGCTAAAAGTTATATTTTTTTCAAGTTCCATAAAGAACCAAATTAATGAAATGTTTGTAGTTTTAAAGATTATTATGTAGTTGATTAAATACGACTTGTGTCTACCATGTTTTTGTAATATAATATCTGCCACGATTGTCAACATTACTGCTCATGCTTAAAAATAATCTTTAACGTTTGCTGCAAATTAATGCACATTTATTGAATTTCTACACACTTTGCTGCACAACTACAACTTGCATTTCGGCTGTTTCAAATATAATAGTGCTCAAAAAGAACATTTTTTCTCCCATAAAGAACCCTGTTTCACCTGAACTTTGTGTGAGGTTCTTTATGGAATAATTTAGACAAAAAGGCATCACGAAACACATTTGTATTACGAGTTTGTCAACATGATCAGAAATCTTTTAATCCCACATCATTTATTAAGTTTGATTTTTTCAGCAACAGTACAGAAGTCCCACTTTTATTTCCTGATTCCCGTCTTTGCCTTCTCTCTCTAGCTATATGTTTTAAAGAAGCATTGAAATTCGGTGTAAAAAGGTAGCTGTGGGTGTAGGGTGTCTCAAGGCGAGTGTGAACAGCTGAGAGGTGTGATTTCACAGGCTCGCTCTCCCCTGTCAGGGCCCTGATTGGGTTGGACAGCAGGCATAGGAGAGACCCTGGCTTCTAAAGGACACCAACAGGTGGGAGGCCACAGGGGCAGAGGGGGGAGTATAAGGGGGCTTGAAAAGGCCGGGAGCATGTGGCAATGCCTTGGCAGAATCCACAAGTCACGCAAAGAGGCGATACAATGAGGAAAGATGGGAAACTGAGAGGTTTTGTGTGTGTTGTTAGGATTGTTTTTGAAAGTTTTTTTTAAATGATTTGTGATTATTGTTGCATTGTTAATAGCTGCGTCAGGTATGTTTGTTAGTCGTTTTATTCCTGAAAACTACTGAAATATGGATTTGTGTTCCGTTTTGTTTTTAAGACGAGGAAATTGTGCATTTTTATTTATTTGGTGGTCATTGTAGAATAGATGAATGCAGTCTAGAGAATATACAAATGGACTTGGATAGAGAATGCCAAGTGCCATCTATGTGCTTTATAAGGAGGCAAATGGACAGTTTTACACCTCGGACATGGAAATGATGCTGTTAAGGTTTCACCCGAGGTGTCGTGCCTTATCTTTGATCTACAGTATTTCAAGCCCATACATCTGGAAAGCATAAAAGGTAGTTGGGTATGAAGCGTAGTACACTTTTTAATGTGAGATAGATCTGAGCTGTTTGCCTGGCTTTCTTCGTGGTGATCTTCTTCCCGAACTTCTCATTTTGATCTGAACCAAATTTAGGCAACCAATATTTGGAGGTACAATAAGGTAAATTCTTTTGTTTTTGCACATTATATGTAATATAGATTGTGACCACTATTGATTTTACATCAACAGAATGTATAACCAAACATTGTATACTACAGCAAAGTAATATTTAAGATACTAATTCTCTGTATTTATTCTATGAGGAACATTTCCCCTTGTGAAGACATGCTTCCTTATATGCCCATATGAATACTCAGGTTATGGAATGTAAGGAAGTGTGTGGTTTTAAGGGGACTCTACCATCAATGGACCAAACCTTTCTCTAACCAGAGCTTGTGATTGAAATTCATTGACATTAAAAGTCATTTTACATCCCACCTTTAAAAACATTTGTGAAGAATTGTGTGTAGCAAACATTCAACATGCTATTTTGAGATTGGATGTGTGATGATGAACTGTTTTGGGACATGTTAGCAGTTCTTATGGATCAGATGTTGTTTGTGGTATATTAAGGGTTTCCATCTCTCATCGAGACAGATTGACAGAGTCCAGCTGTATTTAATCCTTCTGGGAATTACAAACCTTATGGGGTGTCCAAAAAGAAAGAGATACAGACCATGTCACTTTGCCACCTATCAGCATATGTTTCAGACACTGGTGGATGGGTTTACACTTAAACTGGCAGTTCAACTCATATTTGGGTCGAGTTTATATTTATTTTATTGTCTTCTCAACAGGTAAGCGCCAACAATGATTTGATGATATGTGAACATGCATTTTGTCTAAGGAAAAACACCTTGCTGTGGCTGGTCAAATGGAACCAAGTCAGGTGTTTCTGCGAGGTTTGGTCCCCTTCAACCAGCTACTGCGTCGTGAATACAGCCAACATACTTCCCCCAAAAGATTATAAAAGAGATTTACAGTATAATGTGAATGTGAATTTTTACACTGTTGTCTTAAATGTGTGTCCCAATAAACGTGTAATTGTGAAGAATGTTGTTTTCAGTTTATTTTATAGTTTAAGGATTTGGCCTGAATTCTTTAGGAAATAAAAACATTGGATTTTATTTTTAAATTTTATTTTAATATTTACTCTTAAATGTCTCTTAAATGAAATAAAAGTTAACTTAAGTATTGTATTATATATGTGAGTATAATATATAAACTGTTTTCATTTCTGGATTAAACCAATATACTTTCTATTAACAGCTAGATTTGTTCTTATATTATTTTAATGAACAACTTCTTAATCACATCTTGTCATAAAGAGCATTTAAATTTGCATTGTTGTTCACATCTCCATCATTCATTTATTTTTGAAAAAAATTAAACAAGTTTCACTTCAATAAAAGGTATATTTTAAAAACGGTGGAATCAACCAAATTTACGGATATAAATTGAGCAAATGTATGTGAAAATTAAGTAATAAGCCATAGTAATTAAAATAGTTATGTAAGAATTCACCAGCAATATTACATTTATTTTAATAATTTGATAATTCCAAACTACATTGCTTTGAATAAACTGTGATTACATGTTTAGATTTCATATAGTTTTAATCTTTTTTAATGTGTCTCTTAAAAAAAACACTAAAATGATTTTAACAGATTTCATTCATCAATATTTAGCATTTTGTGATATTAACTAAGACACTGGATTGTTTTTAGAAGATTATACAAGCTGAGACAAACAATTAAAATGTAAAACTTAAATTAAAAAGAACTGAACATCCGTCCTACACATTCCAGCCAACACAAGTCTTTCTTTATTAACGCATTTGGAATTTTATGATGAAAATGTGCTATTAATGATCATATTCACATTTTCACAATATTTAATTAGAATTTGTCATGCAGTTTGGGAAAAATATGAAAGTATATCTGTCCCCAGAGAAAAATAGCACATAATAATGTTATTAAGTGAATCTTTATGATAAATTAAAGAAAAGTGTAACATAAATGAGAAAATGAATGTGATGTATGGAGAAACATTTCTTAATTTTTCGTTTAAACACTTAATCTAAGTCTATATTTTAAGTCTTTTTATGCATTCTGATTTTGGATCTTAGCTCTGCAGGTAGGACTCAAAACTAACTAGTTGGCGCCATCATGCGGTTTAAAATGGAACTGACTGCAGGAGAGCTGTCAAACAGCTGAAAGGACTGATAAAGTTCATTCATTGCATTAAACATTTTACTAATAAATACACAGGAGTGCATGTTTACAGAGGAACAATTAAAAATATATCTGTTTCAGGAAACATTTTCAATTTAAAACAGTAGACTATAGCTATTATAACCAGAAGATGACTGTAGCCAAATATCAGATAAAGTCTATGCATAGTTCTACACATCAAATATAGAAGAAATGATATAACTGCTTAAATCTATCAGCTTAGTCTTCAAAAAATTAATCTTCTTGATTTCTAATCAGTGACGTCACACGCGCTCTTACGTCAGGATGGCCGAGCGGTCTAAGGCGCTGCGTTCAGGTCGCAGTCTCCTCTGGAGGCGTGGGTTCGAATCCCACTTCTGACAACAACTTTTCCGCGCGTTGGAAATGTTTTACATTTAAACTAGTTTATTTGTACCCATGTACGCTTCTTGGACCTTTTAAAAGATATTTAATGATCTCTAATGAGACATTTTCTCAAAATATTGTAGTATAAAGAAAGTCAACCCACATGTTTGAAATGACCTGGGGATAAATGAGTGTTTTTTTATTTTTGGGTGAATTATTTCTTTAAAATAACTTGTTTTTAAATGTTAAATGTTTTTCTTGCTTTTCACAGTTTATGTCTTGAGAACACATAAAAAAGATATTGTTTTTGTATTTTAATTGGAAAACATGTTTTTACTGACAAAGTGAATTACTTTAAGCCTTGTAGCATTTGTTTCTATGTCTTACAGATTATAAAAATAAATTTGAATATAAAATTAAATTGACTACAGAACAAACCGGTCTGTTTATGATACAGACCCTTCAACAAACCTGCAAGGATTCTGTTCATGGACTTCAACACTGACCCAGATATGTCTGTAGTTCTGTCTGTAGTTCTGTCTGTAGCTGTGTCTGTAAATATGTCTGCAGCTCTGTCTGTAGTTCTGTGTGAAACTCTGTCCGTAGATCTGTCTGTAGCTCTGTCTGTAAATATGTCTGTAGCACTTTGTGAAACTCTGTCTGTAGTTCTGTCCGTAGATCTGTCTGTAGATCTGTGTGAGACTCTGTATGTAGCTCTGTCTGCAACTCTGTCTTTAGCTCTGTCTGTAGATCTGTCTGTAGCTCTGTGTGTAGTTCTGTGTGAAACTCTGTCCGTAGATCTGTCTGTAGATCTGTGTGAAACTCTGTCTGTAGCTCTGTCTTTAGTTCTGTCTATAGATCTGTCTGTAGCTCTGTCTGTAGATCTGTCTTTAGCTCTGTCTGTAGCTCTGTCTGAAGCTCTGTCTGAAACTCTGTCTGTAGCTCTGTCTTTAGCTCTGTCTGTAACTCTGTCTATAGATCTGTCTGTAACTCTGTCTGTAACTCTGTCTGTAGATCTGTCTATAGATCTGTCTGTAACTCTGTCCGTAGATCTGTCTGAAACTCTGTCTGTAGCTCTGTCTGAAACTCTGTCTGTAGCTCTGTCTGAAACTCTGTCTTTAGCTCTGTCTGTAACTCTGTCTGAAGCTCTGTCTTTAGCTCTGTCTGTAACTCTGTCCGTAGATCTGTCTGAAACTCTGTCTGTAGCTCTGTCTGAAACTCTGTCTGTAGATCTGTGTGAAACTCTGTCTGTAGATCTGTGTGAAACTCTGTCTGTAGATCTGTGTGAAACTCTGTCTGTAGATCTGTCTGTAGCTCTGTCTGAAACTCTGTCTGTAGATCTGTGTGAAACTCTGTCTGTAGATCTGTGTGAAACTCTGTCTGTAGATCTGTGTGAAACTCTGTCTGTAGATCTGTGTGAAACTCTGTCTGTAGATCTGTGTGAAACTCTGTCTGTAGATCTGTCTGAAACTCTGTCTGTAGATCTGTGTGAAACTCTGTCTGTAGATCTGTCTGAAACTCTGTCTGTAGATCTGTCTATAACTCTGTCTGAAATTCTGTCTGTAAATCTGACTGTAGCTCTGTCTGTTAATACATCACCAGCTTTCTTACAGACGGACAACAGCTTGTCAATCATCTCCGACAGTCTCACCAGCAGCACTACGGTGGCCGAGGAGTTATAAACAAAACAACAAATCGGAACACAAATAACAAAAATGAAAACCAAAAATTAAATTACAAATCAGAAACCTCGAAATCAAACCCAAAAACAAAACTGCAAATCATAAAACAAAACAACAACTCCGGGAACAAAACCGCAGAACGGAAACCATAATGACAAGCTCGAAACACAACAACAATTCAGTCAAACCGGAAAGGGGAGGGATTATGTGTGACCTGAGTGGTCACTGCTGATTGGTCGAAACACCTGTCAATCAAAATCAGCAAACCGTATATTAACTGCTACGAGAAAGTATGATTCTACGCTTTTCTTTGATTGTGACTTTTTATTTTTGATAATTTTCCGTTTTATCTTTTTTTTCTTCTCTTATTTTTTTTTTTGTTTCCCTGACTTTATAATATTTGTTGTATATGTTTCTGTCTGTTGTTAAAAGCGCTAATAATGTTTTTAAAAAAGTATGATTCTACGCGATATATATTTATTCTGTGCTCTGATTAGTTTGTTTAATTGATATAAAAATTGACTTTCTTCCATTAAGAGAGGATTTGTGTCTGCTGTGCTTTAGTTTCACATTGGATAAATAAAATAATTATTTGTTTTTTGTCTAGCTGAAATATACTTATATTTTTAACGTTTTTTTTAAATGCAATGAATATATATAAGGACTGATTTTATGCAGAACAGATTAATAAAATGATAAAATGATTATTTATATTTGATCTGAATCTGATATTTAAAACTGTCCAAAGATCTATAAAAACGAATTCTAAATTCCAAAATAAAAGTCTCGGAACTGTAAAAAAAAATCGTTAAAATATTTATTTTAACATAAAATAAACCCAAAAAATGCATTCTAGACTACATATAGTTTATAACATCACATTCTAAAAAAAATCTAAAATCGCAGCCGCCAAAGACACAAAATTAAACATTAGATGATTAATCTCCAGCACCAGATGGCGCTGTAGCCCATCTCTGTCCTTTAAACAACAACTTGTGATGCAGAAACAACGAAGGACTTTTAAAACATGGCCGACACAGATGGAAAACAGGCCAACAGCATCAATCACTCTACAGGTAAAACACACAATTACACGTCACAGACACTCATTTATTTACATTAATCGCTGACGTAAGCATTAGGCCTCTGACGTCACCAGAGAGTTTGGTTTCTAGCGTGTGAAGATGATGAGCGTCACTCTGCCATGACACAGCTCTGACACATGTGACGTCACTGTATACATGTCATCATTCAGTCATTTAAATTCTATTTTAATTCTCTCATGTGGTCCAAATGATGGCTTGTTACTCGTGGGTCATTAGAGTTTGTGTGAAATGATGGATGATGTAACAGAACTGCTGAATGAGAAATGTTATAAAATTGTCTATAAAGATGTTTAAAATGCTTGGATGTGTCTTAAAGACTTGTTTATTTGTTGTTATAGATGGTGCTGATGGCAAGGTGCATGGCATTTCAAGAGCCAAGGTATGTCAAGGATTGATTGTGCATTTATAACACATTTCTTCAAACAATACTAGTTAGTAGTCACTAGTTAAAACAATGAGGCATTGTCTGCTGGCACTGGGATTCGACCCCACAACCTTCTGCATACAAGTCCAACTCACACCACCAGATCACGACTGACCCGGATGGTACAGAGTCTTTAAGATTGTGTGTTTTATCTACAGAATGAAGGCAAAGAGCTAACCAAAGAAGAAAAACAGCGTCTTAGGAAAGAGAAAAAGCAACAGAAAAAGGGCAAGAAAGATGACAAGGGTCCTCCAGAAAAGGAGAAGGAGAAACCGTCAGCTCCAGCCCCATCAAAAGCAGCCACACAAAGCCCATCTCATAAAGGTTAGTGAACCTTTGCGACGGATCAAAAACTATATTCATCTTAGTAATATTATACATTTACAAAATGGTTTTAATGACAGTATTAGTTATACCATAAACTTTCACAGGTGTCTATCTTCTATGCATTCACATGTGTCTATCTTCTATGCATTCATAGGTGTCTATCTTCTATGCATTCATAGGTGTCTATCTTCTATGCATTCACATGTGTCTATCTTCTATGCATTCATAGGTGTCTATCTTCTATGCATTCATAGGTGTCTATCTTCTATGCATTCATTGGTGTCTATCTTCTATGCATTCATAGGTGTCTATCTTCTATGCATTCATAGGTGTCTATCTTCTATGCATTCATTGGTGTCTATCTTCTATGCATTCATAGGTGTCTATCTTCTATGCTTTCGTAGGTGTCTATCTTCTGTGCATTCATAGGTGTCTATCTTCTGTGCATTCATAGGTGTCTATCTTCTGTGCATTCATAGGTGTCTATCTTCTATGCATTCATAGGTGTCTATCTTCTATGCATTCATTGGTGTCTATCTTCTATGCATTCATTGGTGTCTATCTTCTATGCATTCATAGGTGTCTATCTTCTATGCATTCATAGGTGTCTATCTTCTATGCATTCATTGGTGTCTATCTTCTATGCATTCATTGGTGTCTATCTTCTATGCATTCATAGGTGTCTATCTTCTATGCATTCATAGGTGTCTATCTTCTATGCATTCATAGGTGTCTATCTTCTATGCATTCGTAGGTGTCTATCTTCTATGCATTCGTAGGTGTCTATCTTCTATGCATTCGTAGGTGTCTATCTTCTGTGCATTCATAGGTGTCTATCTTCTGTGCATTCATAGGTGTCTATCTTCTGTGCATTCATAGGTGTCTATCTTCTGTGCATTCATAGGTGTCTATCTTCTGTGAATTCATAGGTGTCTATCTTCTATGCATTCATAGGTGTCTATCTTCTGTCCATTCATAGGTGTCTATCTTCTATGCATTCATAGGTGTCTATCTTCTATGCATTCATTGGTGTCTATCTTCTATGCATTCATAGGTGTCTATCTTCTATGCTTTCGTAGGTGTCTATCTTCTGTGCATTCATAGGTGTCTATCTTCTGTGCATTCATAGGTGTCTATCTTCTGTGCATTCATAGGTGTCTATCTTCTATGCATTCATAGGTGTCTATCTTCTATGCATTCATTGGTGTCTATCTTCTATGCATTCATTGGTGTCTATCTTCTATGCATTCATAGGTGTCTATCTTCTATGCATTCATAGGTGTCTATCTTCTATGCATTCATTGGTGTCTATCTTCTATGCATTCATTGGTGTCTATCTTCTATGCATTCATAGGTGTCTATCTTCTATGCATTCATAGGTGTCTATCTTCTATGCATTCATAGGTGTCTATCTTCTATGCATTCGTAGGTGTCTATCTTCTATGCATTCGTAGGTGTCTATCTTCTATGCATTCGTAGGTGTCTATCTTCTGTGCATTCATAGGTGTCTATCTTCTGTGCATTCATAGGTGTCTATCTTCTGTGCATTCATAGGTGTCTATCTTCTGTGCATTCATAGGTGTCTATCTTCTGTGAATTCATAGGTGTCTATCTTCTATGCATTCATAGGTGTCTATCTTCTGTCCATTCATAGGTGTCTATCTTCTGTGCATTTATAGGTGTCTATCTTCTATTCAAGCTGAATAGTCACACAATAGGATTTATTGTAAATACAAATCACCTTTTATTGTCAATGAGTTGTGGTGTTGTCTTGATGCTTCAAAAAGCAAATCCATCCATCACAAAAGTTAAAATCCAACATAAAAGCGACTCCTTAAATATTTATGCAGAAAATAACTGATGTAGTGAACCATGAACATCTAAGTATGGTAAAAGGAAATCATATTATTTTTCATTTTTCATCACTCGTTTTGTTGCATAGTTTGATGCTTCAAAAGAAATATAATGTAAACTTTTTAAACATGGCATTAAGGTAAATACTTTTCACTACCTTCTTTAATGTTCACCCTATTGTAGTATTATTGTATTTTGCATGTTTCAATGTCCATTAATATTCCATGCTTTAATATTAATGTTTATTTGTCCCCCTTATCTAGCGTCTGGCCCAACGCCTGTAAACGTATCTGTGTCTGAACCTCCTGCGGCAGCAGAGAAGCCCGCAAAGACCAAAGCAGAGCTGCGAGCAGAACGTCGAGCACGGCAAGACACGGAACGAGCATCAAAACAGGGCAAGAAAGAAGGAGGCCAGCCATCCTCCAGCAAATCTAAAGTCACCCCCGGCGAGCTTCAACCAGGTTACTTTTTGAATCTTAGTGGGCTATAAATGAAAGATTGAACTGTTAATCTTTTGTTTTGTTTACCCTCAGTTGTGAAAAGGTTACCAGAGCATGTTCAGGTGGACGACCCGGCTGCATTAAAGAAATTAGCTAAAAAGCTTGAGAGACAGCAGGTGAGTGTTTGTTTTCGTTGTGCATTAGTTGTGATATCTCGCTGTTGACGGACTGATGGTCCGGGTCTTCTCTAGGTCCTGTTTACAGAATAATTAACCCAAGTGCTTTACACTTGTGTTTTACAGAAGTCAGGGCATGGACGCTGTTTAAATATAACCGGAGTCAAGGTCTGGCTCCACAAATTTTCCGTGCAGTGTTTATTTCGTTTTTTTTAATGTACTTTGATTTTTATTCGTAGCTTCTGTGTCTGTCGGGGTGATTTTTACGATTTTGATTTCTTTTATGTTAACGTGGGTGTGTTTCATGTGATAAATTAGATGTGATGTGATGTGATGTGTATGGAGGCCCAAATAAGAGTGTTGACATTTAGAACACACTCTGTATTTTATAACAGACTGTCAAACCCCACATTTAACATTAATAGAAGAAGTTGATTCAAATAAATGAAACGATTTTGTTTAAAGTTCAGGGGAACTATAGAGTGGTGCAGAGAGTATTTATTTTCATAGGCAAACCTAGAAGTTAGCGCCACACTGGTTCCCTCAACCAAAGATACTGCCTATGGGAAGTAAATACACAGTGAGCGAATCTCCATCCATGTTTTTAGACATTTTTGTCCAGGTTTGAATATTTGTGAGACTTCTGTTCCTGGTGATGGGTAATGTAAAATAGAATACTGGTCAAAATATTTGGGACACTTACTACATTATGCATTAATATTTCTCAGCTTTAATAATCAAATCTCTTACAAATTATGAAATTAAACAAAGGGAACAATGGGAATTATTTTGCAACAAAAAAAAACATATAAATCAATCATATTGTGACTGGAATTTGCAGAAACGTTTTCTTCTAATATTATCGAGCAGCTTCTTAGGGTCTTATCCTGAGATGCTTTTTAAAGAGTCCCTGGCTCTTATTGGCTGTTTTTCTTTTGATCAGTGAAATTCATCCATTATAAAATATGTTTTATTAAATAAAATGTATGTTTTGTCATTAAAAAAACATGCATTTTTGCTAAATTATAAGTTCGTAAAATAAAGTAATTTCAGACACATAGGCACACACATTCAGGTCAAACCTTTTTAAAATAATGAGAAACATCTGTCTCAACTTTTGACTGTTGGTTTAGTCACTTTTACACTTGTAAACATCTGCCATTTTTTAGACAACTTTTAAAATCCAGAGCAATCCAAGTACCATTTTTTAAAATAAAACTGTTGTTTGACCTTAAAAAAATTATCATGAAAATTGCTAAAAAACAAGAAAAAGTATTTGCAGATGCGGTCTGGTTTGATGTTTTGTTATGTAATGCATTTGCAGTGTTCAGGAATCATAGTATTATTGGCCTTTTATCCATGGGTTTATTTATATTGTGTCGATGTGTAGATGTGTTGTTCTAGTAGAGGGTTTTCCATCAAATCCCCATGATGACATCTTCATATGCAGTGTTCTATTTCAGCCTCAGCTGTTGAACAGAGGATGTGACCTGCAGAACATTTGTTCCTAAAGAAACAAACACTCATAATAAATGCTGTTGTTCACTCTGTTCTCAAAGGTTCCTTTGAGGTCGGATTATGGCTATAAGGTCAGCCTGTTTTCCCATCTACACCAGTATAGCCGAAAAGCCCCACCTACCCAACAAATTAGGTAATGTGAGCTATCGTTGATGTAGGGTTTGTTGACATGTGAAAGATAATTTTAAACTTGTCAAAGATGCTGATAGATTTCCATCGGTGGTAATATTTCATATGGTTTCATTTGTAGCATCCCTGCCACAGTTATTCACCCATCTGTTGTTCGCTTGGGGCTGCAGTACTCTCAAGGCATCATAGCAGGATCCAATGCTCGGTCTGTGGCCCTGTTACATGCTTTCAAACAGGTGATGCAAAATAAAATCTGTAGCTCATTGTCAAGTTAATGTCATTTATACCTTAATATCATTTTAAATCATACTTGTTAACAATTTTTTACAGGTTATCCAAGACTATAGCACTCCTCCAAATGAAGAGTTGTCAAGAGACCTAGTGAATAAGTTGTCACCCTATATCAGGTTTATATTCTTTCATATTAAAAGTGTATACAGCAAACTTTTATGCAGTGTTTGATAGAATTGTTGGCATTTTTTTTTCATTATAGTTTTCTCAGCCAGTGTCGCCCCTTATCGGCGAGCATGGGCAATGCAATCAAATACATCAAGAAGGAAATTTCAAATATCCCCAGTCAATGCAAAGAAAAAGAGGTAAGAGTTCTCATAGTTCACAAATAGGTTCTTCCAGCAAGGCTGTTTTCTAATTCCAAAATCCATGTTTTCTCATCAGGCAAAAACGAAACTGCAGCTGTGTATTGATAATTACATAAATGAGAAGATCACTTTGGCTTCTCAAGCCATTTCTAAGTGTGCTATTGAGAAGATAAGTAATGGAGATGTTATTCTTGTTTACGGATGGTAAGATATTTCAATATTCGCACATAATGAGATACTTCTGTTTCTGTGGCATCCCTTCTGTTTAATAGACCTCTTGATTTACAGTCATAATTCAGCCCAGAATTAAATTGTTTCATTAGGTACCCAACCTCTTGACATTTTAAAAGTGTTAGACTAAAGAAGACATTTTGAAGAACATTTGGAATTGGCACCTATTTACTTGCATTGTTTTTGTGAACATGTAATTGAGGTAAATGTGTGCTAATGCTGTTCGGTTATCAACAATTTACAAAATATCTTCTTTTGTGTTATTCAGAAGAACTGACAAGAGGTTGAATAACTGAAAAGTGTACATTTTTGATAGACTACTATAGATTACATTACTTTAATAGATATGTATTTATTTTGAAATGTGAACATGCCTGTAATAACCAGGCTAATGTCTATAAAGTAATTTTCTGAGAAAAGATAATAAAGTTTGATTTGGCCTAATTATTTCACTACAATTTTAATGAAAACTTACAGATTGTTCCTCCCATTGATTTAAACTATTTTATGTATATTAAATTAAAATTGACTTGCTGTGTCAAAAACATAATAATGTGTGTTTCCTGGTGGTCAAATCATCTAATGAAATTATCCACAGTATGCCATATTCCCCACAACATGAGATAAATGCATTTGTTTGTAATCTTTTAACAGCTCATCACTTGTCAACCACATTTTGTGTGAAGCTTTTGAGAAGGAGAGGAAGTTCAGGGTCATAGTTGTGGACAGTCGGCCCAGGCTGGAAGGCCGAGAGGCACTGAGACGTCTGGTGAAGAGGGGCATTCAGTGCACATATGTGCTTATATCAGCATTGTCCTACATCCTGCCTGAAGTGAGTCATTCTTTTCAAGAAAAGCTCATTATTTTGTTAGATCTCGCAAGCACATTTTATTTTTAGCTTAATGCGGCAATATGCACATTTGGTCTTGAAAGATGCTTGAGAAAGCAAGAAAGTACTTGTAGCTTTGAGTTGATGTTAAACATACATAAGCCGTTGTAAATTTAGAATTTTTACAATGGAAAAAACTAAATTGAGTTGTGTAGTTTTTGCATTACAGCAATGCAGCTGCAGTTTTATTGCAAAAGATCACGTTGCATGTGTTTTCTAAGCTTTAATAACTTGCAACTTTGACTTAGGTATCCAAGGTATTCCTTGGTGCCCATGCACTCCTTGCCAACGGATATGTGATGTCACGTGTGGGAACTTCCCAAATCGCCCTCGTGGCAAAGGCCTACAATGTACCAGTGCTGGTCTGCTGTGAGACCTACAAGTTTTGTGAAAGAGTGCAGACGGATTCATTTGTATCCAATGAATTAGGTAACTCCAATGTTTAGATTATAGTGACCAGGTTAATTTTAATGTTAGTAATCATTTATTAAAAAAATGTTGGAAATGGTAAATCAGACCTTATATTCACAGATGACCCTGATGACCTGATTGTGACCCGAAATGGAAAGACGCACCTAAAGGACTGGCAGACTGTTAAATCTCTGGGCCTTCTGAACTTGGTGTATGATGTGACACCACCAGACTTTGTAGACCTTGTGATCACCGACCTGGGCATGATCCCCTGCACCTCCGTGCCTGTGGTACTGCGAGTCAAGAACGTAGATCAGTGAAGATCAAATGAATGCAGTTCTGCCTTGCTTTTGCATCTGCATACAGGGATTTGGGTTTGAAATGCGAGAAAATTATGTCCTCACTGGCAGGACCAAAACGATATTCAATTATCCATTTTTACGACTTTTCAATTGCAAAGAAATTAAACTATTCCCAAAACAAACATTCACTAGATGTATCTTTGGCCCATACATTTTGGAAATATCTCTGTACCCATTGGGACGATGAAATTTATTACAAAGAGTAAAAATAAGGGTTTGAAGTGTCTTAAAGTGCAGGTGCAATTGTGACCATTCATAGGCTGAAAATGTTGCATAAAGGGTTTTGTTTATAATATTACCAAGTCCCTGGAAAATCTACATAAAAATAAATGTTTGGATAAATCTGTTGTTTGTTGTTTGTTGTAGGCCTACTTATAATAATACAAACATGCTCTTGTTGAACAGATTTCGCTTATATAAGTTGTAAAGGTTTGCTGTTATGTGACCACAAAACAGTGCACAATAATGGGATTATTGTACTAATACATCCTCACCATTCTAGTCTGACAAGGCCCAAAACAAGATCAAAACTATAAAGAAAAATGAATGGCTTCTCCCTTTTGTTCCAAATCATGTCCCAGTGGTTAGAGAGTTTGACTCCTAACCCCAGGGTTGCAGGTTCATGTCTTGGCCCGGCAATACCATGACTAAAGTCCCCTTGAGCAAGGCACCGAACCCTCAACTACTTACCACTTCACAAATGGCTGCCCACTGCTCCGGGTGTATGTTCATGGTTGCTGTGTGTGTCCAAAGTGTCCCAAAAGGTGAAGAGGAGTGAGCCGTTGGTTGTATTTTGCAACCTCACAATTAGTTGCTGCTGGATTTCAATAGCTGGCCCTTTAATACTTGAGAGCTAAGGACATTTAGCAAATGAAGGCGAACCCCAAAAAAATTGAATAATTTAATTTTAATGACATATTGGACATATAACAGTCACCTAGCATTTTCATTCTCCACAATATCAGTAAATAAAGCTGATATGTTGCTTGGTGAAGTCAGTTTTTACTAAATCAAATGTAGATTCAACCAGGATCATTTGTAAAACATTTTAGAAAGAAATACTAAAATGCATAGTATGTTTAACATGAATAAAACATTCAAAACACAACTGCTTAAATTGCTATGAAAACATGACACGTGAGCATAAATACAATTACACACAACAGGACATTACACTACTATTACCAGGGTACATTTACATTTATTCATTAGGCCGATGCTTTTATCCAAAATGACTTACATGAATTGTGAAGTTGCCAATTATGACTGCTGAGCAAACAGGGGTAAGGTGTCTTAATTGAGGACACTTCAGTCATTGCTAACTGACACTGGGATTCGAACCCCCAACCTTCTGCTTTTAAGTCCAACTCTCAAACCACCAGACCACAACTGACCTCAATAACACCACTTTCAGTTTTTTTTATTTTTTTTTTATTTTCTCGTTGTTAGTAGATGATTATGGTAATCTGGTAAACATGCAGGATTTGTTAATAATTTATGTTCAATTATTATTATGAACTAACATTTCCTGTAAATCTGTTATGAATCAAATGTCACTTCAGTACCTGTAAAGAAGGGTCCAAACAGTATGTTTTCCTTGAATTATTACATAGTAAGATTTGTATTATCGGGTACTTACACAACTGTGCTGTCTGATTTTAAACATTGTCTATCCTTCACAGACTCTGGCATTGTGCTTGACCTCTACATTATCAAAAAAAAAAAACATTTCTTCCTGGACAATCCATCTCTAAAGGAAGTATTCTGAAAAGTAGTAAATCATTGCATTACTATTAATATAATGCCTGTCATTAATTTACGAATCCAGTAATAAACTTTGTGTTTACATAATGTCTTTAGATTTTGTGTTATAATTTTGTATTTTCAAATACAGCACTTATATAAAGTGCATATAAAAAAGAAAATTATTAAATTTAATTAATGTTCTACATAATTAAATTATATAATTTTTTATAAAAAATAAAACATATATACGTTCAAATATATATACACACACACACACACACACACACACACATAATCTGGATGATTCGTGAATAATCAACTTGACAGCCCTGGTTAAACAAGCTTTTAAAAACTAGGAATATACATAATACCACATAGAAAAGTAGAATTTAAATTAAACGAGAGGTAAAATAAAATGTATACAAATAATATCCAAAGGTGCAGTTTAGTATAGTTAAGTGTTTCTGGTGAGTACTGTATTACTACATTTATATTTAGGCATTTAGCAGACGCTTTTATCCAAAGCGACTTACAATAGTCGAGGAGACAAAAAAAAGCGGTAAATAGCCGATACAACAATAGGTGAACAAGTGCTACAACAAGGTTACCAAGTTACACAAGCGAGATAAAAACCTGTAGGGAGAAAAATGTTAAGTTTTTATATATATATATATATATATATATATATATATATATATATATAGATATGTAGAGTGAGTAGGTTAGAAAAGAAGATACTCCTAGTGGGTAACTATAATGTACTGTGTATTTATGTTACAATAAAAATAAAACAAGTATTTACATCATGTGTGAAGATAGAGATAATATTTATTATAATATAAAAATAACAAATATAATATTATAATATTTAATGTTAGCTATAAAAATATTATTTAATATAAATAAATATTAAAGTGTTCTGAAATGATGGCACTGATACATAACTTACATATGAGTAGGATTGCTGAAACACTTCAAATGAAATCACTTAGATTGGACATTGGGTTGCTGGAGAGATCTCTGTAAAAATACAGTCGGCACGTTGACATGGCTCTTTTTTTTTTGGGTGAGAAAGCATACTTCTGTTCTAAAAGATGTTCTGGTACACACATTATTACCCAAATCCACACTAAAAAAAGTACACAGCAGTTATATCCATAAATATAAAAGTTATCATAACAAGGTAAAATATTGAAATATTGAAAAGTAAACCCTACCCTGTGTTGTCAACATAGGTGATGTTGCTTGACCCTAATATCGCCTTCCTAGGCCAAAATCCCAGACAGGGCTATCCTATACACTCCCTTCACATATATGTATGTATGTATGTATATATATATGTGTAAATACTAACCATATATACATATATACATATATATGTTAGTATTTACATATAAAAGTAGCTATTCAATTATATTAAATTATATACATATAAACTAGCTATTCAATTATCAGAAACAACAGCGCTTTTAAATGTCATATGTAGGTAAGAAAATCTTCCCCCACAATAACAACACATTTATAAGATATACCTCATTCATAACAAATCCCTGATTATTAAAGAATATTAATGTCCATTAAACAATAAAGAATTAGAATATTAATATCCAATAAAAATAAGAATATTAATATCCAATAAAGAATAAGAAAATTAATGTCCAATAAAGAATAAGAATATTAATATCCAATAAAGAATAAGAACATTAATGTCCAATAAAGAATAAGAATATTAATATCCAATAAAGAATAAGAATATTAATATCCAATAAAGAAAAAGGATATTAATATCCAATAAAGAATAAGAATATTAATGTCCAATAAAGAATAAGAATATTAATATCCAATAAAGAATAAGAACATTAATGTCCAATAAAGAATAAGAATATTAATGTCCAATAAAGAATAAGAACATTAATGTCCAATAAAGAATAAGATTATTAATGTCCAATAAAGAAAAAGGATATTAATATCCAATAAAGAATAAGAATATTAATGTCCAATAAAGAATAAGAACATTAATGTCCAATAAAGAATAAGAATATTAATATCCAATAAAGAAAAAGGATATTAATATCCAATAAAGAATAAGAATATTAGTTTCCAATAAAGAATAAGAACATTAATGTCCAATAAAGAATAAGATTATTAATGTCCAATAAAGAATAAGAATATTAATGTCCAATAAAGAATAAGAATATTAATGTCCAATAAAGAATAAGAATATTAATGTCCAATAAAGAATAAGAATATTAATATCCAATAAAGAATAAGAACATTAATGTCCAATAAAGAATAAGAATATTAATATCCAATAAAGAATAAGAATATTAATATCGAATAAAGAATAAGAATATTAATGTCCAATAAAGAATAAGAATATTAATATCGAATAAAGAATAAGAATATTAATATCGAATAAAGAATAAGAACATTAATGTCCAATAAAGAATAAGAATATTAATATCCAATAAAGAATAAGAATATTAATATCCAATAAAGAATAAGAATATTAATGTCCAATAAAGAATAAGAATATTAATATCCAATAAAGAATAAGAATATTAATATCGAATAAAGAATAAGAATATTAATATCGAATAAAGAATAAGAATATTAATGTCCAATAAAGAATAAGAATATTAATATCCAATAAAGAATAAGAATATTAATGTCCAATAAAGAATAAGAATATTAATATCCAATAAAGAATAAGAACATTAATGTCCAATAAAGAATAAGAATATTAATATCCAATAAAGAATAAGAATATTAATATCCAATAAAGAATAAGAATATTAATGTCCAATAAAGAATAAGAATATTAATATCCAATAAAGAATAAGAATATTAATATCGAATAAAGAATAAGAATATTAATATCGAATAAAGAATAAGAATATTAATGTCCAATCCCGTCAGCATTAAAAGAATGTTTATTTCTTCATCACAAACCAAACTTGCAACATGATGAGCTGACGTCATTACGCAACGCCCCCCCCCCCCCTGTGCAGAATGGTTTGACCCAGCGGACTGTTGCAATGCTGTGCGTCTCATATGAGAGAGAGAGAGAGAGAGAGAGAGAGAGAGAGAGAGAGAGAGAGAGAGAGACATTATATGAGCGCGGCTGGTTTTAAAGCGCTACAATGAGAGCAGAATGGACTCTGAGTACATTCACGTCATCGATATCTGGAAATGAACTCTGCGACAATTGTTCGGTTGTGTGATCTCCAACACGAGCAGCGCCTTTCTGTGGACTAACCTGAGAGTGAATTATACTGCGGGCCTTGCGACACTTCCACATACTTTACGATAGAGAGAGAGAGAGAGAGAGAGAGAGAGAGAGAGAGAGACAGACTGGGCACGACACGGGCTCACAACCCCGACAATGAATGTGGAATTACCCCCGGTTGCAACATGGCTGCTGCTTAGATGTTTGTTGGAAAAGTTCAGCCCAGAACATTAGAAAAGTTTGCGACCGGAGAACTTTTTGTGACGTGTGTGATTGATTGATTGATTGGCTCCAGACTTGAGAAGAGCGCAAAGTTTGACCCCCGTGGGTTTGGACCTCGAGTGACACCCAGAACTTCCTCCGAACCTCTCGCTCTTACAATGCATTTCTCCATACCCGAGACCGAGGTCCGGTCCGATGAAAACGGATCCACATACGTGGTGAGTGTCCGGGGGTCGGATGTTCAAATCTTGCGTTTAAAAAAGATGAAAGAATGGAATGTTCTCCACAAGTCTACAATGTAACAAGACGTCACTGCTCAGTCTGCCACTGTTGCTGTGTGGAGCGGAAGTGCTGCTCATCAGAGGGTGTTGGACACATGTGTGGGGTGACAAATGTGTACATGGACAAGTGTTTGTCCAGCTGAAGGTGGAGGCAGATCTGGAATGGGTTTGGTATGGATCCACAATCTCTCAGGTCCATCCTTCAGCCTTTAAGAGTTCTTTCTGCATTACAAATCTGGGATCATGTCATGAAAATGTAGAGCTCTATCTAAAACTTGTAGTACACAACACAGACATTTGCTGGTTCAGATGCCCATGTTGGAGTTTTTAGGGAGTTCTTTTTAGGGCTTGATGTTTCATTGTCAAGTTAGGATTGTCACATCCATAATGCCACATTTTCCTCATCAACGGACACTTGAAAATAGATATAGTAATTCTTTTATATTTAAGAGTTATGCCATTTATAAATGTTGGGTATTGTTGTTTATGGTTTGTATGTTGTAATTCGTAGAAATCTGAGAAGTTTGATGTCTCCCAAAAGAGGCCTTTTTTCCACGTCCATAACACAGGGTTGTTTATCTCTTTAAAATAGAAAACTTGTGCGTACACTGATGTTTTCCTAGGTTTAAACACTATCATCAAGGGTTTCGTATACTTTGAACTGTTGGTTCAATGTACTGGTAACAATTCCATTCTAAGTACATTTTTATGTCACGTCCATAATGCTGGAATGGGAATCATTGGGATTTTATCCAGCTCAGCCTGTTTTGGGAACGTGACTGCCCATTTTACTTTCAGTCTTGTGCATAACAGACTTTGGTTTTTGAGAATCGGTTGAGATCTGTTTGCGTGCATTCTTGCCAGGTGTGTCTGTCTACAGATGTGGTGCAGATGTGCACCCGCTGGGTTTGGTTCTCGAGTCAAGTCATTTATTTATATGACGCTTTTTATGTTTCCAATGTCTCAACGCAGCTGTACATTAAATATGAGTTAATTTGATAAAATGCTATCAAGGCAGAGTAAACAGCGCAGACGGACAGAAGAAAACAGAGGAGAAACACATGCAATATATCATGCAAACAGTCACATATGAGGTTCTAATGAATGGCACTAAATATTATTATGAAGTGCAAATAAAGCTGATAAAAGGGCAATAAAAGGGCAGAGGAGAACTCCAAAAGGAGAAAACTTGCGAGAAACCAGACCCAGCCAGGAGAACCAGTTCTCCTCTAGCAAAACTTCTGCATCTCTACAAACTCGCCAGAGACTAAGTGAGCAAAATAAATATAATAGAAATAGATTAAGTTATGCATTTAATAATATCCTTAAAATTATTGCAGTAGTTGTAAGAGCGATTCTTAACCAAATAATCAGAATTATTTTTGGCGTTTCGACACGAATCAGGCTTTGCATGTCTCCTGGATCACTTGTTGTTTGTGTTTATTTGTGTCTAACTTTTTTTATGGCAGATGTTTGTGATACAGTCTTTAAAGTGAAGGTCATGGCACACATTATAGTGAAGTGAAGTGACATGTGGCTAATTGGAATTTGTGCTCTGCATTTAACCCATCCCAGTGTAAACACAGTAAGTGAACTCGCACCCGGAGCAGTGGGCAGCAATGCTGCGGCGCCCGGGGGCAGTGGGGGTGCGAAGCCTTGCTCAAGGGACTCAACCCAGTCGTGGTATTCGTGTGGTTACGAGTCTCGAACCAGCAACCTTCGGATTACGAGTCCAAGACTTGAACCACCAGGCCACGACTGCCTTTTAATTCCATTAACATAAAAGGCATAAAGGTTTGAACTGCAGTGAAGCTTATAATTTTACACACGTTTTACTGCTTTTACATTTGAAAGGGTCTGGTGGTTAGAGAGTTGGACTTGTAAGCAGAAGGTTGCAGGTTCGGTCCCCAGTGCCAGCAGACAATGACTGAAGTGTCCTTGAGGAAGACAACTTACCCCCGTTTGCTCTGCTTTTATAATTGGCAACTGCATAATACTTGTAAGTCGCTTTGGATAAAAGCGTCTTCCAGATGAAGAAGGTAAATTTAAAAGAAATTACACATATTTAGATTGAGGTTTCACAAAGCAAATTCCAGATGCTTCCACAAGTAACACCTAAAGACACATCATATTCACCAAAGATAGTGCCTTAGGCGTAAGGGGGTTACAATGCAATTGACAGACTTCCAGTATATACAAATGGTCAAAAAGTGTGATGGTTCAGAGAAGTGTACTCATTTTCCCTTGTTTTGTATGTGGTGCCTGTTTTATACTGCTTTTATTTATGTGCTTGTTCTGGCATTCAGATCTTTGATGACTCACATGTGTTTGTCTCGTACATTGCTGTCAATGAATGGCTCATGGTTGCAAAATCACAGAAATCCTTTCAAACTCATGCAGTTACATGAATGCTTAGAAATGGGATTCATTGAGATTATTCATATAGTTGGCCACATTAACAAAAAGAAAGTCGTGTTACACAAGCCCCTTATGATGAAATAAGGCTAGTTAAAATGTTTTTGGGTCACAACCACAATGATTTGCAGATCTCCATGGGTTTGATTGCAGATTATAAAGTGATGGTACACACAAAAATCTGCAGAACACTTAAGAAGCTATTTCAAAGAATGCTGGTTACTGGCACTCTTTTGCATTGGTTTTGTCTCCAGACAACAGAAGAGAAAAGGTGCCATTGCAATTTGGTTACCAACTCTTTTCAAAATAGCCATACAGGACATAAACGTCATACAGGTTTGAATTGACAAGAGTGTAAGTAGATAATGACACTATACTTTATTTTTGGGTCAACTATCACTATAAGGACCACACAACCTGTTGGTGCCCTTCTAATATGTATTTTCTTATTCTAAAGTCGTTTTTTTCCCTGCAGACCACCTAGACTTGTTTCCGTTTATGTCTAGTTGGTAGAATGCATGCTTTTTGTAATTTGCCATGCAGTCTCGGTTGTTAGTCGTGTAAGCAGTGCATCCCTTTTTCCTCCACTTGTCCTGTATTTTTACTGCACAAAGCATTATGTCACTTTCCTCAACTCCTAAGGAGGTGTGAAGTGATGAGTTGTCAAAACAACAGTAGTTGGACAATAGATTAAAGATGTGTCCCTTGGTTTTAACGTGCCCAGACGGGAAATGATGCCACTTCAATTAACACAAAGTGTCGGCTCACCTTCTTGTGACAATAAACGGTGGAGAGCAGTCTGTGTTTATTGAAATGTGATCACAGAACTCTCCATTATGTATTTATTGGCACGTTCTGAATATCAGCAGCAGCGTAAAGATGAAAGAAAGGGCGCAAAATGGCTTTCGGAGAACTTGGGAAGTGACCGGAATCTTTATGGCTTATGTATGAAGTATCATTATTTAAAGATTAATTGTGATGTCTTCTTTCTTTCACAGGCTTATAATATCCATGTCAATGGCGTCTTGCATTGTCGTGTACGTTACAGCCAACTTCTAGGCCTTCATGAACAGGTAAGATTAAACCCATTTGTCAAGAAACACTCGTGACATTTCCAACAGTTCTCATATTATATCTTTGTTAAAAATTTAGCAAGGCATGGTTGGGAATAAAGATTTACAAAAAACATCACTGCTGCAGAAGAAATTAGATATTAATAGCAATGCAATACATATGATTGTGTATATAAAATCATTATACAAATTGTCAACTTTCTTGTAATCCACCTCGGACGTTTAGATAAGTTTCAGTAAAAACACACTTTCTTTTATACAGTTTTATCCCATTATTAATCTGCTCCAGAGATATTCAGTACATTTCATTGCGTTTGGGCATACATTAAACTATCATCAATGTTTAATGTAGGCCTTGATTGATCCAACAGTTCTGTTTGGCCTAGCCCTAGTGTTTCATTAACTGGTTTAGCACGTCCAAGTCTAGATTTCGAGAAAAAGAGTGCCTTCCGTTATCATAGACTGAGCATATTTACCAGAATTGACTTAAATTGAGCATAGGGACCCGCCTGTGAAAACTAGGCTTAGATCCGAAAATCTAATTCTGAGAAAACAAGAATTAAAGTTGGATTTGACCTGTTCATTTCACTAGGATATCAATCATGGACCTGGTCTTACTCTGTAAATATTAAGATATCAATTTTATGTTCTTACTGAATATTCTTTACATTGTGTTAAATTATTTTATGGATTAAAAAGAAAATCACAAATATTACATTAGGTTTTACAGAGAAGGTCACATATGCACTTGTGCTTTTTGTGTATGGTTCTGTAAAACACTTTACAAATATTAAGTGTGGCTCTATAAATGTATCAAAAATAAACAGTTATATAAACTTAATGAAATATTTAAAAAAACTTTGATTTGGTTTTTCAGTGCAAAATATTCAAATAAATGAGTAAAAATCTTATCTTTAAAATCAACAAATAGTTAAAGTTAATATGTTTTTATTCAACAAATGTTTTTTGTGACATACACCATAGTTTTTGGTAAATTCTAAATATTTGAGTTAATCAGATTTACTTTTTTTACTTGCATTTAAATAAAGACTTTTTTTTTTGTCTTACACAGTTTAAGTGTAGTGTTTTAAATTTGTATTATTTAAATTTACGAATGTTTTGGTTCAAATTGTTTGCTTAAAAACGTGTACAAATCTTTTTAAGTGAGCCTCAGGAGTTGCTTCTTTCAGACAAACACTTATGTCATCTTTCCTCATGAATAAGCGTAAACTTGTACGAACTCTGCATCAAGATCATGTTGTGTTGTTTCTCCGTTACTGTTGCTTGGTAACAGGGCGTACAGGGTCTAGCCAGATCATATTTAATACGTGGATGTTGTCAGGAAGAGTTGGTCCATTTAACCCAAAATTACAAGTCTGTAAAACCCGACTCTTAAGTTTGTTGCTTATAACGATTCAGTGTTTTTATTCTTTCCATAATATGTCCATATAAACACACAGTCATGCAATGTACCATAGAATAAAATCCCAGTAATGCAGATGGAGCAACAGCAGGTAGATTTTGGTAGATGCTCTGGAGTGTAACTAGATTTATTGGCTTGTTGTATGAAAGACGGATGGTGATCATACATATCAGAATATTTCTGAATAGAAGTCAGTGGTATGTCTACAGGTTTTGTTCTCTTAGAAAAGATTTTGGATTTGGACCTTATCAGTGAAAAGATAATAGACTGTTCATTGTGTTCTTGCAGATAAAAAAAGAATACGGAAACAATGTGGTTCCGGCATTTCCACCAAAGAAGATCTTCACCCTCACACCAGCTGAAGTGGATCAGAGGAGGGAACAGCTAGAAAAGTACATGCAAGCTGGTGAGATTTTTTTTAAACTGAAAGGTTACAACATCAACATTTTTGGGCATAGCTAAAGCTTACGAGTTTGTTTTGGAACCTGCAGTTCACCTTTATAATTTTTATATATATATATATATATATATATATATATATTTATATAAGGTGGCAACAAGATACACCCTTCCATTACATCATTTAATTTTTTTAAAGACGCTGATGTAATGGGGCTCCCTTTACTTTGGTGCAAACATCTGTTCTGGTTTCTTTTTATCATGTCTTGAATGCCATATGTAACCTTTTCTGGTCTGTATTAAGGACAACATGTTTTGAAAAGAAAACTCAAGAATTAAAATTCTTTTTTGTTCAACCTTATTTCAAACCTGTATGACTTTCTTCTTCAGAACACAAATGAAGATATTTTGAAGAATGTGGGTGACCAAACAACATTGATCCCCATTGTCTTCTCTTGAATGGATGCATTTGTCAAAAAATCTTCTTTTGTGTTCAGTCATATACAGATTCTGAACTACATATGGGTGAAAATTAAGGATTGCAGAATGTTTTTCCTTTAGAGAAATCATGAAATAGTTTGGACCACACACACACGGTACATTGTTTTCTACCATTTTTATGTATTTTGTAACAGGTTGAATTTTACTACACAAAGGCACATCAGTGTTTCTGGCAGCACCAAGAACCGCTCGCTCTAATCTGTCCCAGCACTGGCACTTTCCATCGAACAAGCTAAGCCTTGTTGAGCTTATTTGCTCACAGTCTGGGAGCCGCTGTTGGCTGCTGCTCTCCCGAGTTACATCACTGAGTAACGCGGTTATGGAAAATTAACCATCACAAACACACAAGCTGTTCACTGTGAATATTTTGTTAGTTTGTGCAAAGTGTCATTCGCAGTATTAGAACGGTCGTTTGGCGTGTGCTGGACTGGATGTGAAAATAAACATTGTACTTCCCGTTTGTGCCAATATTTATTTTTCGGAAATTAATTGAGCCGTAGTGGAATATCTGAAGAAAAGGTTATGTTGAACAGCATTTCCTGGAATTTGAGTTTAAAAATTGACACTCTAAACATAGAAGGCAGCTTTATGGTTCAACTGAGACACAAAGCTGTCATGGAAGATTAAAAAAAATACAGAACTCCCTGAGACTTTTTTAAAAAGATATATCACATAAGAAGATATTTTGAAAAAAGCTGCTTACCCAAAAGCAGCGGCATTCACTTCTGTTATATGGACGCAAAACAAAAGTCATTGGGTGCCAGTTTCCAACATTCTTTAAATTATCTTCTTTTGTGTTTTAAAACAAAAAGTCATATAGGTTTTAAATAACAAGAGGATGAATAAATAAAGACACCATTTTTATTATTGGGTGAGCAGGCATGCATATTCTGAAAAATATCTGAAAAATATAACTACATGCTTTGGCCCAATAATACCATTTTATAACAGCACTGTTATGTGTGATGTGTATAGAGCTTTGGTAGATCAGACATCATCCCAGTGAGTAGACAACGATATTTAGAATGGTACTTTCCTTGCTCTCCAGAAACAACCTTGGGAGGAATCCAAAAACTCTTTCAAAAAGGGAAATACATGCTTGCAATGTAAATGATTCTGCTAAAATTAGAAAAAACCCAAATGATAGTTTACACTTAATTTTGTGTGCTTCCTTGTAACTTTCTGTCTTTTTTTCTTTGTTTACAGTTCGCCAGGACCCAATCCTGGGATCAAGTGATACGTTTAACAGCTTTCTGAGAAAAGCACAACAGGTGGATACTGTCTCTATTTTATTGATCATTTTAAACTACTGGGTAATTTCTCCATAAAACGGAAGTTTACCAAAGAAACTGCTGCGGTAAATTATGTCATAAACCTTTAACATGAACTTATTTGACCCTGTGGATCAGCAGTTCAAGCTATAGATATGTAAGGAGGGTGCATAGATTCAGGCTGTAGTGATATCACTGTTGTGTTTGCTCTCAGTTTCACTTTTACTGAGTGTTGTTTAGTGAAGGCAGAGCTATATTTGCATATCCATGTATCTGCGTATATATAATTAAGAGTAGAATTCTAGCTATTTCAAGTCAGAAAAAATAATTATAAAAAATACTAAAAATGCTCAAAGATTAGCTTTCACCACTATCAACCACCGGAAGAACTCTTTCAAATCGCCCTATGACGCACAAAAGTATTATCGGCTTTTGGTTTAAAAGAGCCTTGGTAAAGTGCAACAGAATTATTGTTTTCCTTTTTTATCTTCCTGCATGTCTCGCATGTCCTTTTATGTGAGCATGTAACACATTTCTGACATTTCCCAATAATTTGTAACAAATTCTGTTTGTAATGCCAAGTATTCAATACCTTCAATAACGGTTGAAGCCCAAAAATATTAACCAAAAAAGAAAAACGTTGGGGCTTAAATTCCCAACAGGTGAATAAAAGACGTGCCAAGCTACAAAAAAATGTAAGTGGATTTGACGTATGCTTGTTGAGTGTGGACTCCTGCTGTTTTTTTCACTTTCCTACATTCCAGTAACTCTCTGTAAGGAGAATTTTTAGAGAGATCCCCAGGTGCCTATCGTAAAGCAGTCTACAGGAACAAAATATAAGATGAGACTTGGCCCTGTTTTTTTCATTTTCCAATCTCTGTAAAGATCAGCTGTTGCTCTGAGGCCCTGTGCCTCCACAGGAGATGAAAAATGCAGGAAAGAAAAAAGATGAATCTGCAAAAAGCGGACAGCTAAAGAACAGTTAGGCTTATACATAAATAAAATACTGCTCTAGTCAGCTCTGTTGTCTTTAGACCCTTTGGCTTTGTGTTTATTTTAGCAAACTCATTGCCGGATTAAATTTAGAATGCGTTGTTTAAATACATATAATTTGGAGGTGGGCCGAAATTCGACTTAGGATCTATTAAGCCAACCAAGGAGTCTACATTCAGCAAAAAACAGAAATATTAAAAACCGCATGATGTGCAGCAAGAATAGAAGCACTCCATGAATGCATAGGAAATGAAACTACACAGCTTCTTCCTATCCTGCATTTTTAGTGTCTGAAAGGGTGTGATTGATGTCACTCCTACTGCATGTTCATCATATTGTTCGCGGACATCAGCTGAATCTGCCAGTAAGCAGAATCTGTGTTCCGAGCAAAGGTCCTTCGTAAAAGCATTTTCAAGAACAGTACTTTCTTGCTTTGGCACAGGAGACACAGCAGATCCCAACTGAGGAAGTGCAGCTGGAAATCTACCTGTCCAATGGCCAGAAAGTCAAAATCAACATCCTCACATCTGATCAGACCGAAGATGTTCTTGAGGTAAAAAATTTTTTTTGCATTCTTTCATTTTCCACTTGTTTTTTAAATTAAATATTATTTAAAATATTATTAATTGCATTTAAAATATCATTTAAAGGCACCCTGCAGGCATACACGGTGCACTCCAGCACATGACAATTGCTTTCTACCATACTTTACAACCACTGGGCTGGCCTTTAGCACCTGAAGGACAAGTCAAGTGCTCAGCATAAAACTTGGCTTAAACATGCTAAAGAGTAACATGATCATGAGACTTTCAAGGGTATAATGATTAACACTTGGATTGTTAAACAATCCTAAAGCAAACCCAGAGAACTTTTAGATGTTCACAAGATTGCTTTAATAGGATTATTTTTTTTAAGAACGTTATTATGAGATAATGCAATATACCTCAAGTTGGAGTGGGATGGTCCATAACATGACTAGGAGAGAGATATTGCATTGATATAACTGTTCGACAGTACATGTATATGAATGATGTACACAAGAGCAACTAAGTTGTCTAAGAGAGTAGACAAAGCAACTCACAGAGAAGGCCTTATTGACACATTTTGTTGTTTTTAATGTGAATATGGACTTGTTAACAGTAGCGTGTCCTCTTTCTTCCTCTGTCTGTTTATAAAGCCGTTCACAACCAACTTGTTCATGTACATATGACCACCTAGTGACAAATTGGCACTGCAAGTCTCGGGAACCTCATGTCCTGCCCTGTGGTTGTGTATTAGCATTTACCTTCAGTTTAGTTCTTAGTGGCGGCGTGATACAAACTGCAAAGTGGTTCCTGAGATGTTTCTGGTCAAAAATCGCAAGGCGCTCAAATTCAAGAACGAGAAAGAACTGTTGTATAACAAAATATAAATATAAAAGAGAATTTGAAGCCAATCAAAACTTGGCAAGAATATTAAGGATTCCAGTTCTTTAACTTTTTATAGTTCTGTTTAAAGGCTGGATCTCCTAGGTTTGTTTACTATGTCCTTGTAACTTTCAGGGTTTCTATAGTTTACTGAAACTATGCAAAAATAAAATAAATTGAATCACAGTAAAGAGCTGTCCATTTTTCAAATGGACTCTTTATATATAGGTCTGCAATTTTTAACATTTATGTCCAGTTTTTACTGTGATAAATGCAATGTGGTTAATAATACACACCATGTTCTCGGCAGGCTGTGGCTTCAAAGCTTGACCTCCCTGATGAGCTGGTGGGATACTTCAGTCTGTTTCTGGTCCAGGAGAGGGGGGATGGGACCTGCACATGTGAGTATAGCCTTTGACCTTAATTTGACCTTATTTTATTTAACTTTGTTATAAATAAGTAAGGGCTCCGGTTGTAACATGACTCAGTTGTGAGTTAACCACATCCATAGGTCGGCAAGCTTTTTTGGTGACTGAATACAAATGCAGGCTTGACAGTTAAGTAAACCAAGTTCAAGTGGATGAAGGTTTGGTCAAGCTGTTGTTGGTATAATACAGCGCTGCTGTAGGTCTCAGTGTTAATTTAGGCAAGACGAGCATAACCATAACTGCTGTTTATATTTAGATGCCTGAAATAAAAAAAAAACAGAACCGTTTACAAACGTAATCATTTTATTTTAGTATTAAGTTTTATCTTATAACTGTTTGTGCTGCAGAGATGAATGACGCTTGTCTAAAATGTACAATATTGTGAAGACTGGGCTAAATTGATTTGGAGAACAACTTAAAAATATATTATGGCTGTCAAAATGAATAATCGCGATTAATCGTATCCAGAAGACAATCATGTATGTTTTGTGAATTGTGCATATTCACGTTGTATTTCTAATTACAGAGACATGCATGTGTTTAAGAAGAATGTACAATTTAATGAGTTTTTATATAAAGATTTAAGTAGTTAAAAATATATTTATGCATGTATACTATTTACCAATAGAACACTTTCACTTTCATGTTTTGTAAATAAGAAGTTAATTTTCACAAACACAAATGTAAAATATGTAAACACAGGCCTAATAAATAAGAAGTAAATCTATGAAGAAAGAAGTAATTCAACAAAAAAATGATATAAAGTCAATGAAAATAATGGTTATTTGATAATTATAGACAAGGATGTGTTAAAATAAATAATTGGAAGAAAATTTTGAATTAATGCCTAAAATAACTCAAATAAATAAATAAATATATGCAAAATAAATAAATATATGCAAATATTATTATTTTCATATCGTGGTGAGTTGTTCATTTTCCTTTGTGTGTTTTTATTATTTCATTGTACATATTTTTTTTTTACTTTTGGCAGGGCTTCCTTAGCAACTGCATAGCATCACCTTATAAAAATATCTAGTAAATATGTCTATTTAGGCAACCTATTGAAGTCCAAAATGATTGTTTCTAGAATCATTCGGTCTTTGTATATAAGCAACTTTAAGATAAATACATAAAAAAGAGACTGTATTATGGTTGCCTAGAGATTGAAAAACAGTCAACGCTTCAGTACAAATCGATGTACTGTGTTGCATTTCCTTAGTCAGTTATAAACAATGTTGGTAAAGACTTTGTTGGCAGGAATAAATGCAGGCAGCAGCAATATTCAAATATGATGTCACTGTATTGATTTGTATTGATTTTTTGCATCTGATTGCATTGCCTGAAACGCAGAGATACAATTATTTGCAACTTCCAAAATGAAACTGATTGTATACTCACTTGAAGGCCTGGTTTGTTCAAGCTTTGCAGAGTTCATATTTAATAATGTTCTGCCTTCCAGCAGTTTCTTAAATGACCAGTACTGGGTGCCTACATCATTACTGCCTAAACACCCCCAGGGGACAAACCAATGAATTTCTGAAGTCTGGATGGTTTTATTTCTTGCACAATACACATTATTAGTTCATTGCATAAAGTAAATGGATTGTAAAAAAGCAGGCATTTTTTCCCGGTTATTTTGTTCTCATTTCTGATGTGCGGTATATTATGGAAGTCTTTCAAAGGAGAAATCACCCTGAGAGCAATAGGGATTTTGGCAGAGGGCTTATTATTCCTTAAACATCACAGTGTTGGTCCGGTTCTTGAATCTGGAAGGCATGTCTTCTATGATTTTACACAGATGTCTGGCTTGTCTAGATATATTTTTGTCGTTTTGACTACATTTTCCACAATCCTTTTTTAAATACATGTTGTCATTGTTTAACTGCTTTTAGAAAAGAATCCTTGCACATCCCGGCGGAATTACACGCAATGTGCCTCCCACTCAGCTGGTTGCCAGATCCTCCTGAATGCAGAATTCTCATCAGAAATGATGGAAACCAGGCCCCATTAGAATCCTCCCCAAAAGCCCATCCTGGCACTCTGCTCATACTTGGCAGTTATGTGCTTTTGAGAAAAACACAGAAAAACATAATGGCCTGCAAACGGAACCTGTTTTGGGGAGGACAGATGGTAAAGACGAAGAGATCGTTGCCAAAAGCATGCTTTTCTGGCTTTAAATCATCAGAAAAAAGAAACTACTGCTTTATATCCAAGTGTTTAAACCCTGCTCATCACATTTTATTATAAAACAGAGATGGTTATTTACAGACGTTATTACAAGTGTCATCAATATTTCACCTATCAAACTTATAAATGTTATAGTTGCAAACAGCTTAAGGAGATCTTAACAGTGCCACAATATTCAACCACCACACAAAACTATGTTCATAGTGCACGTAATTAAAATTAAATGAATAGATCAGACTCTTACTTGTGATTGGATGAATCTTGTTTTAATAAACCCCTGTGGCTGCGTTTCATATTAATGAACTGGGCATGAAATTCAAGTTGCGGTGGAATTTTGTTGAGAAATTGTGTTTTATTTCTTAGTGAAGTGGCTTCTAAAATGTGCAGAAATGTCTGGTGGGGTTCGGCTTTTTGGAGTTGGGCCCATACGCAGGCCAAGAAATACATCATACACAGGGCAAATAAATTGAAAAAGCACATATAAATATTTGGATAAAAACACTGCCAAATTCTATATTTAATTAATAAAAATGCTTAGTTTTGACTTCCACCTCTGCAAATGATGTACAGTAGTTAAGAAGAACAAAAAATACATTTTTAAATTAATTTATTTGATTATGTTTACATTTATCCTTACGAGTACTGATTTCAATCCGATTGTAAAATGTAAATAAAATTACACATGCAAAGTCATGTATGTACTTTTGTGTTTTAGTGATTGCCATTGCGTTTTAAGTCGTTCATTGACAAAAATAAAAAGTTTTTTTGCATCCTTATCTATATCTTTGATAACATCTCTCTGACACTTGACCTCACAAGCCGTATTGCTTTAAATCCCATCAAATAACATAATTCTTGTCTTAACATGCTGTCTAATGTCAGACTACTGAAATGGTAAGACCGAGTAAAATGATAAAGCTGTGAAGGCATGCGCTATAGATCTGTCTCCTCTTTCCACTCTCCTGTTTTTAGTGTTTCTAAAAGCCTAACGCCCATTTCAGTTCTAAATCCCCGGCTACCATTTCTCCTTTCCCGAGTCTAGAGAAAACATCTTTTCTAACAGCTGCAGAATTGATTCTCTCCCTCAAACCCTCCTTGTGTCCCTCCTTTACTTTCGCACAAAGTTATAAACATGTTTTTGTGGCCTTGGCGGCTTTCGCCAGATGGACTCTTCCCCCATCTCACTTTGTTTGTTGTCATTGTTATTACTGTCCAAATGTCCTTGAGGCTGAAGACACTCATACATTTCATCTGTTCTCTTATTCTGTTGATGAAATCTCTCTCACCTCCTGTGGTGCCACAGACGTGAGAAAACTGCAAGAATTTGAGCTGCCCTTCGTGTCCGTCACCAGCCTGCACAGTCCAGACTACCGCATTGTCCTCCGCAAAAGGTACAAATCTGCCTGAGAATATGTGAACATTCTTTAAGTAACCATGTTTTTTTTCATGCAGCAGTAATATATTCAGAATGTGTTTAAATTAACATTTTACAAGTTGTACACAACCATGTTTTCCATGTAGCGCTTTCAAGATTTAAAAATACTTCTTAGAAATGTCACAAGCGCTTGCCAAAATGTAACTTGGACAGCTTTAACAAAGAGCTCCCAAAGGCATCTCTTCATGAATATTTGCTTTAGGAAGAGGCACCCCGCAAGGCTCCGTCTTTAGCCCTGTTTAGCTTTTCTGGAGAGGCACATGTTGACTTCCTGTTATAAAGATGAACATAAGAAAAGTGATGGATACTCTGTTGTTCGTTAAAACTGTAACTCACCGTGATTCTAATATCCTTGCGGTGCTATATTTCATATCTCGGAGTTGTTAGGGCTTCTATGATTTCCTTTTCTAACTTCTGAAAATCTTTAGCTAAAGTGCTGTACCTAACCCTAATGTCAAATGGGCATTAAAGCAATGGAAGTACTCTACTATAAATAAATGAATACAACATTTATTTCGAGTAAATGTAAAATCCACAGAAGGTCATAGAATGGTGGTATTTAGGTTTTTTCCCAACAGGAGAACCACAGGCCTCTTGACCTACTTTGCAGAAGAGTGCAGACAACCTTCAGCCATATCCCACCTGTTTACTAGATATAAATCTGTCTGCTCTTATTAGCTGCTAAGAGAAGAGAGATAGTGGAGGAAAATATATCCATTATAAAAATCCACTTGGTTCACCATAGCAACACTCCAGCAAACAGACCAGCAATGCCTAGTATATTAAAATGAGATGTATTAGATATTTTTTATGGCTTTATGAAGACTATCGATCTGCATGATTAAGATACTTTAAAACATAATCAGAATACATTTTGTGAGATGGGATGGAAGTAGATCCTTGAGAAAAAGTTTTTCGCCAGATGTTAACTACGATGGGAAAAGGAGAGTGTTTTTTCAATTAGGATTGATAAGCTAGTATACTTTTTTCATACTATTGGCACACCATCAACATTTCTTTAGCTCATTTGTATTGGCTGCGGGATCATGCAGTAAAAAGCACATTGGTTGTAATGGAAGACTAAGGAAAGATATCTTAACAAAGTTTGAAGAGAAATTGTGATATGTCATGTTATAAAACAATCACAACTGTATCTCATATTGTTTCAGTTACTGGGATACAGCATATGACAGCGATGTCATGGACAACCGCGTGGGACTGAACTTGTTATATGCTCAGGTAACAATAGCAAATCTTGTCATTGATAAGTTTTGAATAGTGAAAAATAATAACAATACGAAATGTACAATAATAATAATTGCTATTTTTAGGTTTCCCATTTGTGACATATTGCGGTCTTTAAATATAAAATTTAAATAGTTTTTAATTTGAATGAATATGCAGTACAGAAAAAGTTACAGTGTAAAAAGTAACTTCATCACTCTCTGTTTCGACTCAGACGGTGTCTGACATCGAGCGAGGCTGGATCCTGGTGAACAAAGATCAGCACAGACAGCTGAAATCCCTGCAGGAGAAGGGCTCAAAGAAGGAGGTACGTCTGAGCTCCACAGAGCGCGATATTTGATCCTCCACATGTCTGTGAACTGAAAGAGATTAAAGTCCATACCCAGACCAGAATGTCTAATGCTTCCATTTGTGATAACTTTTCTGTGTTTTTGTTCACCTACAGTTCATCAGATTGGCTCAGACACTAAAGTACTACGGCTATATCAAGTTTGATCCATGCATCACAGATTTTCCAGAGAAGGGCTGTCACGTCATTGTCGGCGCTGGCAATAATGAACTGAACTTTCATGTCAAACTGCCCAACGAGCAGATGAAAGAGGGCAGCTTCAAAGTCACGCGCATGAGATGCTGGCGGGTCACGTCATCTGTAAGTCTTTTATGCTTGTTGCTCTTTGGGTAACACAATATATGACCTCATTCGTACATTCATATGTTTTTAAAAAAATTAACTGCCGACATTAGCGACAAAAAGTGTGCAAAACGAATTGGCTACAAATTATTACTACCTGAGAGGATCAACAAATATTAAAGGGATACTTCATCCTAAATGGACATTTTCTCATGTATTTCAAAACTGGTTGAACACAAAGATTCCACCAAAAGAAATTTGGCTACTGAGATATTAGGGACACCATTGTCTCCGTAATATGAAATGATGTATAGCTTCTTTTGTGTTCAAATGGACAAGAAAGTAATACATTTTTCTACTTTATAGTCAATATGGCCATAGGGAGCATGGTTTCCAACATTGTTTTAAATATGTTTCTTTGTCTGCAACAGAACAAAAATTACAATTGTCTTTCTACTTTGGTTGTCAATGGTAGTCTAGAAATCTCAATTGCTACCATTCTTTTTGAGGGAAGATGAAGAAGTTTATACATATTGAGAACAACTTGAGAGGGATTCATCACATATAACTGATATTTTTTTCTACTACCATACACCTCATGATTTGATCATTTGATGCAATAATTTTAAGGCAAAAGCTGTTCAAATATGCATTCTAGAAATTACATTTGTATACTGTATACATAGTAAACAGTATACAAGTAAAGGATCCAGACAAAAAATCCTCTTTGTGTGTTTGCTTAGAATCTAGCTATGACTCTCCTTCAGGTATGTCTGGATTGATTCTATTCCTGTGCTGAAAATGGGAAGTTCATTTGAAACTCCAGTGAGAAAAAAAGCTACTTACAAAAGCACAAGAGACATAGTGTCTCAGTGCTCGGTTACATTCCTCAACCAACTACCAGACATCCCATCTATCCATTCATATTTATTTCATCAACTGACAGATCCTTGCCTTACATTTTATTCAAGTTTTTATTGTTGTGTGTTTATGTGGTGTTTTTAACAAACCATGTGAACCTGGGAAAACCCGGCTAGTCAATTTACACAAATCTTTCTAATGTAAAAAGACATTCTCTGAGAATAAAAAGACATTTTTTGAAAACAAACAGTTCTTGGACCCCATTGACTACCATAGTTAGAACAATGGTAGTCAAAAGTCGCCCAGAACTTTTTGCTGTACTACATTCTTCAATATATCTCATTTTGAGTTCAACGAAACACAAGACATAACAAGGTTGAATGGGGGGAGGTCAAAGGAGAATGTTTATAATGGTTATAAGCATGTTTCCATAGATCTTTCTTTGGGTTCATCAGATTTGGAACAACTCAACGTGATTCCAGAATTTATTTCTTGGGTAAACTATCCCTCTGTTAAAGCCGAGAGTGCATCAAGAGCTCCTTTTTATACATTCATCCTTGTCTTATTTTTTCAAGATTGACAACAACTGCTGCACTCAAACTAACAGAATCCAAACGATATCTCAGGGGAATGTGGAAACAGTTTATATTTTCGATTCCGTCCAATGCAAACAGCTGTGTGCGTGTTTGAGGAAGTTGCCTCCACTTCACTCCACAGTGGTCTTGGCTTGGTCTCTGAACTAGAATGGCCTAGAACGACGGTCTCTAGAGAGTTCAACCCGGCGCTGAGGACACTAGGTCCATCATGACTGACAGGGTTCCTGTGTTTGTGTAAACAACAGCGCTCACTGTGTATGTTTGGTGTCATCTGGAACAATTCTAATGACACACTTTTGGAGGCTTGAGGTACTGCTTGATTAAAAAAGAGATGACATTTCGAGAGAGGCTAATAATGAGTAATTGTGGTTTGATGGTAATTGCCATGTAGAGGATATTCGGAATAGTCTGTGTAATTGCTTCGGCATGAATAACAATGATTATGGTGATGGTGTTTGGAATAACAACCCGGCCTGAATCTGTAGCAGGTGCCTGTGGCGAACGGGACTGCGAACCCGAGCACTTCCACCAAATGTGATGTGAAACTAGAGCTGGCCTTCGAGTATTTGATGAGCAAAGACCGTCTGCAGTGGGTCACCATCACCAGTTCACAGGTTAGTAGGTATTATGGGCCATCACACATGTTTTAGAGTTTGTGTACATTCATTTTTTATTTATTCATACATACATACATGCATACATACATACATGCATGCATACATACATACATACATACATACATACATACATATACATACATATACATACATATACATACATATACATATATATATATATATATATATATATATATATATATATATATATATATATATATATATATATATATATATATATATACACACATACACACACAGTAGAGTTCTTTCTTTTGTTTTATGGTTTGAGTCAGTATTTACTTAGTTTGCCCTTGTGTGTCATTACAAAATATGAGTGTACATTTCTAAACATTTAATTTGTCATTATTTGTTTTAATCCGGTGAGACTTTTGTTATGCAGTACTGTGAAGAGACTTTTCACTGTGCTGTAGCTTTGCAGGTAGGTGTCTTGAAGCATCCTGAAGACATTAACACAGATCTTTAGGATTGAGTCTGTTGAAGTTGTTTCTGTCTTTTTTCATGTAATAATAGCTTACAAAAATCTCACTGGAAATGACCAAAGAAATGTTTCTAAATGTTCACTCATATTTTCTAATGACACACTACTGTAAATGATATAAATAACATTTTTGCGTGTGTAAATGCGGACATTTGCACAGTTCTGTACACGGAATTATTTTCTTTATATATACCTGTATTTTTGTATAGAACAATTTAAATTATATAGAAATGTTTATTCTTTTTTCTATATATTTCTCTTAAATATCTGCATGTAAATGGTGAATGCAGAATCATTATGAACAACACGCATATAATTATACAAATATTATATAAAACACAGACTTTTTTCTGTATTTATAAATAATCTAAATAATCTAAACCTAAAATAACCTAAATAATCATTTAACAGCCCTAGTTTTATTACTTGACAGACTAAACAGAATACTATGTTCCAAAATAACATCAGTTTGTTTAGATGCACAGCTTTCCACACATGGCTTTCACTTTCCATGTCAGCATTAAAAACTTTTTGCTAGTCGTGGTTGATTGTATTTTAGTATTTGCATTCAGCATTTCAGAAGCACTGGATTTAAACATCTTATGCTTCACACAGGCTATCATGATGAGCATCTGTCTCCAGTCTATGGTCGATGAGCTCATGGTAAAGAAATCTGGCGGGAGCATTAAAAAGGTCAGTTGTCTGTGTTTTTTTCTTAAAAGTATGTCAGATACCTGTAAAAACGTTTCAGTTTAGAGGCTTATCGGTTTAGTTATCTTGTGTGACGTGAAGACTTTCAAAATCACTGATGCATTACTCACATTTTAGAACATACTCATGATTATTTTCTTTGTCTGTAAATATTTCTGTTTTCCATCAGATACAAAAGAAACGACTGAACGGAACTGTCCATCGATCCGACAGTCAGCAGGCCGTAAAATCTCCTCCACTATTGGTTAGTGTGATGTTTCTTTTTATACAATTATTTTTTTGGTTTTTATAAAAAGCATGTAGTTAATGCATACTGTTTTTCAGGATTCCCCTGATCCCAGTCGTGAACAAGTAGTCAAACTCTCGGTTAGTAATGTCGTCGCGTTCGTTTTCCTTGTAAATTAATGTGGTCACTACAATGCAAATAAGGTCATTACTGTTTGGCTGACTCCAAACTTTTGTTTTGTTAGACAAAGTTGTCTTCTGTTTCGCTGAGAGGACTTAGTTCTTCCAACTCGGCAAGCGACATCAGCGGCAATGATTTCCACGGAAACTACGCCTTTGAAGGAATCGGAGACGATGACCTGTGATGGTACCACCCTCATAGACTTAAGGAAGAAAGTACAGATGAAATTAGTTTCTTTGAGATGAGTTTAGTTTAGAGATGCTGGTTGTGCAGCATTGTAACTTCCTTTGTTAAAAATGCTGAACATCGAGGAATCAATTTCCATTATTTCCATTTTTCCTTGTCAAATATTTGGACTTATATTGTTCTTGTATATGATTCCCCAAGCCGAAACTGGATTACATTTTAGTTTGAATTCAGTTTCTAAGGCATGATTTAAAAAGTTACAAGGGGAAAAGTTATTGCATTCAAATAAGATGTAACATGATGCAAATAGGCTCCATCGAATCGAACTTCATTAGTAGAGACACAAAACTGTGCTTTTGTCAGATATTATCATCAAATTTTTTCATTTTTGCTCAAGACTGCAGTTGCCCGTTGAAGTGAAATGCATACCAGATTTTTTTTTATTTTTTCCTTTTAAAATCTATCAAGAATATTATTTAATAGAAATGTGCAATGTGCCAAGGTTTCTGAAGGGGTCATTGTAGCCCGTTACATTGTACATTTGCAAGTTTAGAATGACAGACCCTTTTCTTGTGGCCTGCTTTTCTCTGCCTTACGCTGAATCAACCGCCTTACAGATCAAAGTCAACTTCTCAAAACGAAAATAAATGTAGCGCCGGACACAAGCGAGTTGAAAGCTGTGTTCCGAATCTCGCTTGTTGTTCTCTTCGGTAGGCCCGCTGCACTAGCTTAACCCAAGTTTTTTTTGCACAGTATTAAGAAAGGCTCAGATATTTATTGAGAAATTACCCGTGGAAAACCTCCTGGAACATTCGCATAAGGTGTAGAGGTCTGTCATTGAGTTTTGTGTTTGTTTGTTATTCAAACCAAGGTTTCTCATAAATGCCAAAATTATAGCTCACTAAAGCATTTTGCACAAAAAAATAAATAATTTCTTGGTATTGTCACTTTTATAAATATACATACAGTAAAGTATTCTGAATATTTACTAATCTGTATTATCTTCAGTATATTACAACCAAGTACATTTGATCAAATATAATCGAAGTTGTATAAAATAATTAGGAACTAACATTTATCGTTGTTTACAGAATTATAGTAAATTGTCAAGAAAGACATGTTTACAAATTCCACATATAAATTTCATTGATCATTTTATTACACTTTATATATCATTTTTGTTAAACATCATTCCAGTCTTTTTTCTTTTACATTTTGTATTGTACTAAATACATTGTGGCAATCATCTCAGAGGACTGTGATAACGTGGTGCTTGGAAATGGCTGTATCACATTTATGCTGGGGATTTGACTAGTCATGTGAAATGAATTTCCCTGTCCTCCGTTCTGTGTGTACATTCCTCCAAGTTTGCACATTATGATTAAATAAAACATTTCTCTCCTGCTTATGTGCCATACAGGGCAGCAGAATCATTTGAACTAAAGGATGTAATTTCTGCATCATTCTATAAAATGAAAAGTGTATACTGGCTGTACTCTTAAACATGCACTTCTCTCATAAAACTTCAGTATGATTATTCTCAGTCATGTTGAATTAAAGAATGGAAGTTGCAGCCTTCTGGGTTTCAATAAATCTAGGTGCCAAACATTGACATTTCGTGTTTTTCTTTATGTCTTCTACTCAATACATTTTTTTAGTTTGTTAACATTATTTGATGCATTTGCTAATGTGAGATTCATACATTTTAAAATAAATTAAAGGCATTTATTACCCAAAAATATATATATTTTATACCAACCCTTGTCATTTCTTAAGTTCGCAAAAGAATGATAGTAAACGAACAACGGCAGTATTCATCGGCATGGTTTTGTCAAATAAATAGCAGTGAGGGGAGTGTTTAACTAGTAACATTTTTCAAAATATCTTCTGTTTTACTTAAGAAAGTGGTACAGGTTTGAAGTGACCATAAGGTTAGTGACAAAAGAATAGAATTCTGAAATATTTTCATTTTCTCACATTCAAAAAACGAAATTATAGGATTTTTATAACAAATGAAATCCTCTTGGCCTGGAATGCTTTTTTAAACAATAATTAAAGACTGTCTCATTCTCGCTGGGCTTAAATTCAATAATTTTCATTATTCTGTTTTGATCACAGTCATCTTTTAATTAAAAAATCTGAATATAAAACATAAGTTTTGAAATAATGGAAATTAAAAGTATTTATTTAATTTACATCATCATATATTCACCAGAGATCACAGTGAGTTTCTAAAGCGTGCTGTGGTTCTACCCATGACTTGCCTTCATTTGCATGTTTATGGGTGCTGTTCTCGACAGCGTGAGAGAAGGATTACGGCTCTCATTACGCAAGCCTGAGGATTACAAACTGCCTGTCTCAGCATCTTAATAACATCCTGCTCCTCTACAAAAAACTACTTCCACACAGTCCTAACATATCATAAAACAACAGTTAACAAAGTCATCCTCAACACAAAATGTTTTATTTCAAGATATTAAGGCATTAATGAAACCTCTGCATACTTAAAAAACTCAAGCACCACACACCTACAAGATCATAATCTTCATTTCTTGGCAACCTGAAGTTGAACTGCATAATAGTTTACGCTCACTTTATCTTTCAACATTCCTATAACATAACATAACAAGTGGCAAGTCCATGCCAGACATTCCTTAGAGATGAAAAATAAGTCACAAAGAAATGCATGACACAAATTTTCACAATGCACCATTTTGCTTCAAGTAAACTCAGACACAAGGCAAAGGCATTTCACAATCAATAAAACACACACAACGACAAAAAGGTGACCCCGGTGTTATAACCGTGGGGATTGAAAAGGTGTTCGGTGGACAAAAGAAAAACACATTACATAGAAGCTTAAGAGGTAACATGCAATGTGGATAGGTTTGAACACAGTTTTTTTTATGGCAGTGATGCAGTAATTTCCGTTTGGCACTGATATATGAATCAAGCTCAGTCTCAGGAGTCTCTTGGTGAGCTTTGGGTAACACAACCTGCCCTATTCCAAAGCATGAACACATTCAGATAACCGTCTTTAAAATTGTGCATGACTATGTAGCAGCTTCTTGATATTTTCAAGAAATGGCTGTGAATAATTCAGTCCACAGGGCAAAATAACCAAAAACAAAGCTTAAACGAAACCTCGCACCGTCCACACTTTTATCTTCTATGGTTACACCTCTTCTTCATCCTCCCCCTCTTCCTCATTTCCACGAATCTCTACTTTATCCCACCCCTCAGCGACGAGGCTGTGCTTCTTCTGGTGTCGTTTATAATTGTCCCAGTGGCCAGTAGTGTAGCCGCACTCTTGGCACTTGTGTGGCTTTTCGCCAGTGTGCCGCAACATATGCCGCTTTAGGTTCATGCTCTGGTTGCAGCTGTAGTTGCAGATGGCGCACTGGAAGGGTTTGGCGCCGGAATGCACCCGCTGGTGTCTCTTCAGATTAGCCAGGTTGCCGCATGCATATTCACACAGGTGGCATTTGTAGGGTTTCTCGCCCGTGTGTACCCGATGGTGGCGCTTCAGGTTGTCAAAGTGAGCCGACGCGTAGTCGCACTGCGGGCACTTGAATGGCTTCTCCCCGCTGTGGGTCTTCATGTGGCGGGCCAGATGGTTGGGGTAGTGGGTGAGGAAAGGGCAGGCGGCGCAGGTGTAGACCTTGTCGCCTCGCTCGGCAGGGCAGCCCGGGGTGTCCTTAGTCAGCATCTCCAGTGTGCATTTTGAACATATCTGGGTTCCGTCCTCATCATCCAGGGGCGTGCCACAAAGCCGGCAGGTGAAGGGGAAGAATATGGGGGCTAGTGCGTTAGGTTTTGAAGCCTCCTGACCTGACTGAAGCACTTCTTCGGATGACTGCTGCACCAACCTGAAGTTCTGCATGTAGCTGCCGTCCTGCGCCAACTGGGGGCCAGACTGTTCCGCATCTGCAATTAAAGAATATTTGTTGGTCATATCTTTGTATTTTTGAATGTGGACGAAGAAAAAAGCCAAAGCAAAAGCTTACCTTCGGTAGGTTCGGAAACAACTTCCTTTGTAAGTGCTGGGGTGCGGTTTAAAGTTGGTGGATGGCATATGCTCTGGCTTACAGCTGTGTGCATGCGTTGGTGCCTCTTCAGGTTCCCTAAGGAACTGCAAGCAAACGTGCAATTATTGCACTTGTAGGGTTTTTCTCCGGTATGTATGCGCAGATGCCTTTGCAAGTTGACCAGCTGTGCTGATGCATACGAGCAGAGGGGGCAGCCGTACGGCTTTTCACCATTGTGGGTTTTCATGTGCCTCTTGACGTGGTTCGTATAACGCGATGAAAAACCACAAACTGTACAAGAATGCAGCTTAAGGGAACCATCCTCGGCACTTTCATTCCCTCCGCACCCGGTTGGTAAGCCAGTACAAAGCTTTCTGTCGGTGCCGTTCAGGCTTCCTTTGCAGCAGCGCATGCAGTAGGGCCCCACAAGGTCTATGCTGGGTCCCAGAGAGTCTTGCAGGAGCTGTCCGCATCCCCTGCAAGACAGATAAGAGGGAAAGGCACGCTCAGAAACCCCCTCCTCTTGCTCCCTTTCAGCTGCGCGCAGGTCATCAGCGTCGCTCTCCATGCTCAGGCGGCTGAAGGGGGAGCTTTCGTCGTCTCCCAGGGGGAAGGCAGGCAGGCTGATGTCAGCTGTATTAGATCACAGCAGGACACGTTACATTAAGCTTCCTGGGTGGCAAGATAAGTGCATGCAACAGAAACATACAGCAGCGCTGATAAAAAAAAAAAAAACATGTAAAATTTTACATTTTGTAAAGTGTAGCAGTTATAACAATTACTTCGTGTTTTTACAAATGTGTTTATATCATAAAGAGTAACCTGCACAAGATAATAAACTATTTAAACAGCATTAATACTCACAAATCAAGAGTGTAGAAACAGATCAAATTGTACAAAAACAATAAAAAGAGGCAAACACAAAGCTCCAGAGTTTCAGCTCCCTGTCTTTCACAAAAATTTCTTCCAGCTCCTTCCTCATGCACATGATGAGAGGAAATGTGAGTCTGAAGCACGGACTGCCCTTTATATTGGCCCTTTCAGAAACCCTGGGTGGATGATTACCCAGCCTAATGATAATGATGATGACTATAATGGCCCAGATGATGATGATGATGATGATGATGATGATGGTGGTGGTGGTGATGATGATGATGATGATGATGATGATGATGATGATGATGATGATGATGATGATGATGATGATGATGACGACTATGATAAAAACCCTGAGAAGAGGAGATGATGATGATGATGACTAAATGACTTATTATAATGTGTCCTTGATGACCCTTATATAATAGCAGTGACACATTGTATGTTTTCTGGATTTTCTCAAATAGTGTATTTCCAGGGTAGGGAGTTCATATGTACCATCTGTAAAGGATCGTTCACAATGCTCACTGACAGACCGAATGCACATTGAATGCATAATAAAATGTAAGTGTAAAAAAATATCTTTCCACAAAATGTTCCTGCTTGTATTGAAGTACTGTTATTTTTTTAAATAAAATCTTTTTTTATATTTTTTTATAGAAGCCCATTTCCACCACTGAAAATATAAAACCGTTAAATATAAAACTGTTAAAACTTTAATCTCAGAATTGCGAGTTTAAAGTCAGAATTGTTGATTTAAAGTCACAATAGTGAGGCTAAATCGTGCATTACTGCCTTATCTTTAGTTTTGAAATTAGAATTAAAAGGAAAATGAAGCCAGTTTCTACTGTGGCTCATTAATGCCCATACATTTTTAACAATAATTAAATTCTATCATAACCAGAAAATATTTGGTTTCAATGAAATAAAATGTTGTTAAAATTAAATATCTTGTTTGAATGGGATAACGGCGTATTATTCTGTTGTAATGAGATCTTTGCTTTCAATGATTTTGATTTTAGAGCATAATTCAATGATCTTTATTGATTGTTATTAAAAACGTGGGTATATAATAACATTTTCTGATGTTTAGGCTCAATTTATTAAAAAATAAACAGATTTTTTATATTTTATGATATTTGTTTATTTGTTTAATAAAATATAAACAGATAGTTCCCTATATTGTGAATAAATACATAGTCTGGGTGTTTTAAATTCACACCTATAACACTAGAATTGCTCAAATGCAGATACAAAAAGATTTCAGTTTGTCATAACAGTCTATGTGCCACATAAAATTGGGGCCAGGATTTACATACTATAACAGCACACATGGGGAGGTAAGATGCCACAAAAGTGATGAAGGGCAGTATGACGTTTATTAAATGTGCTCGAACGTATAATCCACAGAAAAACAGGTTCATAAAAACACATGTACATCCATGGGAAACCAAAAACACACATCCAATTCTTTCTGAGTTGCACTCCAGATCCAGAATGAAATGTTGAATTACAACAAATCCCGCCTGAATACATTTCATTGTACAGTTTGTTCATTTCTTTATGCAGATGCTTGTTCCTAGTTTAATATTATAGTTATATTTTATATTATATTTCTATATAAGAGAAAAAGGTATTTATTACTCAATAGATTTGCATATTCAACAAAACTATAGTTTCTAGATCATATAAATGACATTTGTTATGTAGACTATTCTTTTATTCAATATATATATATATATATATATAAACATATTATTGGTGGGCACAGATTATTATTTTTAATCTTGATTAATCTCACTGTAAATTTGGAATTAATCTAGATTAATCTGGATTCAAATGGCTAATTTGAATTCTGTCAAAGGCATGTAGAATATGTGTGCTACCCAAATAATACCAAAAGTAAGACAACCTTATGCTGTGTTCACACCAGATGCGTGTAGTTGGACGCTTGAAAATTTAAATTCATTTCTCGCTCTCACCCCCACCTTTGCAATTCGGTTACGTATACATCCGCGCTAAAAGATCAAAGGTGAAAGTCATCATAGCTTGTGTAGTATAGACGCAGCTCCCAACCCAACTTTAAGAATTGATTAACGGCGATATTTTTTTTATCGCCCGATAAGAGTCTCACGTTAACGCAGCACGTTATTGCCGATATAATATATATCATAATATATATATATATATGTATTTTTTTTATACGGTGTACATTTTAAGACATTCTCTGACCTAACTGAAAGTAAAATATGGAACGGACTCTATATATTACAATAAAAGCATGAAATTTGGTTGCATTTATATTTCAACGTATATTTCAATTTGTTCCGTGTTAACGCAAATGTTTGGAAAATTTTTGAGCAAATTTGTCGGCATGTTATTGGAAGACATGATTGTTTCTATTGCCTCAAAGTAGGTGAGAAATTTAAATTTACTAAATGTATTTTGTAAGTGTAGATTGTTATCTTAAAGTGAAGAATTAATCAGTGCAAGTAATCTTTAATTTGGTCAATTTTAATCAAAATGTGAGAATGCTCCTTCTTTCTAAAATGTCAAGTGTTTTTGGATGACCTAAACTTGATGGCTTGGCCATTAACTAAACACCCTTGAATACGTCTCATCAACTGACTGCAACTGTCTGATTCGCCTTGTGTCTTTTTGTTGGATAACTATTAATCTGAGTCAATTTTGCCTTATCTTTTTTGTCTGATGTCACTTGATGTTTTTGTCTGGTACATTTTAATCTGAATCCATTTGAATGGATGTCCTTTTGTCTGTACCTTTAATCTTGTTCTATTTCGCCTGATTTCTTTTTGTCTGGTACCTTTAATCTTGGTCTGTTCAACTGATGTCTTTTTGTCTGATACATTTAAATCCCAGTCCATTTCACTAGATGTCCTTTTGTCTGATACCTTTGAATATCAGTCAGCTTCGCCTAATGGTTTTTGTGTGATATCTTTTAATCTGGATCTATTTCACTTGATGTCCTCATGTCTAATATCTTTTAATCTTAGTCTGTTTCGCTTGACGTCTTTTTTTCTGATACCTTTTGACATGTATCAGTTTCGCCTATTGTCTTTTTGTTTTATATATTTGAAACTGAGTAAATTTCACCTTATTACTTTTTGTCTGGCATCTTTAAATCTGAGTCAATTTCACCTGATTTCTTTTTGTCTGGCACCTTTTAATTTGAGTCAGTTTTGCATAATGTCTTTTTTTCTGATACCATTTAATCTGAGTCTCTTTTCCCAATGTCAAATTGTACCAACCTGATACCTGACATAGTTTTTCCTGATACCTGAAGCCTTTCAATATGAGGCATGATGCCGTTTTGTCCTTTGACTGAAGCCTTTTAGTCTGATGCATTATTATATAATGACTAAAGTCTGAGGATGTCCTAATGATTTTTATCTGAACCATACATTTTGCTAGGCAGAGAATATTTTATATCTCACCTGAGAACTTTTCGATGCCTATGATCTTGCTTTCATTGTCCGGATCGGAGAACTCAAGTTCTTGTCCCAGGAGAAGGTCACTCTCAAAGGTAAGGCTTGCTGGACGAACAGTGGCTAAGCCATCTTCAGAATCCACTGAAAGCAAATAGTTACTGTTAAATAAACATACAGCCATGAATCTTGTCTTTTAACAACTGGACATACAGTTCATCATTCTTACGTGTTTCGTCATGTCTGAATCTTTTCTAAAAGTCATAAAAATTTCTGTTAGCACATTATAAATAATGTATTGTTTTTGAAATTATTCTGTGGTAAAAAGGACATTTTATACAATATAGAAAGTGATTTTGATTATGCTAAAGGTCATAGCAAGCTCTGAACCATTATGTCATATTTTTGGCATATTCTGGAAACAATAGAGCTTGACCAGAAGTGTTGCACAACACATTTGAAAGAAACCCCCCTTAATGGTGATATGTATATGTATTTTTAATTTGCTTTAAGACAACCCAAGTGTACATTTAATTTTTAAACCACTACTTAGTGTATTTTTTCCCGGTTAATGATCTAATAAACATGTGAACAATCAAATCAACTCATTTAACCCTCTGAATCAGCAGTATGAGCCAGAGACATGCAAGGATGAAACATCGCCGCACTGTTGTGTCAGCTCTCAATTTCACTTTGTTTTAGCCAAATGTGTGTGATTAATGGAGGCGGGGCTAATTTGCATATTTTTGTATATGTGTGTGCCCAATGAGCTGATAAGTTACATTGAGGCAAATTTAAAACAGAATAAAAAATTCACTTTTAATTTTTTAATTAGAAAAACAAAATTCAATGATTAGATTTAGGAGTAAAATAATCAAAAACTAAGGTCATATTGTTTCATAATAATATAATAATAACAATGATAAGACCAACCAGGCTCAGTGTGCTGGGCTTTGTAATATATATTAATTTAATTAGCTTATGTAATATATGTGTGTGTGGGGAGGGGGGGGGGGAGAGAGAGAGATAGGGGGAGAGAGAGAGAGAGAGTAAGAGAAAGATTGTAGTTGATTTACATATCTTTTGTTGCCTTTCTTCTGTTTCATTGCACTCAATAATTACAAATAATACTTTAATTAGCACAAGACACAAAACTAAATAAATTATATTTTTTAAATATTTAATAATATAAAAACTAATCTTTTTAAAAATCAAGCCAGGCACTTTCAAAAAGCATTTACTTTTTCTATGCTAGTACTAGGCTTAAGATCCCTGTTACTTTACTGCCATCTTCTGGGGACATGATGTTTTGGAGAAGGCAAGAGATTCAAAGCAAATGAAACATAACAACAGAGAACCAATAGAAATATAAACAAAAATTACAGGAGTAATGTTATCCCAAATATAGACCCTTTCAATCTTGTTACCCATCACGTTTGCCCTATCTACAAAATATTAACACGGTGTTTAACAGAACAAAAAAAACATTTGATTTTTTCTACAATCGGTAGCCAGTAAGGTCCAAGAACTGTTTGAATACATGCATTCTTCTAAATATCTTCCCCAGTGTTCATCAGAAAAAACAACAACACATAAACCATCGTAAACTATCTTAGTTATATATGTGTATAAATGTGTACGTGTATAAATGTGTACGTGTATATATGTATACGTGTATATATGTATATGTGTGTAAATGTATATGTGTATATGTATATGTGTATAAATGTATATGTGTATAAATGTATATGTGTGTATATGTAAATATATGTAAATGTGTATACGTGTATGAATGTATATGTGTATATATGTATATGTAAATATATGTAAATGTGTATAAATGTATATGTTTATATATTTGTATGTGTTTATATATTTGTATGTGTTTATATGTATATGTGTATATATGTAAATGTGTATAAATGTATATGTGTATATATGTATATGTAAATATATGTAAATGTTTATACGTGTATAAATGTATATGTGCATATATATGTAAATGTGTATAAATGTATATGTGTATATATGTATATGTTTATATATTTATATGTGTATACATGTATATTTGTATGTATATGTGTATAAATGTATGTGTATATAAATGTAAATGTAAATGTGTATAAATGTTAATGTGTATAAATGTATATGTGTATAAATGTGTATGTGTATAAATGTATATGTGTATAAATGTATATGTGTATATATGTTTATATTGGTATATGTGTTTATATGTATATATATTTATATGTGTATATATGTATACATGTATGTATATGTGCATAAATGTATATGTGTATAAATGTGTATGCGTATGTATATGTGTATAAATGTATATGTGTATACATGTGTATGTGTATGAATGTAAATGTGTATACATGTATAAATGTGTATGTGTATGTATATGTGTATAAATGTGTATGTGTATAAATGTGTATGTGTATAAATGTAAATGTGTATAAATGTAAATGTGTATAAATGTGTATGTGTATAAATGTGTATGTGTATATATGTGTATGTGTATAAATGTATATGTGAATAAATGTAAATGTGTATAAATGTGTATGTGTATAAATGTATATGTGTATAAATGTAAATGTGTATAAATGTATATGTGTATAAATGTAAATGTGTATAAATGTAAATGTGTATAAATGTATATGTGTATAAATGTATAAGTGCATATATGTGTATAAATGTATATGTGTATAAATGTATAAGTGCATATATGTATGTATATGTGTATAAATGTAAATGTGTATAAATGTAAATGTGTATAAATGTAAATGTGTATAAATATATATGCGTATAAATGTAAATGTGTATAAATATATATGCGTATAAATGTAAATGTGTATAAACGTATATGTGTATATATATGTATATATGTATATGTGTATATGTATGTATGTCTATATATGTATAAGTGTATAAATGTATATGTGTGTAAACGTATATGTGTATAAACGTATATGTGTATAAACGTATATGTGTATAAACGTAAATGTGTATAAATGTAAATGTGTATAAATGTATAAGTGCATATATGTATGTATATGTGTATAAATGTAAATGTGTATAAATGTAAATGTGTATAAATGTATATATGTATAAATGTAAATGTGTATAAATGTATAAGTGCATATATGTATGTATATGTGTATAAATGTAAATGTGTATAAATGTAAATGTGTATAAATGTATATGTGTATAAATGTATATGTGTATAAATGTATAAGTGCATATATGTATGTATATGTGTATAAATGTAAATGTGTATAAATGTATAAGTGCATATATGTATGTATATGTGTATAAATGTAAATGTGTATAAATATAAATGTGTATAAATATATATGCGTATAAAAGTAAATGCATATAAATGTAAATGTGTATAAACGTATATGTGTATGTGTATATGTATGTATATGTCTATATATGTATATGTGTATATGTTTGTATATGTGTATAAACGTAAATGTGTATAAACGTAAATGTGTATAAACGTAAATGTGTATAAACGTAAATGTGTATATATGTGTATAAATGTATATGTGTATAAATGTAAATGTGTATATATGTGTATAAATGTATATGTGTATAAACGTAAATGTGTATAAACGTATATGTGTATAAACGTAAATGTGTATAAAAGGATATGTGTATAAACGTAAATGTATATAAACGTAAATGTGTATAAACGTATACGTGTATATATGTATGTATACGTGTATAAATGTATACGTGTATAAATGTATACGTGTATAAATGTATACGTGTATAAACGTATACGTGTATAAACGTGTATGTGTATTAATGTATATGTGTATAAATGTATATGTGTATAAACGTGTATGTGTATAAACGTGTATGTGTATTAATGTATATGTGTATAAATGTATATGTGTATAAATGTATATGTGTATAAATGTATATGTGTATAAATGTATATGTGTATTATATATGTATATTGATTTTAATGAAACAGAAGTAAGGCAACAAAAGATATGTACATCAACTGTTTCATTAAAACAATGTGCATTAAAAGGATCACAGAGACATAATGTATAGTTTTAATATTATAGGATATAATCTAATATAAAGTCAATAAAGCATCTTACATTTTACAGGTTGTGGATTCTGCTGTTTTCTTCTTGGCATCTTCCAGTCAGCCTTTAAGATTAGCAACCTCCTCTAGATTCCATGAAAGTGATTAAGTCATTCTTCAATGCAGCGTCTATAAGTGTAAGAGATACACGTTTATCCTGACCTTTAACACAACACAACACAACACAACACAACACACAACACAACACAACACAACGCTAAATCCAGAGCTAACGTGCTAATCTCAAGGATCCTTCAAGACAGAATAAAGACATGACGTCACATGTCTGAATCGTTAAAATATACATGACAGTTAATGCACAAGAGACAGATTTAAATGTTGCTGATGTGTTGTGTTAAATACCTCTTCCGTCCCTCAACATGGACACCGTTCTCTACAGCTCTCCGTCCGCCATTCCTTAACACCGCGAGCACAAAGAAAGGCGATTAATGTTCGCTTTTTTTCACTACTTAATTGATCTACAAATTGCCATTGTATACATTTCTCTTCCGCTACGTTGCGTACTTCCGTTTCCTTCAGTGACGCATATCCGGTAACGGGGAGCTCACTTTTTAATTCTATTTGTACATTTTCCTTAATGTGCAATATTTACATTTTGGCAAAAATAGGGTTTATTATAAGAAAAATTATCTTATTATTATTATTATTATTATTATTATTAGTAGTAGTATTATTATTATTATTATTATTATTATTATTATTATTATTATTATTATTATTATTATTATTATTATAATCATCATAATTTTTATTATTATTATCATTATCATCATTATTATTATTATCATTATTATTATTATTATTATTATTATTATTATTATTATTATTATTATTATCATCATCATTATTATTATTATTATTATCATCATCATTATTTTTATTATCATTATTATTATTATTATTATTATTATTATCATTATCATTATCATTATTATTATTATTAGTAGTAGTAGTAGTAGTAGTAGCAGTAGTAGTAGTAGTAGTAGTAGTAGTAGTAGTAGTAGTAGTATTAGTATTATTATTATTATTATTATTATTATTATTAGTAGTAGTAGTATTATTATTATTATTATTATTATTATTATTATTATTATTATTATTATTATTATTATTATCATTATTATTATCATCATCGTTATTATTATTATTATTATTATTATTATTATTATTATTATTATTATTATTATCATTATCATTATTATTATTGTTATTATTATTATTATTATCATTATTATTATTATTATTATTGTTGTTATTATAATTATTATTATTATTATTGATGTTGTTGTTGTTATTATGTTATTATTATAACTATTTATTAACCGTATGTTCTATTTAATACAATGTTTTGTACAATAACACAACCATGTATTTCTTATAAAATATAGCCTGCATTGTATGCTTATAAATTAATATAATATTATAATTTGTATTTATTTATAAATGTCTCATATATAATTTATTGGTAGACTTTTAATTACATTTTACTTTTTTTGCTATATCAACACTTTGACATAAAAGAGAATTATAATATTAGATATAATAAATGCATAATAACACAAAAGCAGATGTTATGTTAAAAAAAAAGAAGAGAAGATTTTTTTAGATAATTTATCAGTTTCAAACCATTTTAAAAGCCACCCAAGCATTTCTATTTATTAAAGATTTCACATTTATAAAACAACAAAATATGTATTTTTAAATAAACTATTGATCCTGTAAAAATGCATTTAATTGTATTATTTCTGTATTAATTTAAGACACTAAATAATCACAAGACAGAGTATTTAATTGTCTATAAATGATCTATACACACAGAAATCTTCTCTTATTTCTATTTATATAGACTTTAACTTTATGTGTTTTTAAATTCTATACACCCCAAACTCCATATATTTAATATAATTAAATACGTGAACAGAATAAAAAATCTACGTCACATCATTGATACAGAAGACTGCAGGACTGTGCCGAGGGGGAAACCTCGAGGTTTAGGGGGACCTCCTCGTCTACGTCACAGGGCTCATCTCTGGGTCCAGGAGGACCGGAGGAGAGTCGAGCGTTTTACAGCAGTGGGCGGGGCCAGAGGAGCGCGTGTGTCCTCCAGCGCTCGGTGGGCGGAGTCAAGTGATGCTGCTGCGAAAAGACAACGCTGTGATCGGAGGTAAGACACCGATTTCCTAAAATCATTGCTGGCTTTGGGTGAGGAGATGATCTTATTTTATATCGTGAGCTGTATTTAACCTTACAGGTGTTGCTTTTTTTGGTTGAGTTGCTATACGTCATAACCTTGCCACTCCCTGCAGTGTTGCCATGCCCTGGACAAACCCTGTGAATAATGATTTAAAAATCATAACATTTTTATGAATGGAATACAATCTGTGGTGTCCCATAGGATTGTCCTGTTAAAGCGCACGTGCGTGTGTTTCTGGGATTTAAAGGTCCCTACAGCATGTTACTGTCACATTGTTCTAACACTTGATACAAAATGTTGCAACTCCATCATTATGACGTCACTGGTGAGTCTTTGGGCACTGTGTGGAGGTGTGTCCTCATCAATCATACAAAACACCATGGGCAGGATGCTGTAATGTGTGTTTTGGGCTCCCCTTTCCTCCCCTCTCCTAAGGAGAATGATCTTTATAATATTCCATTAGCAATTCATATTTTAGGTTTGTAAAGTGTTTGCCAAACTTTGCTTATTGCGGTGAAACAGAAAGGTTAGGTGCACATTTAGGAACAGTCCAGGGAACAAAGAGGAAAGCCTGGCAATGGGACCTTAAGATTTTACTCTACAGCTACTTAAAGCAATACAACATATTAAAGCTCCCTTTGCAATTGATCATAAGGTCTCTTATTTATTAAAGCAACCACTTGACACTCAAATTATAATCTGTCTTTATGATTTTAATCTTTCTTTTTAAATGTTGTCCGAGTCAAATGTAAGACCCTCAAGTAGATTTTATTATAGGACCTTATAATAAGACACTGCTGCTGTTAGGGTGAAATATAATTATAAGTAACCTAATGTTATGTGCTATACATCAGAATCAGGATCGGTTTTATTGGTCAAGTGGGCTCACACACGAGGAGCTGTCAAAAATACACATAACACAAAGGTAGAAAAAGTTGAATGTAAATTGATAAGAATAAAATAAAGAAAATATAGATGCAGTTTGGTATTTGCAAGTTTCTGTAAGTACTGTATTATTATAGTGTGTTGTGCATCATATAACTCTTAATTTTTAATTAAGAACACACTTTTAATATTTGTTTGTGTTTACCAAATGTAAACAATGACAGGATTTATCTTTAATGAGAAAAGGTAATAAATGTAGATTTGACCCAATACCACAAGACAATGCTGTGGGCTATTAACCAGGCGAGTCATGAAGTTGCAAGGAAGGTCTTTTCTATCATTGATTTTTTCCGTTGTCCTCATTCTTTTGTTCTAATGACACTAAAAGATTGAGCACTGCTTCTTTAAATGCTTTAAAGGCAATTTTACTTTACTCAATTTGCATAGTAAAAACCTGACAGCAAGTTAATGAGACACCACATCTGATTTTTTTTGAAAATTGTTTTTATTTTATATCATTTGTATGTAGAGATTTGTTCATATTATTGAATCCTTTTAAATAAATAATTTATATAATGCAAATGAGTTTTATGAACCATGAGATATTGGAATGTCTGTTCAGTTGTATTGCTTGAACATGATGTTCCTTGGTAGTATGAATAACTGATGTGGGATGTCTGGCAGTAGCATCAGAGCATCTGAATTTAGTTTCTTTTGAAGGTCAACATGAACAAATGACTGTTAACCCTAGGCCCCAAATTTGTGTCCTTTTTATATAAAAATGTGTACATTTGGCCTCTGGGGTTAATAATATTTTACATAATATTTTTCTTATATCCTTTTTTTCTATTGTTGCCTAATGTTCTTATCTCTCTCTCTCTCTGTTGATGTTTCAAATGTTTATATGTTTATGTGGTTTTTAATGTGCTTAAGGTCACACAACTTTAACATATTTAACCACACAATTAACTATTTTCTTAAATATTAGTTTACATAACACACTTTTGACCCTATCGATCAGCTGTTTAATTTTAAGATTTGATCTGAAATGATTGCTGGTGTCCTGTGTCAGCTCTCAGTTTCCCTTTTAGTTTAAGCAGAATCTGGCATGTGATTGTGTGGAGGAGGCCAATTAATATATCCATGTATCTGTGTATACATATTAAGGCAATGTAAATTGAAGTTATTTAGGAAAATTACTATTTATTATATATTATTTATTTATTAACACGGAAGAATACCTTTGAATGTGTAATTTCAACAGTCAAACATTAGTTGCAAGGGTTAAAACTGTCGATCACAGGAGACTTTTAAACACAACTACATGATGCAATTTCTCATGTTGGCATGAAGACATATATTCAGAGATATTACATGTACAGGAGGCCAGATCCCTATTAGATAAGCTTTTTTAAATATTTGTTAAACTATAGTTTGCATGCTTGTTATCTATGTGTGCATATGTGTTTGTGTCATGTATTTTTAGGTATGAAAATTCGTTCAGATTATGAGGATAAACAAATGTAGAGCGAGCCTGGACTGTACATGAGAAGTAAACAATGACATCGACCAAGGAGTGCTCTTGTGAACATCTTTCCTACGTCCCCACCATGGTCTCTTTGCCAATATTCAGTGTCACTCCTTAGACAGACAAACACTCAAAGCAAAAGCAAAAGGAACTCGCTGATCAGCTCCAAAAAATGAAGAGACCCAAACAACAGTCGCAGTCTCTCAGCTTTCTCAGCTTCTTCAGCCGCAAGCCCAAATCTGACCCTAAGATTGAGAAACCCACTGGTGCTTTAAACAAAGACGAGGTGGCAATCACTCTGACGCCCAATGAGCACGAACATTTGGAAAAAGTAAGATTTCTTTGCCATTTCTTCTCTCAGCCCATAAACAATACATGATTTATTTCTCTGTTACCTTTCATAAACCAAGAGCTGTAATGGTTAGTGTCATCTCAATTCCCTTCTCCACATTATTTTATTTAATTACTTTTAGTGTCTCCATTCTTCTGTTGCCAAGAAACAGTGTGGTCAGGTCATGCCATTTTCTCATTTTGCCTGTCTCACGTCACACCTGCATGTACATTTTATACATCTGTTTCCCCTCAGGACCAAGCTCATATTGAAGGCGGTGTTAAAGAAGAGGCTGGTAAGGATGGAGAAGATCTTGGGAAGACTGACGACGGCGGAGTGGGTGATGGTGGGCAAGGTGCCGAGTGTGGAAGCAGTGGTTCAATGGGGGTACTTTCCTTATCCTCATCAAGCCAGGAACATCTACTCGAGCACCTGGTCGAGTGCCCGCTCTGCCTCCTCAGTCAACCTCGTGGCCACTTCCCCCGTCTGTCCTCCTGCCAACACCGCGCCTGCACCAATTGCTTACGCCAGTACTTGCGCATAGAGATCTCGGAGAGCCGCGTGGGCATCGCTTGCCCGCAGTGCCCCGAAGCTCTGGCGTTGCCTGATGTCCGTGCCATCCTGGATGATGGAGCTTTGCTGGAGCGATTCGAAGAGTTCCAGCTGCGCCGCTTTCTGGCTGCTGACCCAGACACCCGGTGGTGCCCGGCACCAGACTGCAGGTTAGTGCATCAAAGTGCTGAAATGAAAACATTTGTCATTTTTTAGAGTAAAAGACATCACCAACTAATTTTGATTGGTGGACTCAACATAAGCTTCCTGTCAGACCTAATACATCACAATGGAAATTTTCAGTTCAGACAGGCCTTGACATAACTTTTCTATTCCATCCCCCCGTTTTCAGGATTAACACAAAGGCAACATCTGTGCCAGAGATGGCTTGTAACTAAACCTTCCAGAACATGGCCCTTCATGAACCAAATTGAATATAAATCATGATAGTCCAGCTGGTTTAAGCTGGATTTTCCAGCGGAGCTTAACTGGTGTTGCCTGTTCAATGAGCAAGACAAGTGAAACAGCATAAAATTGATGAAGTGGGGGGAAGATCAGTGACTCATTCTGCTCTGTGGTGCATTATGTATGGTTCTGAATGCAAGCGTCAGGTTTCGTCATGGTAACTGGATCAAGGCAGTGACGGGAAGCAGTGGCTGGTCGGCGGGATGTGTGCTATTTCTTGTCAACATAGCTGTATTAGGTATCACCTGCAGTGACCCCACATGAGGCCTCAGAGCATCCTCTGTCTTACCTACTGAGACTGATGAGCGGAGAGCAGCAGATGAAACGTGTAGATGATGGCAAATTTTCCCATATCAGATTCGAACGGAAGTTCACATAACACAAACAACAAAACAAAGTGAACAGTAAGCAGTGGATAGCTACTTTATAGTATCTTTTTAAACTAAATCAAAATGCTTAATTGTGTACAGTCTTATTTGTGCCTTTATATTATATTATTCATATTCTGTGATTTCATCCAGGTTTTCCCATATTTAATGTGAAAAAAGTAGATGCTTCACTTTAACTAAAACCAAAAACACCTAACTAGGTTGTTGAGAAGTTAACACTTTTAAAAAGGAAAATTTTTACATTTGAAAATAAAAAAATGACCTGTCCTGCGGCCTCATGCGGACTTAATCATAGCCATGTTGATGTAGAGATCCATCACACTCCGACTTCAGCCATATTGCATTAATATATAATGTGTATTATAGCTTAAACTGGGATCTGTATCAACATATTGTTACAATATAATGTATGTAAGCTTTTAAACGAAACACACTTGGCTTTACACATAGATCTTGTAGATTTCTGTTGATTCTATTGTAATGTTAATTGTCAAATGCAGACCTTATCAGAATAATTTGAATTCCCAATGTGTGCATGAGTACATAAGAACATTTTCTAGCTTACAATAACCAAAAATGTTTTTGTTATTCATTAGTTATGCTGTAATAGCCTACGGCTGTGCCGAATGTCCCAAGCTAAGCTGCGGTCGTGAAGGTTGTGATACCGAATTTTGCTACCACTGTCGGCAACTGTGGCATCCAGACCAGACCTGTGACCAAGCCAGACGTCAACGTGCCCGCCACACGTTAGGGGCCAATGATGTGTCCACTCTTTACGTATTCAACGAGGAACCTGGAGGTATGGCACACAGTTTCTTATCCAATATATATTTAAGAGACCTAAATGAGCACTTCCAATGACACTTTGTCTGATCTCTCTGGTGAAGATGCAGAGGAGATCAAGCCCTGTCCCCGCTGTGGTGCCTATATCATGAAGACTAATGATGGCAGCTGCAACAGAATGAATTGTACAGTGTGTGCCTGTCAGTTCTGCTGGCTATGTATGCAGGAAATCACGGACGTGCACTACCTCAGGTACACACACACGCATACACGCACACCCACACACTGTCATCAAGTTACAGTAAGAGTAGTCTCGCATCACCAGACCTTCCATTAATGGCATAAAGTCTAGTCTACATTGCACCTTATACTGGCTAAGAACCGCCCACTTAGAAGAGACTGTCTGACCCATTCCAAATGTAAAGTGACCAACTACACAGTTCATTTAGAAAACATAGATGAAATAAAACTGAATATTTATAATTTGCCTGAGTCTTAATGTCTTAATTAAGCAATATTAGATTGGATAACCTTTGCACACATTGCATAAATAAGTAAATACTTTTAGACCACGTTTACATGGTGAAAAGGAAATCGCGTTTTTGAAAAGTTTCACATACACACGATTACATTGTCAAATTGACTGGAAATAATGACAATAGTTTGTCTCTGCTGTTCTAAGTGGTAAAGTAAATCCAATTTTGGCTTTTAATATGTCAAGTGGCAACAGCAAACCACATCAAATGCAGCAATCTTTTCTTTTATTGTTAAAATCTGCGCAACTGAACGTGGAATATGCATGAATGTGACGTCATTGTTTTCAGAAAGTACAGTCTTGCAGGTGAAACAAAGTTTGGAAAAAATGGAAAAAAGTTTTAAATATATCCGATTTCAGCCATCCATAAATTTGTTGCCTTGTAAACGAATGGCTGAAAATAGCATTCAAAGTTTCAGTTTTAATGTAATGTTTTATTTACTTAATGTTTTATGTTTAAAGTTGTGTGAAGCTAGCTAATCCAAAGTTATAAGTGAAGGGAGTCAACTCTGAATAACATGAACAAAGTTGTCTTTCGTTCTATTTTGAGTTGTGCGTTAAATTTGCGTCACGCCCACGAAAACTAGAAGGGCATTCAAGTAGCAACACACGGTGTACACAGTAGACCAATCACAGTGAACTAGACCATCTGACCAATAATATTAAAGTAAGACGAAAGAAAGACAGGATTTCGGCAAATGAATCGCCGAACGAATAATGTCTTTCAAGAAGTAAGTTAAAAACAACCGTTTATAATTACAAAATAAAATTATTTTATACCTTACGTACATTGAACCTTAAATATCACGAAGAAAATTGTTAAATTGACACAACATACTACCCGCTCCAATTTACACAATATAAAGACCACACTGCTTTTTGTCGCAACCACATTGCTATCCTGTTATGACACCACACTTGGAAACACTCTGTACAAGCTAATCGTTGCAATTACGTAAACCAGGCTTTTGCAGTCCTACAGTGATTAAACAGGCCGGCTTGTTTCGCATTCTTCATAAACATTTCTGATTATCAGACGTACTTAATTACACTTACTGTAATTACACAGAGCTTATAAAAGCTGATCTGTTACTGAGCTTTCACATCTGAAGTGGCGAGTGAGTTTCAGTAAACTATCACTGCACGATGCTGATTTCAGATAGATTTTTCCCTTCTTGGGCGGCAGCCAGCACAGGCTTGAATCAATTAATGATTACAAATGTCTGCTCATATTTCCATGCAACCCAATCCCCATAATTTGCCAGAAGCAGGTTTTATTAATTTAATGCACACCCTATTCATGTTGGCTTTACTTATAAAGGATCCTTTGGTTATTTTGAAGAAACACTTCGCCTTTATGTCTAAAAACAGCGTTAGTAGGATTTGTTACTAAGTTATTCTACTTAAAATGATAGATGAAAATAAAAATTCTGTGATCATTTACTCACGTTTGTCATTCAAACCCATGCACAAAACAAGACATTTTGAAAAATGTTCATAACTGGCATCCATTCACTTGCATTACTTTGTGTGCACACAATAGAAGTGAACTGGTATCCACTGCTGTTGGATAACTGACATTCTTCAAAATAAATTCTTTTTTGTTGTGCGGAAAAAAGAAAATCATGACATTACAAGAGGGAGAGTAAATGATGACACCGTTTTCCTTTTTCGTAAACTATCCCTTTAAGTGTCTATAACTCAAAATGACCCCATGACACTTTCCACTGCTGACTTTGACACACATCAGATCAGGCATTGACATTGGCCATGGTAGATGAGGCTGATCGAGGATGAGATTGTTCAATTTGATTCTATTGATCCAATGAGACAGACTATGTGTGTGTCTGACTTTCACTGGCTAATATTTCATTTTATCATTTTTAGCTTTAACTCCCATATCACGTACAGGAACAGCTGTGTCAAGGGACTTTTGAGATTAAAATCGATTGAAAATGCAGATATAGAACAAAGTGCAACTGCTGTAACTGGCTTAACCCAAGATGTATCTCTTGTCCTCTGTTCATCTCTCTAAAGCCGTAAAGTCCTGTTTAAAAGTTCTTTTTCTTATCCTATCTTTTCTGTGTTTTTCTTGAAGTCCATCCGGCTGCACTTTCTGGGGTAAGAAGCCGTGGTCGCAGACCCGAAAGGTTTTGTGGCAGGTCGGCATGCTGCTTGGTGCTCCTGTTGTGATCTCACTAATAGCAGGCATTGCACTACCGGTCATCATTGTGGGCATTCCAATTTATATGGGTCGCAAGGTAAAGATCCAAACTGGTGTTTTGCTATATATTTTAAAAGTACAGTTCAACACAAAAACATCCTTACTTATCGACTTGCATTGTGTCTATACAATTGAATGAGTTCTGTTGTTGTTTGGTTACCAGCATTCTTCAAAATAACTCCTTTACATTTCGTTTTAGTTCTTTGGAGGAAAGAAAGTCATAAAGGTTGAAAATGACAAAAGGGAGAGAAAGTAATGACAGAATTTTCTTTTTCGGGTGAACCATCACTTTAAGAGTATGTGGCAAATACAGAAAGGTAGGCAGCATATAATCACATGGGTTTGTATTGACTATTGGTTTTGAAATTCTTGGTTTAAGAATCAACTAATTTAATGCTTTTTTGACTCAGACTCTATATTTCAAAGCTTTAAATGTAATTTTAAATAAAACAAAATGTATTCTCATGTAGTATAAGTCCAAAAAAAGATTTCAGAAATTAAACTTGCAAGGAAAGTGATTGTGTGGACGTCCACAACCTGCGATAAGTTGAATACAATGTAAGAATATAAATATGAGTCTCTAAATGTCTGCAGGGTGACATCCTTCAATCTTCCAGTGTGTGTTCTTGGCCACTAAAAATAATTAACCCATCAAGTGTCCCCTTTGTGAAATAACTGATTGGGTAATGGATTAATAATTCTGGGTTTCTAACATGACAAGGTCATTACCCTGCCTGTATCCTTATCAGAAAAGTGCTGCTCAATGCATATATGTAAATTTATGTAAATGAACACGACCGTCCTCTTCGCACAGCAGGTAAATGTGATCTACCAAACTGTAGCTCCCCAGCCTTTTCAGGGCTCTTAGAGGTCATTATGCTCTTAAAGTGATAGTTCACGTGATAAAAAAACTTATGCCACCATTCTTCTCACCCTTTTGTCATTTCAAACCTGTATGACTGTTTTTGTTCCGCAGAACTAAAAAGAAGATATTTTAAAGAAAGTCGGGAGCTGGCACCCATTGACTTGTATTGGTTTTGTATCTATGCAGTAATGAATGGGTGCCACAGATGTTTCGTTCAGTGTCTCAACGTTCTTTGAAATCTGTTCTTGTCTTTCACAGGAAAAAAAGTAAATTCAGTTATTTAATTTCTTGTTAAGTGTGTATCAACTGTTTGCTTTTCAGGTCCACGGTCGCTGTAAAAAAAACAGTATCTCAGGAAGCAAGCATTATTTGACTGTGGCCAGTGGGGTCATGATGTCTGTGTTTGTGTCTCCAGTCATAGCAGCTATTACTGTAGGTAAGAAAATGAAGCATTTTAGAGTTTGGAATTGTTGTTTCATTTTTCCTTATAGACCAATAAATTGCAATCCTAAAATATGAACAAAGACTGTTGTGCATTACAACAAGGTTTAAATGTTAAGTTGAACTTTTCATTTGTGTACTAAAACACAAGAGCACCCATATATAGAAAAGGCTTTACATCCATAATACCTACACATGTGCACACAGCTGTTTTATTCATGAACGCACATTCATCCGCCCTCATGAGTAATCCTTCTTCTACATTAACTGAACTCTCGAGTGGGAAGGGGAGATAGCAGCAGTCGTTGCTGCTAAAATGTCAGGCCGATCTCTACAGCGTATCGTGAAGTCCAGCACAATGCCGGGTACTCTCCTCCAAATCCCTCTCTTCTCTGGTCTGAATAGCCCCGTCTGTTCTCCAACTCTGACCTCTCTTCAGCAGAGCCACAGACAGGCCCTGTCCCCTAGTATGCCCCCATCAACAATGCCACTCTGTTCTTACCGTAACCAAGAGATTTATGGTCCTTTGTCTAGTTTATTTCTTATTGTGCTTGCTGCTTCTGTACAATCCTGCAATTGTTTACATTGCATTGCTTTCCTTCTTTAAAATGATCTAGCTTAAAATAAGGTCACATATTTAATGTAATCAACATGTTACAATAAAAGAAGAAAGAATACTTTTAACTGTATGTGAGTTTGAGGCAAATTCTCGAATGGCTTGGTAAATTTTGTTTTATTGTTACATTTTACTTCACAATCAATGCAAGATTTGTTTAACATCCTGTCCTGGTTTAATTTATAAAAATAAATTCAAAAAAATTATGTTTGCTTGCATCACCTTTAATAGAACTAAAGAAGTGGCCAAAAGTGATGTTCAGGGACACAAATGAGAAGATTTTTGCGAAATGTATAAAACACATACTTTTTGGATATTTATTAGATACAATTATTGGAAAAGGCAAACCGCTGTGTATTAGGGAATATGGGTTTTACTGTAATATACAAAACTGCATACAAAACAATACGTCTACTGGAAATAAAGCATACACTGACTAAAGTCTAAATAGCTTGTATAATAGTTTTGTTCTCCCTCTCTTGTTTTTCATTACTGCAGTCATTCTCATGGGCCTTGTCTAAGCTTTGTGCCTCTGTGACGTAAATTTTTTGCCAGGCCTCTTTAAATTCTTTTTAAGGCTTCAGGAGCCTCAGTTGGTAACATACTGTACGAATGAGATATTCAATCTTTAAGAATTTATTTGGATAAACAAATCTGTCGTCAAAAATTAACATTACTCTTGACCATACACTATCGGTCAAGTTTTCATATTTTAGATCAATCATAGTTTTCCAAATTTTGAAAAATATATTAATCAAAACTATGAACTAAAACAAAAAATGAAACATATTTGATTATCTTTTTGAATCACCTTTTCACAAAAATTTTCAGAAATGTTTCCTTGTCATTTTATCTCACCCTTAGATGCTTTTTGAAGAATTTTAAAGAAGTTTCTATCTCTTCTGGACCCTAATTGGCTGTTCTTTCTTTCATTTTTCTTTCAATTAATAGTTTTTTAGTAAATTAAATGAAAGTTGAACATGTGTGTTCGTTTGAATATGTTTTTGTCTTCTTAACAAATGTTTGGACTTAAAAACATAGAATTCATTGTAATTGAAAAATTTTCTATTTCTATTTTAAAGGTGTGGGAGTGCCTCTTATGTTGACATATGTCTACGGGGTAGTGCCCATGTCATTGTGCCGGAATGGCTGGTGCAGACCACAAAATGAACCTCCGGAAGTTCGGAATATACAGCTGGAAGATCTTGCTAATTGTAAGTCCACCTTAAAAGTGTATAAGATTAGTTCTGCTTTTAACTAAGCCTGATAATGTATATTGTATCTGCTAAACATCATGCATAAAATATTACTAATGTAATGTGATGTAAGCTCTCAGTTTGGCCTGATCTGATGACATTTAAACTTCTCTTGAAGATCTTCTATTTTCTCATGTAGTCAGTGACCATTGGACCGGCCAGCCCATTCCAGCCCTGCCTAAAGGAAGCTTACAGGAAGTGAGTGTGAACGTGGAGGAAGTCTTACCTCTTCCCAGCACCAGTATGATCCGGTCAGGAGAAAAGGAGTCTGTTGAACCACCCGATGACAGACATATTGACAGCCCGGAGCAGGACATCCATTCAGAAGAAGTGGACATAGTAGATGAATGTGCTTACACAAGCACGCAGACGTTTGCTCTGAGGTGAGCAGATCTGTTCATTCGCTTGGCAATGTTTGCTCATCTGCAATACATCGCTAAGACATCTGGTGGTAGACGTCACAAGAACCTGTAGAAGATTTTCGTATTTCTGTTTTATTTACAACAGGGAAGGGACCAATATCGAGGTCCGCGTGGAGATTGAGGCCCAGCCACGAGGAGGGCGGAAGCCAAGTCTCAGCAGTGTTTTGTCCAGCAAAAGCCTGTCTTCAGAATCACTCGGCCAGCCCTGTGAACCTCAATGTGCCTCTGAACATACAGGGAGCGAAGAGACGGACAGTGTCTGAGAAACTCCCGAGAATTGACCGCTTTCACCGCCCACCTCCACTCCCATCAGGTGCTTCCAGCCTATGCCTGCTTAATGCTGAGAGTCAGCCGTGCAGAAACCAACGGAGTAAAAGAGAGACAGTATGGAGACAAAAGTCAAAGGCAGCTGCCAAAACGCCATGGAGGATTAGAAATGTTAATATATCGTGAAATGACCAATCGCATGCATGTTTGTCAACCAATTTTGTACGATAGAAAACATTTGCTATTTGAATGCAGGTCTGTTTCTTTTATTCAAAAATCTTTTAGCTGCACTTTTCTAAAGCGAATGAAGCCTGTATGGTTTATGTCGTCCGACTGATTCCTACTAAAACCATATTAATGGATCAATAGCATGGTTTTTATGGCAAGGGCGGTGGTGTGATGTGATATCAACATGGGAAAATGCAGATGGCTGAATATGAATGTGCTTCGGGCTAACTCTAACTTGGAAACACAACTTGGGTCATGGGCTTTTTCCCAAACGACGTTCATTCATTTGAATGATCCAAGTTATTGTCTTTTCAGGAAGGAGAAGGAAAATCTGTGAGAGTAGACCCAAGCTTGAATGCTGTTGATAATTTTATGGTAATATTTGTGATATTTGGGATGGCTAATATTATAAGGACTGTTTTTAAATGCGACGTTGAAAGCAAGTTAGGTAAAGGCATTTGTTTTTCCTTCATGTTTAGAAGTATCTGATCAAGAGATAAAAACGCCAGTAACGAAAGAGATCACTTTATCACATTTAATGTAGAAACTATAGCCAATGTTTAAAAACACTATTTCAAGCTTACCGGGTCTTAGTTATTTCTGGTGTTTTAGACACTTAGAAGTGAAAAAAGTAAAAAGCCAGTTTAGGCCTTTTGTTTAAATCCGTACTCACACTCTATCTCTAATGACAAGGAATTAGCCCAAATTAAAAAAAGAGGTGTTTTAAAAGGAGCTTTTTTGACTAACTGGATGAACTTGATGTAGAATGGATGACATGAATGATACGTCAATAAAAATACATTTGTTAAAATACATTGTTTGTTATTCCATCCTTTTATAACAACGTTAATTGTTACATTATACAGTAAACTTTTGGAACACTCAAGGAAAATGTTTCTTATATTTCAAAACACTTGTGTATGCCTACATATGTGAAACAAGTTTAATAGACAAAAAATGTATTTAAAATTGATCATTTTGGCAGAAAAGAATGAATAATAAGAGCACAGAATAGACACGGCCTAAAAAAGAAGAAGCTGTTTAATAAAAAGACAAGAAAACATTTCTGCAAATCCTACTCAAAAGATGACTTACTATTGTGTTCTTTGTTTTATTTCATACTGTTGGTGAGTTTGTTGTAATTATAAAAATGTGCACAACAAATATGAAGTGGGGAAGTGTCCCAAAACTTTTAAACAGTTACATCATTTCTCAAGAACTTCAAGAGTAAATCCGACAGATGGCGCTATTGCTCACACAAACAGTTTTTCTTTCTTTTCTTTTATCTGTTTTAAGTTTCTCTGACTTTATAATATTTATTGTATATGTTTCTGTTTTTTTTAGCACTAATAAAAAAATAAATCATTAGTCAAATTTTAGTTTTTAACAAACAAACACTTTAACCAAAAGTTTATCCATATTCTATTTGTGATAAATATGAACAATCGACACCTTATAAAAGCGTTCATTTTAAATGTGATATAAAGTTTGTACTTTTTCTCCTAATAATTATTATGCAAATTTCATGACGTAACACCCATACGACGAGCTGATTCACACAAAGTTTCTTTCAAAACATAAAATAACTCATATTTACATATTAATTTGATTTTCTCGCATTGTGTTATTGTGTCAAACAGAGGAAAATACGAACTCAGAATAATTTATTCGAATTAAAAATAAAGCTCAAATAATGTTATAGGCATGAAATAGAGAGAGAGAGATGTTCTCAGTCATGTGATGAAACGTCACAGTACAGTCCTCTCGATCTGCATTCCACTCTACAGCATCCCATAATAGACACTCCAGCATCATCCGGCATGGATGCGTTAAAATCAGCCGGCCGGGCCATGATTAAAAGTCCGGGAGTCCCGAGGCACACATGGGGAACCTCAAAACATGAAAGTGAGTAACACATTTATATTGTATATATTATATATTATATTTACACTTTGACACTTCTCTCTTATATATAACATTTATATATTTATATTTTTCATTTTTATATTTCACTTTATTATTGGAATTTAATAATAGTTAACCTTTCACTGATTGGTCCTTCTTGTCATCTCTGTTCTGGATGAATGAATAATTGAGATCTCTTGTATGGAAATCAGGGCAGAGAATTATGGGATAACCCTTTTTATTAGAATTCAGAAAGTCAGAAATTGACCATATATACAGAACTGTCAAATAGAAATAATAAAAGAATAATATATATGTCTATTAAAAATGAACAGTAATGTTGAAAAGGGTGAATATTCTCAAAGTTTTTAATGCTGTTTGCTTTAAAGGAAATCTAATTGAATCAACAATTTAAATTAACAATAATAATACATTTTGTAATAAAATAGGGTTTTCTCAGAGAATTTACATTTGTGTATGTGAAATTGTGCTAACAGAATAATGGGGTTTATTATATATATAGTAGTCATTATGGTCACTCTTTGAGTCTCTAAGACACCTTAAAGAACTATAAAACTATAATTGGCATTTTTAACAATAACACAGCCGAAAGCTTTTCTTCTTTTAGATTTCAGAGATTCAAAAATGGACAGTATATACCAAACAGTCATAAAAAAGTAATAAAAAAAAAAAATATATATATATATATATATATATATATATATATATATATATATATATACCATACCATGGGGGTATATAACGTAATGTTGAAAAGAGTGAATATTCTCAAAGTTCTAAGTGCCTATTGCTTGACAGAAATGTAACTGAATCAACATAAAATAATTTTTTTTAAATCAAACAGTTTTTTTCAGAGATTTTACATCTGTGGACATGAAATTGTGCTAACAGAAGGATCAGGTTCAATATATAAATACAGTTGTCATCATGGTCTACTTTTTGAGTCTCTAAGACACGGAAAAGTATGTTTCCAACACAAAATTAAATTAAAATCGACGTTCTTAACAATAACACAGCCGAGAGCTGGAGGAGCAACACGCTGTCATTCTGATGTGTGAGATGTGAAGTTCAAGACTCACTCTGGGCGAGAAAATATTTCCCTTTACCACTTGAACTCTCTGCCAAAAATACAGCTGGTGTCCCTCTCAAATCTTTTGCCTGGGAACTAGTAAAATTAGCTTGATGAATTATTCAAATCAACAGTTGTGTCATGGGAATTTCTTCTATCTCTGGATTCATTTTTAATGAGTTCATTGGTAATGGAAGTCTGTCTCTCTCTGGCATTGTGTTTCAGTGGGGTACAAACATTCAAGCTAAATATTTGAGCTTCTAAATTGCTCTATAGGCACAATATCTCACAAAAAACAATGTAATATTTTATCAAAAAGCCAGAGACACTGCTAATGAATGACCTGGTGTCTGTATATTAAGGTCAGTCACGTCTTGAGTCAGTGTGAAGACATAACTTTTCAACACCTCAAGTTTGCAGTTTTGAAGATCTGCTTTCTTGCCAAGCTCTGCTGATTTAAAGTACCTTGTAGGTGTAAAATTACAGATTTTATCATTTCCTTTTAACTGGCACACCACATAGGTGTGACAAAATTCACTTTTGTGTTCATTAACAGGATAGGTACGCTAAAATGAACATTCCTTCATTATTTACTCACCTTCGTGTCTTTCAACGCCTGGATGACTTTCTTTTTGCTGCAAGACACAAAAAGAATATTTGGAAGAATGTTGGTAAGCAAACCGCATTGAAATGCTTTTAATTGCATGGCATGGACACAAATTACCTGAAACATTTCTCAAAGAGATTTGCGCAACATATTGCAACATATCTCTCTTTAAAAGTGAGATTAGTAAAGTTGTTTTATCTTTTAAATTAAGGGCTGGGCCGTTTATTTCTTAGCTCACCCAAAAGATGAAAACTTAGCAATAAATCATTCACCCTCGAGCCATTTAATAACCCTTTTTATAACCTTTCTTCTGCTCTTTTTTGCTGATGATCTAAGATCTTTGAGAATTCGGTTTGTAAATGAACGTGAAAAGTAACTGAAATCACAAAGACTCAGGCAGGTCATTCAAAAGCTTATGTTGTTAAATGCTGAAAACATACATTTTTAAGTGATACAGATGTTTCTTTTTCACTGCAAGTTGTTTTATAAAAACATAGATTTTTGATCATGTGTAGAGAAATTATTTAGAAGTCTTTGGTGAGATAGGGTTTCGGGGGCTTCGATGAGGGGGCACAGGATTCCTCTGAAGGGTAAAGGGAGGCATTCCCAAAAATGAACCACTGACTTAAACTGCAACACAACCAAAGGCCAGAAAACTGAAAGTGAGTAAAGACATTGTAATAAAAACCCTGAATCTCTAGCTGGTCACATGGCTGAAATGAAGAAGTGAATTTTAAAAAGCTACAGAGTTCCACTTCAAGCCGAGGATTTCCATCTTTGATCCATGAAATAGCCCTACAACCTGGCATTTTTAAGAATAAAAATATATAAAATTCACCCACAGTGAACCAAGTTCAGTCTGAAATGTTTAGAAACACTTTCTTATTGTTTTATTATGTCACCACTGACTGCACTGTTTATTGTAAGCCGATGATTGTTCATTTGAAAAACAATTATAGCAGGTTAAAATGAGAGAGTTTGTGCTATTGTGTTCTGTGGAAGACCTGATGAAACACTGGTTTAAGAATAAAGACATTGATGGTGCTCGATACAGTTCATAAAGTGATTAAAGCCAGACGACTTTCTCATCATCGATCAAGTGTCGATTTTCCGTGCACTACATTAAATACAGCAATGGTTGCTAATGCTGTGTGATATAAGATCAATACATCGCAAGCTCTCAGTCTTTGCTTAAAGGTATTTGTGTCGATCCGTGTTAAGGTGATGCCAACATTTTACAGAACGTCATTTGGTAGAATAATTCTAAAGGATGTTAGCACATTGTGTGTGGTGGCTGTTTCTAGAGGACATGAAAAGTAGAAGGACAACAGAGAGATGACCTAGGTTTCTCACGTTCTATTAACTGGATGAGGTGAACTCAGAAATAGTTTGATACGGTACACACTATGTCCTATATACGTTAATAAACGTTGATGTGTGGTCCTGTTTCTGTATCTTACGTCAGACTATCAACAACTGCCTACAGATGAAATATGTGAAATGTAAAGCATGAAAATCAAAACAACGTGTGAAGCTGATGTAGATGATAATATGAAGTTATTCCATCAAAACAATGGTTTTAGTCTTTTATTTGTCTAAAAAGGTTCAAAAGTATTAGGCATAGAGAAGCTCTTTAAGTTCGGTTGAGTGATTAATAAACATCTGGGAACGGTACAGTTCATCATTTTAAATAAATATCAAATTAATACAAAAGTGATAAATGATGTACAATACTGCAGTTCGTAGCTTTGATTTAGTGAAACCATTACTAGCTTCTTGATTGCTAATTAAACACATTGAATATCTCTGAGAGATTATCATAATATATATATATAAGATTCTGTGATAGGGCTGCTCAATCATGACTTTTTAAAATAATTTTGCCTAATGCAAAGATCATGATTATTTAAAACAAAAACACATAAACTTTGGAAAATAATAATAATTAATATTAAATAAAATATTTCCTATATAAAATTCAACTTAATTACAAATAAATGTTAATAAAAGGTTGAATGAAAATAAATAGATTCAATTTAATATGTATAAATAATAGAAGGAAATGCAAAAATACATATACATTTTAATTCTTAATTATCTTTTAAATTTTTATTAGTTAGTGTTTGGAATTTTTAGAAGCTAAAATTGAAATTGAAAATCAATTATGATTTATTGCACACCTCTACTGCGATTCTATACTCCCTAATATTTGCTTTGTTTAACTGTATGTAGATTGCTTTCTTATTTCAATATCTTGTGGCATTGCCTCTCTAGTCTCCCTTAAGAAAATATCTCTAATTAGAAATCTGCACACTTTGATGTGTATTCCCCACAAACTTCCACTGTAAACATGCATTATTTACTTTATATTTATACAGTACAGTGTTTATATACAAAGTATTGCACTGCAAGTGTGCAATCTTCTGTAAAAACACCCCTTTAGGATTTATGGGGGGATCCGCCCTGGTACCAGTTTACGGCTTATTTGACACTAACCACAGCTTTTATAAAGACTGAGTATATAAGACCATATTTTCTTTACCTTAATTATGACTCACAACTGACCTGGAAGGCACAGGGGGAAAGAGAGCAATAGATTCTCTCCTTTATTACTTTGGGCCTCAGTGAATCTCTGACAATGTTATTGTGATAACCCGTGACATTGTCACATCCTTGGGAATCAGTGTATCTGCCAGCTGTTACAGTATGTTACAATATAGTTGACCAATATTGTTTTTATTGATTATACTATATTTACATTTATGCTTTGGCTGGATGCTTTAATTTACTTGACATTAAATTTGACAAGTGCCAGCGGTTCTAAAACTTTTTAGTTTTAAGGCCCCGTCAAAATTTTAATTACACTAAAAATAAATACAGTTATGCAAAACTGTAAAATCTATGATTGTGGTTTGTGGTCTTATTTTCTGATGTTTGACACCATAAATGTATGATAAAAAAAATTCTGAGTATGTGCAATCCCTATACAGTAAATTAAAATATACTCTATTAGGGCTGTGCAATTTATATTTTGTCTCCCAAAAATATGCAAAACAGAATAATGGAGTTAAAACTTTTACCATGCCACATTTCTTTTTTTTTATTATTAATAAATTATTTATTTGTATCTTTTGTTGTCATATCATGTTTTATGTATTTATTACATTTATTTGTTATTTAAATTAGGTTGATAATTTGATATTTTCTAATCTAATAATCTAATGATATATCTGTTTATCTCATTTTCTGTAAAATTGTTAAATAATCGTGGTATCAGCATTCAACAAAATAAATGTGATTATATTTTTTTGTCATAATCAAGAAGCCTAACTAAATATTAAATACTATAATATATACTGTTATCCTTTCACTTCTGGTATGCGCAATCATAACTTTTATGCTGAGGTGTTACTAGCACTATACTCCAAGCACTAAGCTACAGGAAATAATGTAGTTTTATAGTAGAGACTACACTTAAGACTGTTTACTGCAGGACCACAGGACCTCATTCTGTAGCTCAGGGGTCTTTGAAGGTGGCTATGATGTACAGTACACAAGAGAAAACTGTATAAGTTATTATATTGCTGCATATTATTATCATAATATTGTTCACCACCAGTTATAATAAGCTGTTGTTTGAGATACTGTAAGCTTTATTTTGACACTTGCTTTGAAATGATTTCTGGCATTAAATATAAATGGATTCTGTTTGAAGTGTGACTCTCACATCTGTTGGCAAAGTGAAATTCAGCGATCAGACTATCCCTCCCTTCTATTTAAACTAAATGACTCGTAGTTTTCCTCCTCTGCTTTGATTTGTTTATTTGCAGTCTCTTAAATCATTTACAGACAGTAGCAAAAATCAGACCATGGAGTAAATCTCTCTTTCTTTCTGTTTTCTTATATCTTTGTCATTATTTTTCCTTACTTTCTTTGAAGGTAGAGACTCCCTGAGGTTTGTTCCCTGCAGGTCATGAATAAAAGAGGAGCGATGGATTTTGGAGAGAGTAACCGATACACTATGTGCATATCTGGCCTTACTCAGGACGCAAATAGTGTTTCAAACTACGAACAAGAATAATACCTACAGAAACTAATGTGTCTTTTGCAAATTGTATTTTTCACACCAAAATGAAAATTCCTGAATATTTACTCCCTTTTATATAATTTCACTTTTTTTCTTATGAAAAAAAGAAGATATTTTGGATTGCGAACAACACTCAACAAAATCTATTGTATATAAACAAAACCATTTTTCAGACATTTATCTTGTTTTGCTCCAAAGAAGGATTTACTGTTAATGACATTGGGAAAGGGGTTCCCCCAAGATGGGTCCGGGGGCCCCAGATTTTGTGGCATTTGTTGAAATACAAACATTTATCATAACGTTTATGCAATCAAACTCAAAGATTTAGACCATCACGATTTCACAGATTTTTATAACGAAATATGCTTTTGTTAGTTTGCCATAAAGTAATATACCCAACACAAACGAGGCCTTACAACAAAATGTTGAGAACCACTGCATTACATTAAATAAATAATAATACATAACATAATTTATTTTTCTACTTATGTTCATAATTATAAAATTTAATTTTACATTTTGTTGATAAATTATTTATTTTATATTTTTCAATAATTCATAGAATTATAAATGCAACATTAGCAAATACTCATCATTTTTTGCACATTTTCCATCAATGTTTTAAAAGTACTCACATGCACTTGTCTGCTTAAATTAATTTATACTGTAACTTGCGATCCACACTTTATCCTCGCCTTATTTTATTTTTAAGTTGCACTTTTAGAAAACCAGTTCAGGCCTGCTTTATCTCTCAGATATCTAAAAGTTTGCCTAAAAGCACCTTTTTATGCTCCCCAAACTAAACATTAAAATTTTTCCCAAAAATCCTGCTGTTGAAATGTATTGGGCCTCTTTCTTCTTTCCCGTTGTTCTCATTTTAATGTACACCCTAACGTTCCGGATCCCACAGAATGTAAAGTAGGATGTGTCATGCATAGTTCAGTATTGCACGTGCTGCATGAGAAGTACAGCAATCAGAGCGTCTGGAGCCCTCCACGTCCGCCCACAGCCAGATCATTGACTTGCAAACCTTCCTTCCTGTTTGACAGCCTGAACATAGATCGGGGAAATTTGACTCTGTCTTTCTGTCATTTCCACTCTTCTGACAGCTCTTAGGCGCTATTCTCTTGTTAAAAAGTCTCTTTTATTCTATTTTTGGCATTTCCTGTTTCTGGTACATCAGCCCTGGTGAACACTGTCACCGAGTCTCATTCTCGCTACATCTCTCATTGTCTTTTATCTTTGCTGCTGGTCTCAGTTTCAGAGCTGATCTAAAAACAAAAGTGATGGCTTAAATATATTTCTGTTTGAATGCATTATATTTATTTTTTATTTCAGGGTTTTCCGAGACCCCAAACAATCCCATTTTTATAATCTACTCTTCTAAGGTTCAAAGTGCTGGGGATGCTGTGACACTCCCTTTATCCATTGACTGTCTTCAATGCTTTGAACTTTGACCTCAGCCATTACCGAATGCAGGCAGGGCATGTGGTCTCCGGCTCAAAATCCACCAATTAGCATCACACGGAGTGGTTGCATTAGAGTCAAACTCCCATGGGACATCACTTATGCCATACACAACAGCTGTGGCCCTGTCAAGGCCACCCATTTATTTATTTAATTGGACATCACAATATGAAAGCAATACAGTTGTGAAGACTTATTAGTAAGAGAATAAGAGTATGAGCTTACTAGTGCTTTTTTAACTTGAATATTTACAATTCATGTTGAATAAATCTTTTCAAATGTTATCGGCAAATTCTTGTATTGTTCTCTCCATCAAATTCAAAGTCACAAGCTCAGCTGAAATCTGACTCAAACATCAAGTAGTTAACTCAAACTCAAAAGTTAAAGCTATTTTCCATTTAATAACACTGCACTTGTGTGTAAGAGAAGTTGTGCCTGCCCTCTCTTATCTAGCAGAACTTCCTTTTGAACAGAAGACCATGATGAATAGTTTCAGACATGATATTTCCATGAAGGGTCCTGCAGCAGAAATGTTGCCTGCTTCCTTATCTGGATAAAGTGCTTAGGAAGCACCTAAAACTAGAGTTTCCTAAAGTTCCCATACAAACATTATTCTTGCCTTGACTTGGATCTGTATAATCGTTTAGATTGTTTTAACCTTCAATTTTCAGATTTAAGCATGGGTTACACGTTGCAACCATTGTATGTGGGTGGGACAGGAAAATTGGTATGTTGACTTTCTTTTGCATTGACATAAGAGGCATACCATCCAGATGCCTACTGCTACAAACATTCTTAGTATTAGCAATATATGTAATTATATAGTGCAATAGGTTTGTGTTCATTGTTTAATGGTGAACTCACGTTCTACATTAAAACAACACATATCAGATTGTGTACAGGCGTTTATTTTCAATAAAAGGAATGAAGAAAATGTTTGAAAATGTTTTTGATAATACATTGAATGGGAAGATTAGGGATATTAGGCAAGGGTTTAATAGTAAACTGAAACAGAAACTTAAACTAAAACTGAAATGAATTAAAAAAACAACCTAAAAACTAAACTAAACAAAAAAAACTACACAACATTGTTATGGTCTTCTTAAAAAATTAATTTGAAATTTTTGTTTAATAATCTTTGTAAACTTGGTTTTATTAATATATTGTGTGTGTGTGTGTTTTTTTTAAATAAACTTGATTGGTGTATGTTGTTGATCATTTGTTCATATAACAGTTTACTGTATACACAACTACTTTGACGAAAAGGAAAATAAAAAAATATTTGTATCAATTTTAATGCAAATAAAATATTTACATTTTCTTACATGTTAATCTTTATGCTGTCCAATTTTATTAAGATAAGAGTTAATATTTAAAATGAAATCAGCAAAGCATGAGAAAGCCCAAAGTTGCTTTTCCGCTCCTGATAAGACTCGTGAAAATCAAGCCAAGAAAAGCTGCATTCCATTTGGATTAGTACAAGAAGAAAAAGCAACATCACTTCTCGTTTATACGTTTTATTTATTTGAAAGGATTTGTAGGGGGAATGTCTTTATGAGATATTTTTGCTCTTTGTTGTCAACATCCATCATGACAGGTGTGACATGTAATCTGCAGCATTAAAATATAATTTATGCAGCTCAGTATCTCAAGTTGAATTAGTTAGAAGTGAGATTACTTTCCTATGTAAAGTCCATAGTTCTGTTGTCGGCATTCATATTGGTATTTCATTTTACCCAGAAGAAAAAAAGAAGTGTATTAGTTTCCAATAATTGTCAAGTGATGCAGAAAGTCATTAATTCATTCCGTTTTTGAAGAAAGTTCCTTTTGTCGCCTTAAGGGTTGAGATGTTGTCTTTTCTACTTTAGTGGGAAGATAAACCTTGTTTTCCCTGTTCATTAATTTCATTTGTTCAGTCATGCATGAGAGAGAGATAACATTTATAATTACAAGCCTCTACAGACGTTAAAGTTCCTGGAGGAAAACGAAACAGTAGTGAAGGATGAATAAGGGTTCTTCATATATATTTGATTAACTTTATTCAACTATTTCAATCATGAGATCTCTTAAACTGAACTGAATACTTCATAATCATTTTGTACCTTTTTAATCAGTAGTTACACTTTACAATATTCTATTTGTTAACATTGGTAAATGTATTATCTAACATTCACTAACAATAAGCAATAGCTTTTAATTATTAATTAATCTTTCTTAATGTTTAACTGTAATAAATATATAATAACAGTAAAATATTGACACCTTGGGTCCCAGCAACTTTATCAAATTTTACAGGATTCATATTGTAAGATACAAATTATCTAATACATATTAATTCTTAATTTTTTGTATTTACAGTGTAACATAATTCTACAGTACAGACCTGTATTTGTTATCTTAATTATTAAACGGAGTTCAAATATCTATCTTGCCAAATAAATAACTATATAAATAACTTTAGATTAATAGTTGATTCATGGTCAATACAGTTATTAATGATTGATCTTGTTGCGTCAACTTATGTTTACAGTCAAAATATTTCATTTGTATTAATAAATGAAAAAGTTAACATGAACTAAGATTCATAAATGCAACCATACAAAAAAACATAAAAAAATCCATAACAATTGTGCACCATATACTGCATTCACTTGAAGGCACTTTACTTATCGATTTTTTTAAGTTGTGATGAAATGTGTAAAAATCAAAGTTTTAATTGAAAAAGTAACACGTCATTGCTGTTACTACAGAAAATACATCTGTGTAGCAGTAGTTTTATATTATTTTATTAGAATCCTTTTTGATCTTGATTGTAAACTCTTCTTTGTTTTATGATTTTTGTTTTGACTGTTGATGTTTGCATGTTAACACCCCTCATTGTGGCACTTGCGTTGCTAGGCAACGGATCTTGGCCCCGACTCCTATGGTGTCCTATGCAATGAATTGTCCTGAGCAAATTAATTTGATTAAAATCTGCCAGAGCTCAAAAGCTAACTCTTATAATGAGACCACCTACCTCGTATATCTTTACAGATTGAAGAACCTTTATTCTGTAAGCTTCACAAAGACACAAAAATAGTCAACTCAAATATTAAAAAATGCTGCTTCATAAATGATGGACTACAAATAAAGTGTGGTTCAGTAAAGTATATTTTAAAGTACAATTGTATAAAGTACAATTAAACAACTGTCACATATAATATATTAACATTAGAAAATATATTACTTTTATACAGCTATTTATTTATACTATTTTAAGATACTATTCAAAAGTTGTAATCAACTTATGTTTCATTGAATCAGTTATACACTCCGGGCTCCCCCTCCAGAGTCTTCATGTCCTATATTCTGTCAAAGTAATGTCCTAGATTCCTTATTCACACACTTAACATGGCAGAGGAGAGATTAGAAACTCATCTTGAACTGAATGGAATGTACATCTTTATTAGAAAACACAGACTTTACAATGTTTGTGCACACTATATTTGATAATGTAAATGGGTCTCTGTTCACATAGAGCTTGAACATCGTTTCAGAAATCTTGGCGTTGGATACCCAACGTTGTCATGGGCAACCGTCCTGGCTGTGTTTATGTGTGAGCTCATGTTTTAATTAATCTGAAAATGCAGTCATTATATTTACTGGGATGTAACACGCTTGAGTATTCATCTGACTTTTATGTGTAAATGAGACCATTAAGCTCGTAATATTCATAACTAGAACTATAGCTGACAGTCTCCATTGATTTCTTTGTGTGACAGTTCATCCAAAGGCCCAATTATCAAATGTGTCAGTGGGTTGAAAACACACTTAGCTCCTTATGAACAAGAAAATGAGCTTCTAATGTTTCTCTCGTGACTAATCTGCCATGTCTTGTTTTTTTACATTGAAGCAATATTAAGCTTCAGATTTCCATTTTAAAACTGCCTTCAAAACTGTAATAATATGCTAAGCAACATATAATATGCGAATCAATTTAAATTGATTTAAGAGCTCGAGGATTGCATCACGGAAATCTTTACACCATGACAAGATCAATCTGGATTAATGCCATGTGGCTTTTGTCTAACGCAGACACAAATATGATTACAGCACGTGTCAGCGCCTCTCGTAATGTCATTTTATGTTTGTGCAAATCGGATCACTCCATCACACAAACACATAAATCCAGACATCAAATATGCTGTTAAAAATGCAACTCTTAAGACCCAAACTGGCTGTTTATTTTCATGTTGCAAACCTGTAAAAATCTGAACGCCATCACCACTTCTTCATGCAAAAACAACTATTAAAACATTTTCAAATGTTACGTGAAAAACAGAATGAGAAATATCTGGTCGCACAAACCTACAAACCTCTGTTAAGCCGTCTCTTTGTAATACTGTAGCCAACGCTTAGTGTGCATAATGTTTATTTTCTTATACTCCTGGCTTATTTACTTTTTATTTACCACTGTATTGTCATTACCTTCACAAAGTTAAATGGTTTTAATAATGAATTTGATTTCATTTCAGCAAAGGCCTTGGGACTGGATTAAGATTAACACATTATTCTTGATAAATTTTTTCGTAAAGGGATTTTCACCCATAATATGAAAATTCCCTCATCATTTACTTAAGTTTACCCTTAAATTGTTTTAAAACTTTAAAAATAGCTTTGTTTTGATGAACACAAATTAAGATATTTCGAAAGAAGATTGTAACCAAACCATCCTTGGACCCCATTTACTACCAAAATTAGTTTATAATTCTTTATTCTGTTTAACACAAAATGAGATATTTTTAAGAATGTAGGAAAGTCAACAGATCTGGTGTACCTTTGACTTCAAGTGTCATTTTCCTACTATACTAGTCAATGGGGCCCAAGAACTGTCTGGTTAATATCATTCTTCAAAATATCTTTCTCCGTGTTCAACCAAACAAAGTCAACATGTATGATGTCAACACTTTTGTAATAATTAGGACTCTTTTAAAAGAATAGTTACATTACAAATATTACATAAATACTGTAAAAATTTGACAAAAAAAAGATAATACAAAGAGAATATCTATAGCATTACTGTATCTGAAAAAGGTAAACATTGATCATAGAGCTTACATATCATATAAACTGGAAGCGTCAGAATCAGCATTTGAATATAAAATATCTGTATAGTTAACATCCCTATTTCAGCAGTCTGGTGTATGACCAGTATGTCCAAGCAGCCTCCAAGACAACAATGCTACCTGCTGTAAAAAAAGATTCTTGGCCCAACTTTTATGTGTGTCAGCATGTGCACTTCATGATTTCAGCATGACAAATACGCAGCAACAGCTCAAGGAAACACAATGAGCTTACATGGCAGAGAACGTTGCTTGGAGCTTTTTGGCCACTTGTTATTTTTCCGTATGCCCTGTAGCCCATCCTAAAAAAGCTTTAGCAGAGACGCCGCAGTGCAGAGTGAGCATTAAGTGTACCTTCCCTGCTGGTCTTGTGTTGAGATGGATTTTGTGTCTTCGTAGGTTAATAATTTACTTGCTGTTGTGGAGGTAAAATTGCCTTTCTGGATACAAACAGCTGGTGCTTCAGGGGGGGCAGATGGCTCGGATCACAGAGCTGTCAAAGCAGGACACAGGACACTCACGGATGAGTTCTCTCTCATGCAACCCTTTTACGTTAAAGAATGAAGCAGGCTGCAGTATATGTGATGGAAACCTGTTATGCGTGTTAATAATTTACTTGAAATGCATGGAGGACAATTGACATAAGTTATGTATGTAACATTATGACACATTTTGCAGAGCTGCAAATGCCGCGTGTTATGTGATTTGGTCTCATATTATAATATTGACAGTGTGATAAGACTGTTTCTGCACAGTTGAAATAGCAGTACTAATAACTAATATGTGTATCCATATCTGATAATCTAGCTCTGCAAGCCTACAGCGCTTTGTATTGGACCCAAATGGGACCGGAAAGCTATTTAAAGCTTGCTGTGTGGCACAGTTTTTAAATGTCTCCCTGCGTGGAAACTTTACCCAACGTGTAAAATCTGCTTTCAATGTTCAGTGATATTAAAAGGTGTTTTCTTATAAGCTCTTGGTTTTAGTTTATGTATTTTAACTTAATGTAATGAAAATATATGTTAAAAAGAATAACATCTCTGTTGTGATCAATTATTGTTCATCGCAAGCTCTTGATACTCATGGTTTAAAAATGTTTCTGTGTTTTTTAAAGGCTGTAAAGCGCGAACATGTTTGAAATATGTTCTTTTGTGTTTTCAGAGCTCCCAGAGAATTGGACAGACACCAAGGAGACATTACTGGAAGGAATGGTGTTCAATGTGAAGTATCTGGGCATGACTTTAGTTGGCCAGCCGAAAGGAGAAGACATGGCGGCAGCTGCCATCAGGAGGATTGTTACCACGGTCAGTCACCAAAGGTCAAGAGAGTAGTAAATGTTTACATGGCACATAACTTGGAACAACATATTAATTCAGATTATTCCACTGTGGTAAAGATGTTTTGGATATTCTATTACTTTAGACAGATTATTATAAAGTATGTATAGTATGAATGCATGGGAATTTCATAATTGTTATTGGAAGATATATCTTGTCAATTTGATGCTCAATACTAATCATTACATGAATGAATCAAATTTAAGTTAATATATATTAATTTAACCTTAACAATTAAGTTGGCATGCTCCGATCAATTTGCCCGAGAGACGTGTCGGCCGATTCTCTCATTTTATATCTTGGTCGGGTTTCTCTAAAATTGGCCGATCTTACGAAACGATCTAAATTTTAGAGAAAAGTTAACATTTTTAACAAATCTTGTTGTGACAGCAAATTAAAACGACACATGTCACTTTGCTTTCACAAATTAAATAAAAATATAACAAAGGCAACATCCATAGTATTACTTTATCTGAAAAAGGTTAACGTTGATCAGCTTACATATTAGTTATATAAACTTGAAATATCAGAATCAGTATCGGCATAGCAACATGACAAAATTTTTTTACCCGTTACCGTGGCAAAAATCCAAATCGAGCATTAGGCTTATATAATTGCAAACATATCGGACAGCAACATCTGCAGCGGGAGATATCTGTTTGAATAATCGGCAAAATGTTATGATTGTGAAATTAAGATTTGTTGCATCTTTAATATCATGCAGGTATTTGTGAAATTACTGTATTTGAAGTGTAATGTTTTGGCTATAAATGTCACCTTTTTACTTTAGATGAGAAACTGTTAAAGGAATTCTTCTGGCTGAAATATGTACAATTAAATTGGAGTATAATCTTCTTCTCTTTTCCTCATAAAAGAGTAATTTCCTCTTTCTACCCAGCTCAATTTCGTGTCTATTTTCCACTATACTATCAATAAAAGGCAAAAAGCTCCCAACAATAACTAATATTAAAGGATAACTAACTAACCTGAGCCTTGAAACTGTTCTATATAATTGTTCTTCAGAAAGCAGCTGTGATAGATCCAATCAGACTATATGAAAGTGACAAAATCTCTCCAAAGGAAACGCCAAGCTCTGATTTCTGAGATGAGTTTCATGCAATCTTCATCATTTGCGTTTTAAATCAGTGTTGACTGTCTCCTGGGGAAAGAAAGACCCTCCAGATACACTCTCCCTTAATTCATTTGTCCTTGAGAAGTTCCCTTTCTATTCTCTGCACATTTGAACAGTAATACTGGCCTCTTTCCTCCCTACCAGCACAATGTTCATGTTATGTTCATATACCTCAATCACAGTATAGCAGTCACAATACCTGAGCAAGCTGATATAATTGTTTTATATGAAACATTGTACCTATGGCGTAGAAAACCTTGTTAAAAGTAATGACCGACACAGAGATAGCTGACCTTTAGAGGATATTGTTTTCGGTTGAGAAGTTGGGAACGGCCTTTCGATGCTGACTATGATGGAGTTGTCTGTCTGTGCTGAACACAAATATTGTATGAGAATGAAAAATATTTTCTTTCATAGACATTATAAAGAGAACCAAAAAATCAAATCAAATGGATCCAAAACCAAGCTTTACAGTTAATTTCATTTCATTCTATTCCTCATGTATTTCATTGTTTTTTTAAATACTCTACTGATATGACATAAGCTCTAAGCAATAAACTTTTCCCCTGGGTATTTGTCTTCTGCAGGCTCGTGCCGGTGCCAAGAAGTTCAGGAAGGTGACCCTCACTGTATCTCCCAAAGGAATAATCATCACTGACTCAGAAACCAATGACCTCGTTGAGGACGTTTCCATTTACAGGTATTAAACCTTTTTCTAAATACCAATTCTGTTGCTGTAATGTAAAATTTGAAGCATACATTACAGCACACACATTAATACAATTCATAACTTAATTGCACTGTGCAAAATAAGTTGTCGTAAAGTTGTTACTTTAATGAGCTCTTTCTACCTAATTGATTCAATTATTTTGTTGTTTTTTTGGTCTTGAATGAACCCAGATGATTTGAAAAGAGTTGTTATTGTATCAAAAGTATTGTAAAAAATGTATAGATAAAAGTAAAGGTGCCTCACAATGCCATAGAAGAACATCTTTGTTTTAAAGTACCCCAAGGAAAGTGATAAACATCTTTATAATTCCATTCGAAGTCATCAACTATACACTAATGTAATAAAATGTTCAAAGAACACATTACTAATGTTATAATTTACCTTTCATTATGTCTAGAAAACACTCGCATTCAGTGCCTGACTCTTTAAGACCTGCCTCCCAGTGTACAATTATTTGTCAAACGGTCTACGCTTCTGTTATTGGTCAACTTCGCTTTCAGTCCTTGCATCACCACCAGTGATGGGGCAGACATCATGTGCATCCAGTTTGTTCTGTAATGAGTCTCTGATGACATGTTAGGGAAGTTACTGGATGCCTACAATCCTTGTGTCTGCTGTAGTCTGAGACATTACTGTGACATAATCTGTTAATAACTCGCTTTATCATGAACTTCGTTAGTAGTAGCTTCACAGATCCATTACAGGTACTTATAAACCCAGATGGAAATGTAAGATGAGGTTTACAATCCGACGGTTCACATTTGTATGCATATCTTGAGTAAACTTTTTTGTCTTCTTGATATTCTATTTAAGTTACAAAAAATCTACTTAAAAGATGGATTTTATTGTTTAAAAGAATTCTAATGTTGTGTTCACACCAGACCTAAATTAAGAGCGAATACAGTTCATACAAAGTCAATGCAAACGCGCAAATAGTCTATATATTTCCTTTCAAAATGTACATTGACACCTACTGGTTTAAGGTTATGGACGCGTGAAGACACTTCCTTATGTATAATGTTTTTTGCGTCACACGTGCAAAATAACAAACTTCTCCAGAACCTAATGAATACGTAAAACACTATTGTTGGTGTTTGGTGTGAACACAGTGTAATATAGGATAAACCAAAAATATAAAAGGAGTTTAAATTACTCAAAAGGCTGATGCCAATAGTTTTCATCAGGCTCAATGTTATGTAGCACATTTTTTCAGTACATGCACCTTTACTAAGATGAGTATGCTCTCCTATTTGTAGAAAGAAATCACTTATTTAAACAGACACGTCCGGTCGACTTCGTCCAAATCAATAGTTGAAAGATTTTTAGTCAGTCAAGGTTTGTAAACCTTGTTTTTCCATGGATACAAAGATAGCAGCATGACCTCTGTAGTCAAGCACTAACTAGTGAGTCATTACCATTTAACTGTGTCAATCAAATATTCACAGAAGGCATGCAATTATTATATTGTGGGTGAGGGGGTTTCCTCCCAGTGTTGATCCATTCTTATCAGCACCACCAGAGAAAAATTCCTTTATAATCCTCTTCCAGAAAATGTATGCCTCTTGCTTCCAATCTCTCCATTCCAAAATACACATTCCCAATCCAGACATGATGAAATTTTAAATTACTTAAAATGCACCTAGAAGTCTGTTAAAGATACATTCTAGTGACCCAAAAATGTACACTTAAAGTAAAGGCTTGCTCAAAAATAAAAATTCTCTTTTTATTTACACACCTTGTTTTCAACAGAAAACATGAGAATAACAACCATAATACGCATTCCTTTTGTGTCTCCATAAAATAGAAGTCAATGGGTGCCATCACTATTCAATTACCAACATCATTCAAAATATCTTCTTTTGTGTTCTGAGAGGTCATGCAGTTATGAAATAAAATAAACAGGCCACAAGCCTTGTTTTACATCTCTGTGCCAGCACAACATCAGGTCCGCAACAAAACACTAAAGTCCTTGAACCTGGAAGTCCTCCATCATCCGCTGGCACCCATCTGAGGTCCTCTGTGGGGTTCTGGCGATTTGGTGTAATGACAGAAGGATTCCTGCCTAACATAGTGGAATGCTGAGAGTTTATGTAGCAGGACAAAATACACAGCGTCTTATTTTTATTCTGTCTTATTACCCTGATCCAGGTTAAGCATGTTTGGGTCCAGATAAAAGAAATGCCCTAGAGCAGCCAGACTTACATGAAAGAATGCAATCATTGTAGACTTTGATCACGAGGCCTGGGTTTGACTTTCAAAGGGGTTTCGAAAATAAACACGAGTGCCAGGGGACGATACGCTACATCAGAGTTCAGACAGAATGTTATAACAAATGTTACTTCAACCCGGCCCTAAGGGGGACTCGGACAGTCATTTGGAGGGTGAAGCTCAGAATTATGGGTTTTCTGGTTTTTAATGTAGACGATAAGAAAAAACAGTATTGCGAATTAGGTGATGGGGTTTCATATGAAGACAATTACATGAACACTTCATCTTTATTTGCTTTGAGCCCCATCCCCGGTGTATAGCCCAGTACCCAGATAATGAAGAAAAAGACAGCCGGTGTATTTTTAGTGTAAAGAAAAGATGATGTTGTTTGTCTGGACTTGGCAGGAGCTGTCAGATTTATTACATCTGAGATGGTAAAGGTTGAAGGGCAATTTCCAGCTTTTTATATTTGTTTCTGTAGTTTGTGATCAATCTGTAGCTTTTGTCTGGAAAAATATGTAAATTTTACTACAGTCAGGATGTCTTGTGTATGTGTGCAATACTTTTTTGTTTGCCAAATCACACACTTTGCAGACATTTGTGTTAATAGATTTACCACGGTCCCTTATTAACTACAGAGGGTTCTTGAAAAGATAAAACCACACGGCTTATTTCACATTCTGAGTGTCAGAACTGTGAGAAAACAATAAGTGTCACTGCTGTTAACTTCGGGATTAAATAAAAAACATTCTTTATTTATTTACAGGATTATTCAAATATTGTTGTTTTTCATTTTAATATTTATGGGTTGTTGACTAAAATACCATCCTTTGCTGTCCTATGCTGTCACAACAAAAAAACAGAAAAACAAACAGTGACATTAAATCTTTCTTTTTTTGTTTTATATTATGAATATTATTATAAAATCAAATGATACATTAATAAAAGTAACATTATGAAATATTATAATTAATACAAGGTTTTTCATCTGTTTATATTTTGGTCTATATACTGTTTGTTGTGCTTTGCATAACTGTTCGACTTGATAATAAACTGGTTTGGACAAAGAAGATTCAGAGAAAATAATTAAATTAATTAAAATACAATTTTGCAAAATAAAACATAACATAATGTAACATAATTTATAAAAAATACAGGGATACAAATTTTTTCCCACTGATTATTCAGAGCGATATTTATCAATGCTGATTCTGATTGTGGTGATTATAATAGTCAGCTGTTTGTCTAATTCTAAAGGTTGTGTTAATTTTTTTTAATTTGAATATTATTTAATCATTCACTTATCAATCACTATATTTGAACACTTATAACAGCCAGTGAGACCTCCAAATGGGGTCAAAAAATGGCAGACTGGACATTGGCTTTTTTATTTTCATTAATTTATAGTAAGAATGTGTCATACATTTCATGTTATTTTGTTTTGCAAGACATAAACCAATATTTTTAAAACAAAAAAAGGATGGAATCTTTTTTATATATTCTACCATATTGTTGTCTTATTTGACAACATTTTGTTTAACATATTCAGACTGAGCCAAAATACAAATATTGAATATAAAGAACATGTAGGGGTCCAGGTAAAAAGACTTCATTTTCAGAAAACGATTTATCTCGTTTTGGAAAAGAGCTCTTCATTTCATGTGGCTTAGTAGATATCACAAAAAATAAACAGTGACTTTAACTTGTTAACTAATCTTTAAGAAATATTAAACTTATGTTTTTCAATCGAAATATTAAAATAATTGATTAAAAATCCAACAGTTATTCCCCTTTTATTTTAAATGTCTAAATTTAATTCTATGAAGAAATATTTGTGTAACTTATTTTTTACTTAGATACTCACAAACTTTAAAAAGAATATTTAATGAATTTGAAAGCTTAAAATGAAAATTTTTGTAGGGTAAATTGTTTCACGTAAAATCACAGTAATTTTTGTATGCTGTATCTGTTTCTTTGCTCTTCTTTATTCTTTTTTATGTGGTGTAGAAGTATCGGATTGGGTTTCAGCATCGGTAGATACTCAAAATCAAATGAAGCAAAAAAAACCTGATTGGAACACCCCTACTGTATATGTATGATAAAAATCATATAAATATTGAACATCAAATTAGTTTTTTTTCTAAACATTTCCTATACACAAAGCACAAATTTATTTCATTTTTGAATAATAGGATATATCGGTCCTAACTGCCATCTGTTTTTAAATTTTTTATGACCAATATCATTTCTTCAATGTTATTTATCTGTATATTACTTTTTCATAATATCTCTTTGACTATTGACGAAAACGTGACATGTTTCTCAGCATTTTGAGAATTGCTTTATTTTTTTGATTATATTCATCATGAACTGATTTCAGATGCAGAAACATCTCATCATCCAGTCAATACCATTTTTGAAGCTCCTGTGTTAGTTAAAGGCTGGGTCATGTTTGTTATCCTTGAGTTATCTGGGACTCATTTTTGTGCTCTGTAGAATGTACTCTGTTTGTGCATTTGCTCAAATCTAACAAGCCTGTGTCTTTCTAGCCTTAAGGGTCCAAAGGCTTTCATGCTTTTGCCGAACTCACTGTGTAGATGATGAATGCCACTTTAAAGTATTTGTGCAGTCCACTTGGCCTGGATTCAGGTTCTTTGTGTATGATTTGCCTTATTTGTTCTCACATGTGATTTACTGATCAATATGTAACGGTTCTCTATACGTTAGATTTTAAAGGACAAGAGTATTTTTTTAAATGTCAGGTCATGGTCAGGCTGGGTCAAGGGGGGCTAGGGGCAGTGCATGCAGTGAGTCAAGTCTTATGGGGGTGGGGAGTTGGGTTATGGGGGGTTTACACAAAATACACAAAATATTTTCACAATGCTGTATTTATTTGATCATGCCATGCTTGACTTTATAATTTTTAATACCAAAATAATCTGCATTTTTACTAAATAATAATATATTGGGGATCCTCTTGAAGGAGGCTGTACACAGTCCTATTTTTGAGGTCGTACAAGCTTGTATGCAATTTTTTGGGTTGTTGTAGGACATCGCCTCTTGTCATATGCTCCCTGCTCAAATGGTGTATAAGATATTGCCCATGAGCACTTCCCGACCTCACAATAATTCTTTAAACATGTAAAAAAAAACTGCAAATGTTGGATTGAAAGCTTGTCTTGTGTGCCATTAAACAAGCCCATTTGTTGATCAAAATGGAAAAGACCAATCAGAAGCCAAAGTTTAAAGTATTAAAACATTTAAAGCCTACAGAAGGTATCAAAAAACAATTAGAGCTGCTTGTAAGTCACAGAATAAAATGCTGCTAGAAGAATAGCCGAGGTTGTTTAACAAAGAACCTCCTCCTCCTTCCATCATGTTAAAAAGAGAAATTTATATTCAGGCCAACATTTAAAGTTTCCTTCCCTCCGCTTTTCCCTCTTCATTAATGATGTTGAGCGGTGCTCCACACTAGAAGAAATGATACTTCAACACACCGCACATGTTCAGAGAGAGAAAGAGAGAGAGAATACTGGGTAAAAGAGAATGTTGGGCATTTTTATTTAGGTCGTGCATCAGAGGCACTTGTAGATGAAGTGAGATCAGAGGTTTTTGGGTTCTTCCACTTGTTTAATGGATCTCATTATTTCACACACAGACAATCGCTCTTGACATGCTGCTCGAATTTTCAATCCTTCTCTTGAAACGAAAGTGCCTAATGGGCAGATATTCTTTTTATATTTACATTATAATAATTGGGCGATCCATTTATTGAACCACTGTCTTTATGATGTGGATTGTTTTACCATTAGCTGTTAAAAAAGCAGTGTTAACTGTGTTGTGTTATTTTCTACTCACTTATTTATTTGCAGCCATTGAAGGATTGACACGACATTATCCCCTCATCCGGAAAGTCTTATTATAGTTCAGCCGCAAACCTTTCAAGCCATCCCATCACTTTTTGGTCCAAAGGAGTTTTATATGAAATCATGCTGTTAAATCTTGACATATCAAAGTTTTAAACAAAAGTTTTTAATGGTTTTAAGTGCTTTTATGCTCTCAGTCATTTATAAATGCGTAGTATAACAGAGGCTAATGCTCTCAAACCAAAACCATACACAGTGTTGTCTGCTATTCTTATTATAAGATAAATACAGACAATCTGAAAAAGCATGTTTTTCTTATTTCTGCAGAATATCGTACTGCACAACGGATAAAACTCAGGACAAAGTCTTTGCCTATGTCTCCCAAAGCCAATTCAACGAAACTTTGGAGTGCCATGCCTTCCTCTGCCAAAAAAAGAAAATTGTAAGTGCATTCAGATTTGCGTGAATACTTGGAATCACAACTTTTACTGACACTTTGGAAAATCTCTGATAGTCTTGTAAAATGTTGCCACCTTGTAGTGATAGGTACATAAATGAAAAGTGTGTCATCGGTTACTCACACCCTTGTCATTTCAAACTTGAGTGATATTTTGAAAAAGGTTGGAAACTGACACCCGTTCAATTGCATTGTTGTCCATAGAATAGAAGTAAATGGTTGTCACTCTGGTTTTGCTACAAACATTCTTCAAAATATCTTCTTTTTGCGATTTGCAGAATAAAGTCATACAGGTTTGAAATGAGAAGAGGATGAATAAATGTTCTATTTTTTGGGTGAATAGCACTGTTTTGCAACATTATATTGCAAAATTAAAACAGATTTTAAGGAAAGTCACAGCCATTTCTCAAAATGTATACCTGCTATGTATTGCCATCTAGTGGACAACAGCAAAGGTCAAGCTTGTAATTTGTGTTCTGTTATCCACAGGCTCAGGCTGTGACCCTGACAGTCGCACAAGCGTTTAAAATAGCTCTGGATCTGTGGGAGATAGCACAAGAAGGTTTGATAAGTTACTACTTCAACGCACCATTTGTTATATTATGACAGTATGTAACTGAGATCTAAAGAAGCAATTCTTTTGTATTTCAGATAAAAGTAAGAAACCTCACAAATGTGACTCCTGTTTAGAACATGAATCTCAATCAGAATCCCAACCAAACAGAGTTTCAGGTAAAATACAAAAATCTGTGTTTAAGTAACACTTAACCGGTTTGAAAAATCATTCACTTACCCTCCTGCAATTTCAAACCTGTTACTTTTTGTCTGCAAAACAAAAAGAAGATAGTTCGAAAACAGTTGTTAAGCAAACAGCGGCATCACTCACTTCTACAGTAGTGATTGAACAAAGGATTTTAAGTCTCAAATAAGCTCGAAATTTGAACACAAATATTTTGAGAATGGTTTGTATCCATTCAAAGGAAGTTGATGAGGTCTAGTGTTGTGTGGTTGTCAACATTTTTCAAAATATCTTCTTTTGTGTTCTGCAGAAGAAAGAAAGTTACACAGCCTTAGAATGTTTAAGTTAAGAATTGACTGATCTATTATCACATCTACTGTATGAATACAAAACCTATAAGAGCGAATCGGTGTTGACGCCACTTGGTTACCAACATTCTTCACATTTTTTTTGATCTCTGGAAGAAGATAAAGTAACACTGGTTCGAAATGACAAGAGGGCAAATTTTCGTTTTTAGGTGAAAATATTACTTTAAGAGGCTGCTTTTTATCTTATTGTTACAGAAGAGGACAAAACTCAGGCTTTAAAGGAGCACAAACTTCGGAAACCCTTCTTCCCGGCCTTCCTTTCACCTTCTCCACGCAGCAATACTAGAAGAAGGCCAATCAAACATGACTCCTGGGTATGATGTCCTGTTAATGTTTATAATTTTTCCATCTCCAAAATGATTCATTTTTTTGATAAGAAATAGTATGCCATATACAGTAATTGCTATAATCATTGGTACATTTCTTCTACAGAATGATTCCAAAGCATTGAGTTCATGTGGTCTCTCATTAAGAGAGCACATGCTGCAGTCTCCATTTAAAACTTCTCACTTTCATTTCACAAATTTTTGTTTTTGCTTTATTGATGACATGTGGCCACTAGATGGCAAAATGTTCATTCAAGTTGCAGAGTTTGTAGATTTTAATTCATATAAATTGTAAGTTGTCTTGTTGTTTCACAAAATTGGTGTCTATTTTTGTCACGTCCATAACACAGGTTTATTTATCTTTTTTAAATAGAATACTTGTTCATAGATTGATTTTTGCCATGTTTAAACACCATCAACAAGGGTTTTGTTTACTATAGATTTCAAGTTTCAGTTTACCAGTTACAATTACATTCTAAGAGCTCACATTAAAGTGAGCGATAACCCAAAAATGAATTTAATATAGATGTATATTTTGTTGCTCCATCTCTGTTTTTGACTTTTGAACACAAAAGATATATAGAGAATGTTTTGTGTCAATTCAAAGAATGTTAATGTTTTTTGGGTACCTACATTCTTCAAAATATCTTCTTTTGTGCTCTGCAGATAAAAAAGAAACTTATACAGCATTAGAATGATGAAATTATCTACTAATTAAGCTACAGACAAACATGTGCTCTAAAAGTGTAGAAACCATGTTTTAGGTGTTGAATTATCCTTTGTTTTACCATAGCTTAACTACAAATACCAGGATTAAAGGGACAGGTAACCCCAAAATAAAAATTCTGTCATGATTTTCGCTCCCTCCCTGTTGTTTCAAATTTGTATAAATTCGCATCGCATCGGCTTCCATAGTATATCAAAATGGCAATGGTGATCAATAGGAACACAGATCTTTTTGCTGTCCAACATTCTTCAAAATATCTCATTTTGTGTTCAACAGAACAAAAAAAAAACATAGTCATTTTTCCTAATGTTGTAGCCAAAGGGGTCAAAGAACTTAATACAGAAGAAATGTATACATATATGAAACAACTCAAAGGGGGGTAAATGATAACAGAATTTCAATATTTGGGGAACTGTCCCATTAAACCACGGTTATGATGACTTAGAAAGTAAATAAGTTTCTACTGTTTAAGCAGAACATCTTTTCATATGTGTTCAGTCAAGGATGTTAGATTTCCTCTATTATTTTCCAGGATGTGGAAGAAAGCCTCGATGAAGCGTTTTCAAGGTCAGTTTGTGTTTTACACACTTATACACATGTGCAAAACAAGCACACAAATACCTAAATGAAAAGAATTCACTTAATGTTTACAGTAGTAATGTTTAATCCCATGTCATTTTAACTTAAGTATAATGCCTAAATACAGAATTATAAGCAACAGATACTTAAATCTAATAAACTTCTCTTGTTTCCCTTCTTTCATAAATTCACCTTTACTTGATCTCTTTTTGCATATTAGCAATAACCTGTGGCAGATTTCCTTCCCTTAATATTTTTTTCTTCTTATGTGAAATATTCTAACATAATTCAGCCTCATATAATCAGCTAATGAGTTCCTTCTCCCTCAGGTGTGACATTATTTCTCCATAAAGTGTGGAAAGAAAGAGATTTAGCACACAGCAGGAGATCTGAGATGCATTAGTAGCCCCAGATATGGTTTAAATTAATGGACACAGAGAATAATCTTATTCTGATTTTTTTTCTATACAGCAATTAAGAGTATACATTTAAAGAGAACATTAAACATAAATCTGTTTCGATGCAGTCGCAGATGGAGTGCATTTCAGAATTTCTGTTTTGTGAATCTCTTCTATAGCTGAACAGTAAAGGTGTCCAACACATAAAGAACAGCCAAAACATACATCATCTGAAAATAGGCTATACCCAGAATAACAATTATATATACAGTCGAAATCTGTTTCAGTCATTTAAAAACGATTCTAAATAGATCCACATAAGTATTTTAGCAAACACACAAGTTTTCTTCACAAAACATACAATGAAATGGATGGCTTTGACTGAATATTAAAAAATTAATAGCCAATATGAATGCAGAATAGACAGGGACTCCTTCAAATTACTTTAAAAACCATCTCAGGGTGACACCTTAAGAAACTACTTGAAATGACAAGGAAACACTTCTGCAAATAACAGTCAATCGTTGATTACACTAAAGATGATCAGATATAATATGTTTTATTTTTATTGCTTTTTTAGTGATAATTGAGTGATAAATACATGATAACTCAAATAGTTACCTTAATAATTTTAATGAGTTTATTATTGTTCAAAATACGGAAAAATATGAATGCACGAGTGAATAAGTGTCTATTTTACTTTCTTATTAACTTCTTTTATTTCTAATGAACATTCTCATTTAGGATGCTTTCTATATAGATAAACAATTCAATTTGTTTATATTTAACCTGATAAATAAAAACAATTCACAGCACATTGCTTCAAGTTCCCTGCTATATTTTATATATATATTTTTTTTTTTTGCTATATTAATAGCAGTTATGCCAGTGTATAACTATGATCTCACGGTTGGCATACAACAGGTCAGAAACTACTCTCTCATCTTGCCAGTGTAAGTCATAAATTTATGTAAAGTAATTAAAAAATATCACAGAAAAGCATGGTCCTTAAAGCCATTCCGATCAATCCGAATACTTACCAAAGGAAAACGGCATTCAGAAGAAAATACAACATAAAATAATAAGAAGACACATGAAATAATTAATTATGGAGTAAATAAAGCTGTGAAGAGCTGAAGGTTGAGATGGTTGAATGACTGGCGGATGTACAGTAATTAAGGAATATGATGACATAATCCCAGCTCACCTTCAGCTGTTATGTTTCTCACCTGCCATGCAGCAGTATGGAGGTGGAGGAGACAGATGCAAGTAAGTGAGGTGAGACTTTATTGCTTAGTTATTATCACTTGTTGCTTTGCTTTATTTATGGGTGAACTTTCCGTTAAATTATACATAATTTTTAGTCATTTGATTTTCAAACATTCAAGTGTTTTAATGGTGTTCTTAGACTTTTATACACAGCTATTCTTATGTAGACTTTCCATTCTCCATCGTATTCTCTCTGCTTTAACAATGTGAGATCAAAGGCACCATGATGTCATTTTTTTACATTTAAATTATTCATCTCTTATCTCTCTCTCTTACCCTTCGCCCTCTGTCCATCTTTCATCTCTGTTCCCTCCGTCAGGCTGGCGACGTCCCGCTCCAGAAGCGTGTCTGAAGATGCAGCAGTGAGTCCGGCAGAAGATCTTTTATCCTTCAGCAGCGACAACTCTGTCTGAACACAAATACAAACCAGAGCACCCTACCGAGTGGATCAGAAAGTGACCTCGACACGCTGCACATCCCCAAAAAAACACCATTAAATACCACTGCCTCTACATTATAAACACAAGAAATCAATACTACGAAAAGACACACAACATACATTCAACTGTTTGAGCTCTTATATGACAGTGTATAAATGATAATACTTTAAGATTAGGGCAACCCGACAGCTTACAACATGGAGAACGTTTTCATGCAGATAGATGTAGTTTATTATTGTAAAAAAAGGTGTAATGTTTTAATGCACTGGTGCTATCTTTGGCCTAGGAACAGTAAATGGATATGAAACCAAACCAAATATACATTCCAGCTGTCAACTTCATTGTGTAATGCATTGCTTATCTTCTGCTTATCTCAACAGTCAACAATGCTCTGAAAGGCAGATCGGAGGGATTACGCTGCATGTTGAGAAAAGTAAAGCTTTCCAAACAATGACTCATTAACAAACAAACTTTTAAGTCTTGTTCATATTTACACAATATTTGTATTTTAAAGCACTGAAGTTGAACTTGTATATTAAGTGTGAGATCAGGGATGTTTGCAGAAATTTCCTTTTGAAAATATTTTAAAATTTAGGTACAATGGTTTGAACATTTTTGATTTTTCATGGTCTTAAGATGACAAAAAATAGGTTTTCAATTTTATTTTATATTTTATTTTATAACAGTATTATTACGATGTATATCAACTGTAAACTACAGTGTTTTATCATGTGTTGTTGTTGTTCTTGTCAACTGAAACTAGGGAAATTATAAAATTTGTAATATATGCAACTTTATATACATACATGGATAATCCTGATTCTATCATAAGTTTCTCAACCGCATGTTATTCAATAACTAAAAAAATTATTTTGTTTGGTTGATCCAAAAGAAGGATATTTGAAGGAATGTTAGAAAATGAATGTTATGATATAATCAGTTCTGACAACCAGGGTAAAGAAATTTATTGTAGCCCTTTATTTTGGTTTCTATTAGGCAGAAAAAGAAGATATTTTGAAGAATTTAGGAAAACAAACAGCTCTGGGGCACCTCTACCTATTCTAGTCAATTATGCCCAAGAAATCTCACAAATGTGTTAATCAGAACAAAGACATTTATGTAGGTATGGATCAACTTAAGGTCGAGGAATCCACGACAGAAGTTACATTTTTTGGTGCACTGTTCCGTTAAAGACAAGGGCTGTAGATATTTCATCCCACAACACATGATGATACAATTTCTGTTGGCTTTATCTGTTATGCTTTCTTTTTTTATACCAGCAACTGAACTGATAATGCAAAGTGCTGACAATACTATGGTCAAGGCCTTGATTCCCTGGGCTACACTTTGATCAAAATAAACATTACTGATATACCTTGAGTGCACTGTCAAAAGTATGTAGCCTAGGCATGTGTAGTTTGAATGAATATAATATTTGACCATCAGACATAAAATCCCTCTGAAATTACTATGAGTTCAAGAAGGTCTTTGATCCCAGTGGATCCGTCAGCAGTTTTCTTCCTTAAGCATTTTTGAAATAAGATTAATGTAGTATTCCTTTTACCATTACAACTCTATTGCCCTTTTATACAATCCTGTATCTGGAGTAAAGAATATTTAAAAGCAACATTGTTTTCGTAGGATCAAGCTGAGTTTGTGTCTTATTTTATGCAAAGAAAAGAGTTTAAGAAGTGAAATTAATTTACATTATGATGAACATAATGTCCAAATGTTTTTATAAGGACTGCAACAGATCAAAAACAATAATAAACTTGTTGAGATCTTTTAAAAACTGAAGTGATTTATGGAAAATAGCCAACAGTAAAAATAAACACCAAAATAAATAGTTTGCATCAAAAATCAACTCAATTCGCTTTGTAAATATAGTGTATTATTATTAACATTTCTCAATATTCGTTTAAAAATGGAATATGTAAAAACAATAACTTATAACTTTAAAATAAGAAGTAAAAAAAGAGGATTTAAGCTACAACTTAAAGCGATAAATTGAATTTAATCGCAACTGGAATGGAAATGGTATTTACATCATATTTATTTAAGGGTTTCTTTATGTGAATGTTTATTTATAAATTAGTTTATTTCATTTTTTTTTCTCAAATATATACATTGTTTTAAGGACAACAATATTTTTTAGGAATGCAATTGGTGATAATAAATTATTTTAAACTCCACTACATTTAATAAATGTAAATGTAAATAAATCAGGATATGTTATAATGGTTTAGAATTCAACCAATTGGCCAGAACAAGAACCTGAACTGACCATTTTTAATCTTAGTTTAATATGTGCTTAAAGTTCACTGCTGCTGTCTGTCATATCATTAAACTCTTGCTGTGATGTTTTTATGTCATGTGTTGGAGACCCGCAGTGCTTGTCTTTCATTTATTCAAGTGAATTCAGCCCCAGTGAGCCAACAGTCTCAAATATGCTGAACTCAAATAAACCGTAAAATATACTTTCAATCTTGATAAGTAGTGGAAATGAAATCTATCATTATTAAGTCACTCTCATCTTGTCCCAAACCCCTAAACCCCTAATCTAGGAAAAAGTGTTTTCATTGCATTTCATTCATACATTCATTCTCAATCATTACATCTTTTTCTATATAACTGAAGCGAACAGTGACTGCGGCTGACTTTTTTTTTCCACAGGAAAAAGTGATGTGGTTCTACACGAACTTAGGGTGAAGTAGATAAATGATGACAGATTTTGCAATTATTTAAAAGTCAGAAATTGAACTAAGGATTTTTTCAAGCATATATTAATCTTTTATATGGGCCTGATTAATAACCTTTAGTTTTGAAAATGGGAAATGCACCATTAAATATGTTTCCCCGTCATTACCACTTCTCTATGCTGAAATAAAAATAATTTCCAGTTTTTGTATAAGTGCATCTATCATCTGTCATATTAATGAAGGGGTTTTCGACTGTGCTCTTATGCCAAAAAGAAAGAAAAGAACACACTTCTGTCAAGTTCCAACAATGCCTTTATGAAAATTGATGAGCAAGAGGAATAGAAGATACCAAAATCTGCTTCATTTATTTTGTCTCTTACCTGAAAAGAAAACCAAGAGCATGAGTTTACAATGGCTGACAACCATGCATGATGTTATTTTATGGTATGTTTCATGGCATATTCTTAATCTTAATACCAAACAATAAATTGTGAAGTCAAAAATACACAGGTAAGATTAGCAATGTTGTACAATACTTAGGAAAATCTAATGCCTTATGTCTTTGATTAACTATATATTTAAACAAATTTTGCTAGATGTATTCAGGATGTGTAAACGCTGTTAGTTGTATTTGTGAGCTGATGAAAAGTGCAAATAGAAATGACAAAACCTTGCGTCAGTCTTATCTTCAAAAGCCATTCCATTCACCAGGGTAAAGTACCAGCTCTCCCAAATATGACAACATTCATCATTTACTCCCACTCACGTTGTTCCGAACCTGTATAACTTTCTGCCTCCACAAATCATTTCAATATCCGGCTGAGTGGATTGAATACAATGCCAGAACATTATGACTCACTTTATACTTAATAAATCACCAAACAATGTCAGCGAGAGTATGTGCAGCTTCACTGTCATTTCATGATTGGTTTTGGTATGAAAATAACCAGCATTTTGTGAGACACACATAATGAATGAACAATAGCAAAATTTTTCCAACACAAGCTAAATCCAATGGCGTCTTGTCTGTACACATGTTACAATCTCTCCAAGAATTGGCCCTTGAGATGTGCATGCACAGACAAAACAAAACTAGTTATAAAAGAATAAACCATGGGATGCCAGCAGCCTGTCGAATGATCACATTCATTCCACCATTATTTACAACACAATAGGGATCATCCATGATTTAGTTAATCAAGGGCTGTCACGATATCAAATATTTGCATCATGGTTATCATAGTCAAAAGAGTTCAGGGTAATAATATGTGACCCTGCCTGTGAAAACCCATCTTATTTCATTTTTTTGTGATACTACATAGTGTAAAGAACATTCTGTGAGAATATAACAACAATATCCTTAATATAGACTGGTTAAGACCATGTCAAATATTGAAATCATGGAGACATTAATAGGTCAAATCAAAATATAATTTTTTAAGGCTCTTCACTGCAGGGTAACATTTAATCACAGTATTTTTGTTATTTTTGTCATGTCGCTTGTTAAATCATGATATAACTCATTCAGTTTTAAATCGTTTTGTTTTTAAAGCATGATTTTTACAGTCAGGGAAGTGAATTATCACATCCATAACAGGCCTTATTCCTAATAAACGGGCAAATGAAAATCTAAGTGAAGTACCTATATATTATGAGTCTATATAACTTTATAGGTTCTATAGAGTGTCATCCCTTCTCCAGTGGATGAGAATTATTGCTTCTGCTTTCTACATTGTAATTCACAAAAAAGCATGTTGTCTCTGGATTACGTGCATTCTTTTTGTCACCTCTGTGAGCATAAACTGATATTATTATTCTATCATCAGTGGTCTGGTAAAATGTAAATTCTGGTAATGCTAAGAGAATTTATATTATAAGTTTTGCCTTTAAATGTCACATTCATAATGGTGTAATTGCTGTCCTATTTGTGTGTCTGTAACCATTGTGACACATCAAGCAAATTTAATTAGAATATTATCATACTTAAAGAATTAACATGATATTGATCATTTTAACATCATGGTTATTGTCAATACAGTACCAACCTGCAATTTAAGACCTCTCATTCCATTGTAGTCTTCAGATATACACATAAAGTCACACTTTATATTATATGCATTACTGTATGTGTTTAAACTACCACCTCTTCGCAGGCGTACATTGCTTTATTACACATGTGCATGTCTGGATATGGGTGGGCTGAGTCTTAGCATCAGGGGCAACAGATGTAACCGTACAGCCGGCTTGCCAGTCCATGTGGATTTTTCACTGTGTGTTGATGGACAATATGAGCGATGTTCTTTCATCCCGATGCGGCGGGTGGTGCAATGGAGGGTGTGACTGACGTCAACAAATCTCCCATCACACCTCGATGATGTTGATCGATGGGACAGACTGGTGGAACTGCAAGAGACAAGAAAAACACAGAAGCGTGATTCTCCTCTGAGGGACCAACAACAGTCATTTGTGCAGAAGTCTGAGAATGGATGGGTGTTTTGCAGCTAGAGTGTATCGTATATATGGCCGTTCTTAGATAATAAGAAGTAATGTGCATTATTTTTGTCTAGCAGTGCAATATGCTGAAAACTGTTGCTGAGTGCTGGAAATGAAATCCATTAGGGTTGCCATGCAGGGAGGCGACATCATCCCAGGGCACTGTATTGATTTTATCATGTGTTTAAAAGTCCCGGCCTAGAGTGTTTTATAGTACTAATGGTCATAGCAGAAAAAAGTGAAATGTAAAGAACTGTTTTCATTGCTGTGCATTTCTCACAGGGACAGGGGTTAAGGGTTAGAACTGGAGAGAGGGTGAAAATGAGGATCAGGGGAAGGAGGATAAAAAGCAAGCTTGAGTTTTTCAAGCCAAGATGTATTTTAAAAAGAAGGTAAGAACATCTGATGTTATCTTTGATTTTAAACTCAAAAAAATGCTGGGTTATTTTAACCCTACATTTTGTCAAAAATGGACAAACTCAATGATGTCACATTTACAAAGTAGCAGTTAGGTTAATCAATTAAAATAACCCAGCATTTTTGTGTACATTTTTTTTACAAAGCAATGCATAATTTTACATTTCACTACAGTCTGTATATTATTTAATACCAGAACAAAATGAATATATGGTGACCTAAAATCTTTTGCTCTATAATTATTTTTGAATCATTCTTAACCTGTTCCCTGATATGCTGTAATTTCCCTTGGTTTTGTCTTTTGTACCTTCTTATTTAATTGTGTAATAAAAACTGAGGATGTACTGTAGTAAAATCCAAAAACTGTAGGAACACGCACCTAGACATCACCTTTGGTCACTTGAAAACTACTTACAATAGAATTTTGCATATACATTCGAAAATAATCTATTGTCTTATAATCATGTAAAGACATTATATAGATATTTATATAAAAAAATGCAATTGAACTAATATGTACAGTAATATGCTGAATACCTTGTAGTTTCTGTGAATTTTAATAGAAATATTTGAGTTTATTAAATTTCCTTAGTTTTTCTTACAAACACATTTGTCACATTTAGACAGAAAATTAACTGCATTTCAAAGCATTTCAATTGACTTATTTTTATGTACATTTTTGTAGATTTCTTTTTTTAACGTTCCTACATGCAGCATTCTCCACATGCTGTATCTGTTAATGATGATACATCAGAGAACAGAAAAAACTGTCAACTAATAACGTCTAGGTTACTATTGTAACCCCGGTTGCCTGATGGAGGGAACGAGACGTTGTGTCGAAGAACGACAGTATGGGGTTCGCTCTTGAGAACCAATCGACTCTGACTATATTTAAAAGGCCAATGAAATTTGGCGAATGAAATTTGAATTGCCGTGCCCCGCCCCGCCCCGGACATCCGGGTATAAAAGGGGAGACGGCGTGCTCATTCATTACCTTTTGTGCTGAGGAACGTAAGGATGACTCACGATCGCTGCAGCGAGCAGCACAGCGACGTGGCAAGAAAGGACACAACGTCTCGTTCCCTCCATCAGGGAACCGGGGTTACAATAGTAACCTAGACGTTCCCTTTCTGTCGGTCTCTCGACGTTGTGTCGAAAAACGACAGTATGGGGTTCCTATGTAACACGCCACGGCGCTGCGTCACGATCTCTAGCGGAGCGACCCTGACAGGCTCGAGTGGGTCCAAGGTCTGTGCTTCTACGCGAGAGCGTAACCTTCCAGTGGGGAAATGGTAACACGTCCCAGAGCTTTTTAACAAAAAGGTGAGAGGTAACTTACCACCGGTCTCCACGGGCGACGGCCTTCCTATCTCTACAGCGAGATAGCCGCCCGACCGTGAACTGCACTGGGAAACGCGGCCCCTTCAAGGAGGGAGTGCGTTACGGAGGCCACATCCTACCGTAGGGAGGTTAAAATGTGGAGATGTACCAATGGTCTCACCTGATAAGGGCAGAAAACTCATGGAAAAATTTGTGTGCATTGCTACCTGTATTTTAGGAGCACCACGTGAGGGAGATCACACATTCACCTAATGGGGGAATTCTGGTGAAGGAATACATCGTACGGGGCCACCCCTGAGGGGGGAGCCACTACGTACGTAGCACTGGCTGAAGGAAGGGGCTCACCTGAAAAGGGCAGCTCACTCCGATGTTCAGCCTGGTTACAAGGTCCGCTCCGCCCGGCCTGTTACCATGGAGGTGCTGAGTGATGGAATTAGGTTACCTATGCTCACCCGTAGGGGAAGTAGAGAGGTAGATTAGGGCACTGAACTCACCTGAAAAGGGGAGAAGGCTCTTTCGCAGGCGTACGCCCGGCCAGTGCCTAGTTCTACCTGCGTAAAACCCGAGCTGATACTGGTTCCACCCTGAGGTTATAAAACCTTGCAAAGGTGTTGGACGTAGCCCAACCCATTAGCTGTGCAGATGTCTGCCAGAGAAGTGCCCTGAGCTAATGCCCACGAGGAGGCTACACCCCTAGTAGAGTGAGCCCTCACTGCGAGCGGGCATGGCAGGTTCTGGCATCGGTAAGCCATGGAAATGGCATCCACGATCCAGTGTGCCAATCTCTGTTTGGAGACAGCTCTCCCTCTTTGCTGACCTCCATAACAGACAAAAAGCTGCTCAGAGCTCCTGAAGCTCTGCGTGCGTTCCAGGTAGAAGCGTAACGCTCGTACCGGACACAGCACTGAAGGAGTTGGGTCTTCCTCCCCCGTGGGGAGTGCCTGCAGGTTCACTACCTGATCCCGAAAGGGGGTGGTAGGAACTTTGGGCACGTAGCCGGGCTAACGTGAGAGTTATTCGGCCCGAACTGTAGGCACTCGTCGGACATGGAGAGTGCATGTAGGTCCCCTACCCTCTTGATAGAGGCGAGCACTACTAGGAGTGCTGTCTTCCCCGTGAGACGAGGAAGGTCAGACTCTACTAGGGGCTCGAAAGGAGTCTCGGAAAGGCCCGCTAGGACCACATCGAGATCCCAAGAGGGTATGGAGCGTGGACGCGGGGGATTAACCTGCCTCGCACCCCTGAGGAACCTTGTGACCAGGCTGTGCTGTCCGAGAGACTTACCCTCCACCAGCTCATGGTGTGCGGCAACCGCGGCAACATATACCTTGAGCGTAGATGGCGAAAGGTTGTCCTCTAGTTTCTTCTGGAGAAAGGACAGCACTGCACTGATCGCACATGCTCCGGGCTCTTCACCGTGTGAAGAGCACCAGGACGAGAAGATGCGCCACTTTGCAGCGTATAAACGCCTTGTGGTTGGTGCCCTCGCCTGAACAATTGTGTCTGCCACCGCCGGAGGCAATTCGTTCAGGATCTCCTCGTCCCGTCCAGTGACCAGACATGGAGATTCCAGAGGTCTGGTCGCGGGTGCCATACCGTACCCTTCCCCTGGGACAGAAGGTCCTTCCGCAGGGGAATGGGCCAGGGGGGAGCTATCGCTAGAGGTATTAGCTCTGCGAACCAAGCCTGGTTGGGCCAGTATGGCGCAATTAGCAGGACCTGGTGTTCCTCGTCCCTGACCTTTCACAGGACCTGTGCAAGAAGGCTCACTGGGGGGAAGGCATACTTCCACTTGTCCCGGGGCCAGTTGTGCACTAGGGCATCCGTGCCGAGGGAGCCCTCGGTCAAGGAGTACCACAGAGGGCAATGGGTGTTGTCTGGCGAGGCAAACAGGTCCACCTGTGCCTGGTCAAACAGTTCCCATATCAGCCGGATGGTCCCAGGATGGAGTCGCCATTCTCCTCGAGGCGGCGTCTGACGAGAGAGCGCGTCGACTGTCTGGTTCAGGTAGCCTGGGAGGAATACGGCTCGCAGAGATCTTATCTTCTGCTGACTCCAGAGGAGGAGGCGTCGGGCAAGTTGTGACAAGCGGCGCAAGCGCATCCCGCCTTGGCGGTTGATGTACGCTATCGCGGCCCTGCTGTCGGAGCGGATCAGCACATGCTTGCCTCTCACTAGAGGTAGAAACCTCCTAAGGGCGAGCATGACCGCTAACAACTCCAGGCAATTGATATGCCAGTACAGTCGGGGACCCGTCCATCGACCCGAAGCTGCATGCCCGTTGCACACTGTTCCCCAGCCCAACAGGGAGGCGTCCGTTGTCACCACAACGCGCCTCGAAACCTGTCCGAGGGGTTTTCCCGCTCGTAAAAAGGTCCTGGAGGACCATGGGGCTAGGGTGCTCCGACACTGAGGCGTGATGGCAATCCGCCTGGTGCCTGTGCGCCACGCGCTCCTCGGAACCCGACTCTGAAGCCAATGCTGAAGTGATCGCATGTGCATCAACCCGAGTGGGATAACCCCAGTCGTGGATGCCATATGCCCCAGGAGCCTCTGAAAATATTTCAGGGAGACCACTGGACGCCTGAACTTGCTCAGGCTTCGCAGCAAGGCTTGAGCACGCTCCTCCGTGAGTCGTGCAAACATGGTGACAGAGTCTAGTTCCATACCGAGATAAGAGATGCTCTGCACTGGGGCGAGCTTGCTCTTCTCCCGGTTGACCTGTAAACCCAATCGGCTTAGGTGCTGAAGCACCATGTCCCTGTGTGTACATACTAGATCTCGCGAGTGAGCCAAGATGAGCCAGTCGTCGAGATAGTTTAGTACACGCACGCCCTGCTCTCTGAGGGGGATAGTGCAGCTTCCGCGACTTTTGTGAAGACGCGGGGAGATAGGGACAGCCCGAAGGGCAGGACCTTGTACTGGTACGCCCGACCTTCGAAGGCGAACCGTAAGAACGGTCTGTGCCGAGGAAGTATCGAGACGTTAAAGTACGCGTCTTTCAGGTCGATCGCCACGAACCAATCCCCGTGTCTGACTCGAGGATGCGCTTCTGTGTTAGCATTCTGAACGGTAGTCTGTATATACACCTGTTCAGTGAACGCAGGTCCAGAATTGGGCGCAGCCCTCCACCTCTCTTGGGAACGATGAAGTACGGGCTGTAGAAGCCCGACGACATCTCGGCCATGGGAACGGGTTCGATCGCTTCTTTTGCCAAAAGAGTCGCCACCTCTGCCCGAAGGACGCCGGAATCCTTCCCTCGTACCGAGGTATGAAGGATTCCCTGAAATTTGGGAGGGTGTCTGGCGAACTGGATCGCATAGCCGAGACGGATCGTTCGGTCTAGCCACCGCCCCGGTCTGCCTAGCATGGACCATGCGTGCAATCGTTGGGCAAGCGGGACCAGAGGAACGATCTCCTTCACCATCTCCATGGAGGGGGGTTCTGTGGCTCTCAGGACAGCCGCTCTGCCTGGGGACGGATCCCCTAGGGGCTTGCTGTCCTGAGTACTTACCTGCCTGTGGGATTTGCAGTGTAGCACACCGTCTGTTTGAGCGTGTGTCTGACTGCAATTCCGCCGATGTGACGCAACGTCTAGTCGTGACGCAATGTCGGGTTGGACTGACGAAACGTCTTGTAACCGTACACCGTCGCTCGGAGAGTGATAACGGTTGAGTTTTAAGACCAGAGGAGGAAACAGCTCTTTTTGAGAGGAAGTGGGCGCCAGGCCCTGAAAAGGGACGTGGCAGGATTGTCCCGCACCGGCCACTTTGGAGATCGAATGTCCTGAGCCGGGCATGGTGGTGTCTCCTCCGCTGGTTGCCTCCCGTCAGGACCGCTTCCCGCGCTTCCTGCGAGGTGGTTGCTGACTGGGCGGAGTCGCTCTCCTCCGGGTTGCCGATCTCCGGGTCGCCACCTCAGGGGGAGATACAACCGGAGTGGTCGGTTGGGAGGGGCGAGGCTGTCTGGGAGCAGACGATGCACGGAGCCTAGACGGCACGGGGAGGGAGGATATGCTTGATAGCCTCCGTCTGCTTCTGCACGGCGGAAAACTGCTGAGAGAAGTTCTCCACCGTGTCTCCAAACAACCCACCCTGCGCAATGGGGGCATCGAGAAAGCGAAATTTCTCGGCCTCACGCATTTGCGCAAGGTTAAGCCAGAGGTGTCTCTCTTGGACCACCAAAGTGGACATCGTCCGACCAGGCACGCGCCGTAACCTTAGTGGCCCGAAGGGCCAGGTCAGTCGCAGTGCGCAGCTCCTGCAGAACTGTGGGGTCAGAACTTCCCTCGTCTAGCTCCTTAAGAGCCTTGGCCTGGTGGACCTGCAGGATGGCCATGGCATGGAGCGAGGAAGCAGCCTGTCCAGCGGCAGCGTAAGCCTTCGACCCAAGGGTTGAAGAGATCTTACACGCCTTGGATGGAAGTTTCGGCTGACCCCTCCAGGTAGAAGGGGTCTGAGGGCACAAGTGCACCGCAACAGCCCGCTCCACCTGGGGTATGTCAACGTAACCCCTTGCTGCCCCCCCATCGAGAGAAGTGAGGGTGGAAGAGCCCGTCTGCCGTGTACGCGCCGAGAACGGCGCATTCCACGACTTCGTAATCTCTTCGTGCACCTCCGGTAAGAATGGCACTTTGCGCCCCGCTCGGACCCCAGGTACCATGCGTCCAGCCGCGAACGTTGGGGTGACGGCGGAGCCGTACACTGAAGCCCAATGCTCGCGGCGGCCCGGGAATGCATGCCAGCGATCCAAAGGGAGCTGACGAAATGGTGGCTCGCTCTCCAAGGAAAGAAGCCACCCGTGACTGCAACGTCTTGATCGACATCTGCTCGCAATGTGGGCAGGTCGGTCCCGTAAATGCCGCCTCAGCGTGCTGGAGACCCAAACACATGAGGCAGACATCATGGGTGTCCCCATCTAGGACAAGCTTGCCGCAACCAAGGGAACAGCTATGCACCATGAGGCAACACGTTGTTTCAGAAATTGCTCTTTTAAGAAAGAGAAGACACTCTCTGTCTTCTGCTGGACGCTCAGGGGAGCCGAAGATGGACAGTCCGCTGCAAACCGCATCGTGACACCAGCAGGAAGATGATCGCCAGAAGTCGATTCTTGCTTCAGACTCGAAGTCATCCGCCAGGTTCCGAAGAACAAAAGGTAATGAATGAGCACGCCGTCTCCCCTTTTATACCCGTATGTCCGGGGCGGGGCACGGCATGCAAATTTCATTCGCCAAATTTCATTGGCCTTTTAAATATAGTCAGAGTCGATTGGTTCTCAAGAGCGAACCCCATACTGTCGTTCTTCGACACAACGTCGAGAGACTGACAGAAAGGGAATCTGAACTCTCTTTTAAGACTTTGAAGTTAAGAATGAGGGGCTGAGATTTAAATCTGTCCCACCTTGCTCCGGAGCAGCCCTCCACTGTGATGTTCGGGTGTGCTTCTCTCTGAGCACGGCTTTACCTTTTCTTTACTGTTACTGGAATCATTGTCCTTTATAATATCATACTGCCGGCAAAACAGGGCAATGACAGCTGTAAACACACAAACCTCAAACTCAATAAAACTGCATGTTACGAGCATATCTGACATAAGCTCTGACATATGCTTATACTGAAATGTAAAAAGAGAAGAATTAAAAAAATTAAATATTCAATAATGCATATTCATAATTTTTCCATTGTTATGCCTTTTGGATTTTCAGCGACCCAGCCTTTGATACGGTCAATGTGTAATTGAGGTGGCATGCAGTGATACAATCAAACATTGAGTCGCTGTATATTGCGAGTTTTGTAATTAAATGTTTGCAGACACTAACTCAAAAATGACTTAGTTGTACTTCAATTTAATTGTAGGTTTTTGTTCCACATATTGGAAATTGGATTTCCTGACATTCAATTAAATTTCCAACCCCACTCAAACCCAGAGTTAAAGAGACCAAATAGAATTGAGTACACGCAAATAAAATCAGCCTTGTCAAACTAACTCCAGTGAATCTTACTGATAACTTAAATTGTAGTGGACTGAATAAAATATTTAATACATGGTGTGTAATATATAGTGATGCGTGCCTTGATCACTCTGATGCATGCCTTGACTGCTCTCATGCATGCTTTAACCCGCTGGTGTATGCTTTGACTGTTCTGATGCATGCCTTGACTGCTCTGATGCATGCCTTGACTGCTCTCATGCATGCTTTAACCCGCTGGTGTATGCTTTGACTGCTCTGATGCATGCCTTGACTGCTCTGATGCATGCCTTGACTGCTCTAATGCATACCTTGACTGCTCTGATGCATGACTTGACTGCTCTGACGCATGCCTTGACTGCTCTGATGCATGCCTTGACTAGTGAAGGTCAAGGCACACACTGTAGTGAAGTGAAGTGACATGACGTATTACCAAGTATGGTGCTCTGCATTTAACCCATCCAGTAAGTGAACACACACACACTGTGAATACACACCCGGAGCAGTGGGCAGCCATGCTGCGGCGCCCGGGGAGCAGTGGGCAGCCATGCTGCGGCGCCCGGGGAGCAGTGGGGGGGACGGTGCCTTGCTCAAGGGACTCACCTCAGTCGTGGTATTCCCGCTGGTTCTGAGTCTCGAACCAGCAACCTTCGGATCACGAGTCCAAGACTCGAACCACCAGGCCACGACTGCCCCCCGACTACTCTGATGCATACCTTGATCACTCTGATGCATGCTTTGACTGCTCTGTTGCATGCTTTGACTGCTCTGTTGCATGCTTTGACTGCTCTGTTGCATGCTTTAACTGCTCTGTTGCATACCTCGATCACTCTGATGCATGCTTTGACTGCTCTGTTGCATGCTTTGACTGCTCTGACGCATGCTTTACTGCTCTGTTGCGTGCTTTGACTGCTCTGTTGCATGCTTTAACTGCTCTGTTGCATACCTTGATCACTCTGATGCATGCTTTGACTGCTCTGTTGCATGCTTTGACTGCTCTGACGCATGCTTTGACTGCTCTGTTGCGTGCTTTAACTGCTCTGTTGCATGCTTTGACTGCTCTGTTGCATGCTTTGACTGGTCTGATGCATACTTTTACTGCTCTGACGCATGCATTAATCGCTCTGATGCATGCCTCGACTGCTCTGTTGCATGCTTTGACTGCTCTGTTGCATGCTTTGACTGCTCTGACGCATGCTTTGATTGCTCTGACGCATGCCTTGACCGCTCTGATGCAGGCCTTGATGAGTTTTTGTGATAATATAACATTTGAAAATAATATGAATTCATACATATGAGATTTTCAAACTTTTGATCATTAGTGTACACACACTGATGAAACTAAATTTTAAAAATGTAATTGACCTGCAGGCAACAAGTGGAGACAAATTATAAGAAAATTGTTTTGGATCATTTTAAATATTAAATATTATATAATATCAAATATCAAATTAAAATATAAAAAACACAAAATGTTGTATTCTGAGGGTATGGATCTGTCCTTGCTATTCATGTTGGACACGTTCTGTATCTTCTGGATAGGGATATGCAGACTTTTTTCAGTAGTCAAGCTGTGCAGAGATATTCCCTGTTTGCTAGAGTGGCAGTTGCAATTGAGTATATGAAATAATTTCTGACAGGAAGGTGGCTGGTTAAGTGCCTTATATAAGAAAAGACTCTCTTCTCAAAACCTATATACTTCCCGGCTCTCATATTTTATCACTTTATTGCAAATTACGTCTTTTCATGCATTTCAGAGTAGGCATGAAAAGTGGAATTTTGTGAACTGCTTACCACAAGTGATTTAAAAATCATTCAGGTGAAAAATTAATAACCATTAACAGATCCATGACAAATTAAGATTCTCTCTCACTTTGTCGTTCGCTCTCTCTCTCTCTCTCTCTCTCTCTCTCTCTCTCTCTCTCTCTCTCCCTCTCTCCCTCTCTCTCTCTCTCTCTCTCTCTCTCTCTCTCTCTCCGGTAATATGAATAATGTAATTTTATAAGGTTTGTAATCACAGTTCCCTCAGTGGGGAAAAACAGGCAAAGCGTTGTTCCACGACTTACTCTTGGGAATTGATATAGAGTACTAAGCACATTACTTGGAAGTGGCAACAGCGTCTTACCTGCCCACATGAGAAGCACAACCACAATGATGATCATCTCGCCTGTCTGGAGGTGTCTAGCTTTGTCCAGGCCTTGTACAGTTGGGTCATCTATCGGAAAAAGAAAAGGATCTTCCAATGAGAAGTCTTTACTACTCTTCTATGTAGAAGGGAATATTTTCTGTTGTTAGAACCTAAAACCCTTGAAATAATCCCACACTTAGGTATAAAGAAACGGAGAGGATAAAACGAGGGAGAGGAACATAGCTTTTCCTTAATTAATGGTGCAAACAAGTGGCAAAATAATTGACATATCAAAAATGATTATTTACGCAAAAATGTAAAAAAGTAAATATAAAAAAATCTTGAAAAAACAAATAAACACAAAATAACATACAAATACTGCATGCATGCATATGTGTTTGTAAAATACTTAGATGTATTTTTTCAATTTAAATAATTTAGATGATGTAAAGCTCTGACATTTTTTCTTAAATATTTGCATGTATGTATATGTATTTATAAATACAAAATTAATATGCTAAATCCACAGACATATCACACCAAAGCAAACCAAAGTTATGGTACACGTTATATCAGGTTAAATTATTGACAAAACTACGCTAATCAAGTTATATTTTTACTAACAATTCTAGAAACTGCCTTCGGCTATCCAGAAGATAGCATGCAAGATAGATGATAGATTTTAATGATGTAAAAACCCTTCAGAGATGTTTCAACCATTGCCGCAAAGTGGCATGACTTCTACTAACAAGTTTAGGTTGCATTAGAATACATTTAAATTAACATTTTATTTTATAATAATTGTTATACTTTAACAATAAACAATTGATTGATTGATTAGATTTAAAATTTATATTCAATTGCACTAAATTAAAAATTTTTGAACTGGTCGTATAACATTGTCCCATTTAATTAAAGCCATGTAGCGTTTCTTCTTCCTAGTTACCCAAAATACTAACTCGACATACTTTTAACTTGTAGGTAATCTAATGTACCTGTTAATTTTTGCTTATCATCAGACATTATCTATTCTATTCTTTGCGGGTGTTGTTGGGTGGAAACGGTCTACATATCATCCTTGCTGAATGCCACCAGCATGTTTCTCTTTGTTTTCTAAAATGGCTTTATGTAGCCCAAAGCTGCTCAATTACCCAGCATTCCAATCACTACCACCATTCAACCACATGGCATAGCAAGAGCCGCTCTAACCGTCCATCTGTCTTCATCATTAATCCTGTGTTAAAAGGATTGACTGCAGGCTCATTTCCTCCTCCAAATATCTTATACCTGGGTGAAGTTGTTCCAGAACACCACTCTTCCCAATTGATATTCCTTTCAGCATGATCGCAGTCCTGGCACTGAGACACCGGCTGTCATAAATTGATAAAGGATTGGAGGTGGGCGTCTACCCAGTTAGTCAATTACCGAAGAGATCACCCCATCAGAGTGAATTCCCATTACGGTCGCACAGTATTGAGATCAGCGCTCCTTTCCGAAACTGTCCATTCGTCAGACCCATGAATAGATGAATATTAATAACAAAACGTGTGCTGGATCTTGCTCATTTGTGAAAAAATGGGTAAAGAGAATCAACCCTGTCTCTCATCCACATGGTGAAACTGTTAAGCGAGTTTGACATATGCTCTTCTCATCGCTCTACAAGGATCATGCTGTTCATTTGACTGCTATATTGCAAAAGCCCAACTGGGGATCCCAAAGCCTGCTTGTATATGCCAGACAGAATTATGCCTCTTTGATTTACTTTGGCACCCGTGCGAGACATCTGTTTATTTGTTCCGCAATAATCCCAGAAACACTGTTGGACATGTATGCAGCATGCATCATGTCAAACTTCCCATTAAAAATCACTGCACACCTTACAGAACCTTCAGAAACCAAGATGTATGTGTACAAGGAACATGGAAATGCAAAGGTTGTGCATTGTTTACTGTCGTGTAACGGTAGGTGTGATGGGTCTTTCCTCATCAGAATGCATAGGTTTGTGTGTTTGTTGAAGCTACAGGACCAAATGTTTGATGTGGAGCCTTCAACACATCTACAGACCGAGCTCTTTGAAGCATAACAGTAATTGAGTCCAATGGGAATCTTTTCTCAGCTTGCTTTGAGAACTTATGAGGAGATGAAGGGCCAAGAATACAACACCAACACAGACATGCAGGTGAAACTGGAGTCAGAGAACTAGTGTGTAAACTGAAATGTGTTTAATATGAACAAACCCATAAAATGTCAATATTTCACCCAACCATGCAACGGGTTCAGATGACAACTTCATGCCATGGAGGATTTCTCATTTTTTCGGTTTTCAAAATGTAAGTAAATTATATTTTGTCTAGAGATATGTTAGACGTTATCACCTTTTCAACTATAATGCCGATTTAAATGTAATTATTTTTAAGATGGTGATTTGAGTGCACTTAAAAAGTTTTGTTGAAGTTACTCAATTTAATAATGTGCATCGATTTTCTCTCGATATTTCTCTTGAAATTTGAAAAAAGTTATGTTAAAAAAACTGAATTCAATTGTGTGGAACTGATGTACATGATGAAGATATTCAAAAAATATATTTTTCATAGTTTTTTTTATAGGTGCAATAGAGTTATGTCTATGCCAACATTTACTTAATCATGTATCTAGAAACACGGTACGATATGTGACATGGGTTTTTAGCAAGTTCTATAAAATCTTTGAAATAATATAAATATCTATCTATTTATCTGTACATTGTTTATTGGACTAAACCTATTTGGTAAAATATATTGGTAAATAATACGCTTTGTAAGGATATTAATTGACACAAGAATTAAGAGATATTCAAGAACCTGTGTGGGGTGATTTTCAGTCCCCGTAAGATTTATTTTTAAAGATGAGCTTGGAAACTGAGTGGGAGTTGGGAGTGTGTATCTTTATTGTAAAGAATCTTTTCTCTTGTAGTCAGAGTGTATGGTGTTGGATAGATATAGCTTTTGGACTAACAGTATACACACCTTGATACCAAGATCATGTTTTATGAAACCTAATAGTTTGCCCAAAAATATATATTGTGTCATTATTTACTCACTGTCATATTTGTTTTTATAAAGATCGTAAATAACTGGTCCCACTTCATTTGCATTGCTTTTGTGTTCATACAATACAAGTCAATGGGTGCCACTGAGTGCCAACTTTCTTCTAAATATCTTCTTTTATGTTCTGCACAAGAAAAAAAGTCATACAGGTTCGAAATGAAGAAATGAAGAGAGTGAGTAAATAATAACACAATTAACATTTTCAGGTCACAAAGTTTCTCCAAACTTGTATCACGAAAGCATAATTGAGAGAAAGGATATGGATTTTATTTTTAATGCAAAAACAATGAATTAAGACATTCAAGCCTCACATAGAAATATTTTGAAGAATATAAATTTTAGGAACGCATGTGACTGTAGAGGGATTTATAAAAGCAGGCTGATGTGATTCTAAAGTTGAGGCTGATTGAAAGAATCTAAGAAATTATTTTGTGTTTCAGTGTTTTTGCATTTCTTCCCGTACCAGTAAGAGTGAAAAACTGTTCAAATCCCAAAATATCTTGCTAGTCCTTTGAATATTCTTTTTTAGCTCAATGCAGAAAACATGAAGGACATATTGAGCACAGTTCAGAACTACGTGCATCTTTGAATGATCTGATGATTAATGATGTTGAGCGCTCCGTCTGCGACACTACACATCAATGGTTTTTCTTTTTGAACATGGCAGTTGCAAAAAACTCCTTTTATCCGCATGCGGCGGCAAAAACATCTCAAATCCACAACACGATATTAAAAAGGATTTTAATATTCCACTCCGTCAGCCTGCCATTACGGCCCATCAGTTAGCACCACACGGATACAAAGCATCTTCCCAAGAGACGCAGCGTGTGGATTGGAAATTGAAGTTGATCCGAGAGGCGGTAACAAGGAATCTGCGCTCATGCATGAAGAGCTCATCAATAATTAATTGGGTTGTAGCAACGAGAACTGTCAAAACAATGGCAGGAGTCACCGAGGACTGAAACGGTCATTGCTTTGTGGCAATGCAAACATGTGTGTTCCCATGTAAAATAAAATGTCCTACAATGATGGACTGCACCTTCGAAACAAAAAAAAGACTAAGAATGATTCACCATGTGCTGTTACCTTGGTTTGAGCTGTTCGAGGGGAAGCGGTCGGTTTTCTTAAGCGTTCTGAAGTGGTAGCGTTTGCTGGCTTGACTCTCGCCATATAGGCCGATGGATTGCACCTGGATGATGTAATCTGTCTCTTCTTCCAGGTCCCACAACACGCAGGATCTGCTGGTGGTGTTGACCTCCCTGATAAACCTCTGCATTTTGCCGTCCATTCTCTGAAAAGATTAGAGTTTCATGATATTAAAAAAGAAAATGGATTTTATTTTTGTGTGCTCCTAGAAAAATAGAAAAAAGTAAAATCCCGATTAATGTCTTCTAGAACTAAATGTTTCTCCAAAATCCTTTGACTGGAAAACAGAGACTGTCCACAATGAGACGTAATTGAGTTTCGGATCAGCTTTTCGTCCAATGAGATGTTGTGAAATGAGGGCCAGCATTCAAAAAAACAGAGAGGAAATGCAAGTGCAAACATGTGCCGAAATAGATTATTAACTGTTTATTGCACTGATTCTTGTCTAAAACTGTAAAGGGATGTTTTTAGCCCCAGACCCCTGTTTTTCAAACCGGGTCCCAGAGTGAATAAATGATGATGTCATGAGCCAATTCCACAAGCCAGACACAAATACTTAACGTAATAGCAAATACAACAATGAAAGACTGTACTAGAAAAATGTTAACTGTGTTTGAACGTGTAACAATTTACATAAAAATAGTACATTTTGAAGCTCAGAAATTAATTAATTAAACTGTTAGAATTTTGTGCATATGGAAGTCAAAGTAAAACAAGTAAACCTGATGAACTCAAACAACTATATTAAAATTCATCCAAGATATTAAGTTACAAATATGTAGATATTTGTTATAATGATGTTAAATTACTATTTGCATATTTAAGAGAAATCAACTGTTAGATTTTTAATCAATTGATGTTTTCCAATAAGAATGTTTTTAAAAGATTTTATTAAGGTACTATAACAGTTTATTTGTGTGGTATTTACTAAACCCGTGAAGTATTTTTAACAGTGTTCATATTTATACACCTACTCCACGTATATTCCTCTGTTTTCCTCTACGTACACCACCACATATTTGTCTTTCATGTATACTACTATGTTTTGAGTCAGTAGAGTCTGTTTCAGATGCGGCTGTATTTCTTAAGACGTTGCTGTGTTTTCAGCAATGTTTTAGCATTAATGTTACATAACAAGTATATTCTCGTCCAAACACAAATACACATTTGCATGGCCTTCAAAATATTTAATGGAATATCTGCACCCCAAAATAGTCACACATTAGAGTGCAAACTATTATTCTTAAAAAGGTCAAGCACGTGCTTTTTAGCACATGTTGTAATTCAGGACACAAAGTGTTGCGTTTAAACCCAGCTCGTCACTCTTTAAAGTCTGCAAATAGATGTTAAGCTCTCTCCTCTGCCCTTGGGCTGTAAGGCAGCGTAGCGGAGGTGTGGGGGTGTCTGATGGAAGTTCTTGGCTAAATGAATAATGCATTAATCCGTCAACGTCGTTTCACAAGCGATTACAGACATGCAGACAACCCTTTGCATAACATGACCGACGGATACATCTGTAATTGTTTAAATGCGAATTTAGTCAGTCAAAATTAAGCTTCAGAGATATTCAGAGAAACAATATTATGTTTTACAGCATACAATTATTATACATTCAAACCCTTTTACCCAGCTTGTGACCATGCATTCTACATGAATGCGTAAGTTAGGGTTTATGAAATTGTTTCTAGGATTAGACGTCGTCTGGTGGTTGAATGTTTAAAAGTTTCAATTAAACTGCGATGGGATTGTCTTAGTAATTATAAAATGATGAAATGTTTAATCTGTACCTGTTGTGAGATAGAAAAGCCAATGATGATGTCACCCTCAGGTACTTCCCAGGACACTGTTGCTGAATCCGCTCTCAGGTGCATGACTGACACATTCACTGGAGCAGGTGGACGGTCTACACACACAACACAGAGAAATATTACTTAAAGTGAAAAAAATGGGACCTTATTTTGGTCAATCTAGACCTAAATTTATTAATTTTTTCTCAAAAATTTGACCACCTATTCCAAATATCTTCTTTTCTTTGTTGCAGAAGAGTTTTAAATGACACGAAGATGAATAAATGATGACTCAAGTTTCATTTTGGGTGATCAATTTAACTGTGATATAACAAAGCTTTTAAAACACAAAAAAATTAATGATTCAGCCATTAATACAAATTCTGTCCCACCCTTGTGTCATTGAACGCATTAATGGCTTTCTTTCAAAAGATATAGTGCGATATGTTTCAGAAGTGACTTTGTGTCCATACAATTGAAATGTTAATGTTAGTGACGTTTTACAAGATATCCTCTTTTGGGTTCGGTAGAAGAAAGAACTTTAAACAGGTCTATGCTTTAACTTTCAACCGTGATGTAAAACAAAGACATGAGGTACCCAGAAAAAAAAGGATTTCCCACCCTCACGTCATTCAAAGGCCTTATGATTTTCTTTCTTCTTTCAAAAGATATCTTGCAAAATGTTTTAAAAATTGTCTTTGTGCCCATACAATTCCAATCTTAGTGAGGTTTTACTAAATATCTGGTTTGGTGTCCTTTGGAAAAAAAGCAATACAAAGAGCCGTATAACATTTACTAAGTAGTAAAGTATCATTAATGTACTTAAGTACACATGGTGAATACATTCATCTTTCTTAACCACATCTTCATCATTTTAATAGTTTAATCACACCGTGCTAGCATATATAGTGGAAACCTTGGGTTAGGCAGTTTAACACCCGGGAGAGATGTCCAAGTCATCACAAGGCCATATGCAATTCAGTGTAGCTGTTTTTTCACTCTTTCCAATATCACAGAACTACAATAACTCAAAACCTGTCAGACTTGACCGTCCACAGGGAACGTTTTTTCATCATTTATTATTACAAGGTGATCGTGATGGTGATCTTTTGTCACTTTATCGTACACCTAACTGATATTTATTGTTATACCATACACTATATTGACAGCAATTCCACTTTATGCTTGCTGCAGAGACTGGATAAGGCAATAACCTAACAAGATCATTTTCAAACCAAATACCATGAACTTGGTGTGGACAAGTGATTACATTCTCAAGAAACAAAAACCATCCACAAGTCTGAAATTTGTAGCTGTTTAAAATGTGTTCCTTTAATAGACCATCTGTGTTGCTTGCCAAGAAAGCTTTCCAATCTGACCAATCAGATATGGACTGTAAAACACCTACATCTATGGCTTGATCTCTTTTCTCTGGTCTCTTTCCTATCAGAGGGTCTACAGCTCTCTCCCAAAGCAACCCCAGTAAAACATGCAGAGACATTTATGCCGACTTCATTTTCTTTTTCATTGATGCCACTGTTAACCCTCTGGGCATCATGCTTTAATGGGGATCTTAAGAAGATGGCAAAAAATATTGGGTCCATTATTCTGTTTGATAAATTATTTGTTTTTGTGATAAAAGGAGTCACCACAGATCTAGAAGAAAAAGAAAAAGTATCCAAGTGGAAATTTCAATCTCAGGTGTGTGTGTGTGTTGCGATTAAGGAATTATAGGTCGCTTTGCATGGTTATAAACTGAACACTGTAGGAAATACGACTAGAAATTTTAAAAAAAGTGCCAGCCATCACTACATATTTAAATTTGTGTTTCGGTGTTGAACATTCTACAACTGTAATATATTTTTACTTTTGAAAACGAATATATATCACACTTTTCATGCCACCTTATTTCATAAACAAATGTTGTTTTTACATTTATATACTAAATCACAGTAAGATCAAGTACTGTTTTTAAAAACGTTTTTTAAAATAGGAAAGGATTACTTTTTTTGTACTCCAGGACTGTATTAAAGAACAAAACGAAAGCTTGAAAAAAAACATGTTTTAAAATGTAATACAGTATTTTCTCTATAGTAAAGACACACTTGAGTACAAAGAAAAATTTAAAACACCTTTCAATTTGCATTATTTTGCAGAAAATGACACCTGGAGAACATAACAGAAAACATGCTCTGTATTTTGTATTAAGTTTAGATAATAACCTTTAATAATATAAGAATATTTGATAACCTTTTATCATCCCAGTTTCTTGCTGTCAGACTTTAATTGCTGTTTGATGACCTCTGAGGTTTGATTTTGTTCGAATTTTAACAGACACTGAACTAGGATGACCAGAATACATCGAGAAATGCTGCTTAAATCCATTTGCAACAGCCTCCTTATGTCATTTGTGGCTGTAAGTACTGTACAACACAGATGTTATCAACTATGTTACATTTTAATGTAAAACCTACAGAAATTGAAATAGGATATCGAACAGAATTGCCCTCTTTAATTGTAATTGCTTTCTGAAATCGATCGTCTAATATGCTACTATTTTTTACATGTGTCCTTTTTTAATTCAGCCTGCTGTAGGACACTCGATCTTGATTTAGAATGTAATAGACAAACTAATTAGTCCCACAAAAAGCAGAGGAGCACAGAGAAAGATTCAATACTCGCACACATGCCTTTGTTGCTCAGGAGAAAATAGAAAAGCGCTGAACTGGATTGAACCGCATGAGCATTTTGCAGCATCTCCTGCAGCGGCTCTCTAATGGACTTTGTGTGTTTGTGTGGGCGTTTGAAAAAGGGGATTGGCTACTTTTTGTTCCTGTATCCAAACCTTCGCCATAACGTAAACAATTACAAATGAGACCTATAGCTACGTTATATAACAGCTACTTTAAAATCAATTTGAACATGGCACAACAAACTAATTTTAGATGTGTGTATCTTCGACTTTGGAGGTCATAAAAATAAGAAACATGTATATGCGGCTTTCTGTTTTTTTTCAATTCTCCAGCACTATTTTCACAACAATGCATCACAATTCAAATGATGCGTTCAGAATCAGGTTAATAATCAATCATCTGTGTTGATGCTGTGTTAAGTCACAAGTGTCTTCATACAGCTATGATCATCCACATCAGGGGTCAGAGCTGATTATGCTGGTGTTCCTGCTAGGGGCCCTCAGTGATAGCTCTGTAAATTGGATATAAAGAGGTTTGCCTGTACACCACGGATAATCATTTTCAGGGACGACAGAGCCACCCTGGTAAAGGCTCACTGTAACATCAAAGTGTCTGTGGGCGCAATCCATCTAAGAATACGTTTTAATGATTCTCTAGGTTTGCAGCAAGATGTTTGTTTTGTTTGATAATATGGGAAATATTATATTGTAAGGGGAAGATCTACAACTTTGCGTGCTGTGGACATACAGAAGAATAATACACTTCCACCTAGAAGAAAATGCTATTGCGCAGAATTTAGTCTTTTAAAGCTAGAATGTGATTTATGTCTCGGGTAATCTTAAAAATTAGAAAAAAAATTAAATAAATCGAAGTGATAAATTTGCCCAAAAACATTTATATCACGCTAAAATATGAACAGTTTGGTCAACTAATTAAAATATGTCTTATCAGTGACACATATTAAAATAATTGAGTACACTACAACAGTTAATTTCTCTAAAATGTACAGTTAATTTTGAGTTCATGTAATAAGAAATATAAATATTTATTTAACTAACATATTTATGATATACACCTAATACGTTTGGTGAATTCTAATGGTAACATTTAAGTAAATCAAATTTATTTATTTCATCTTTTACACACACAAAATCTAGATATTGAGTATATTCAATTACAAAACTTTAAAACTTTACACGTTTTTGTAAATTGTTTCACGAAAATCACAGTAAAATATTTGAGTTTAACCTCCTGTTATTTCCACAGAATACAAAAGAAGTCTTGTTTTGAAAAGTCTTGGTAATTGGCCCTTATTTACTAGCATTAGTTACGTGTTCATACAATAGAAGTGAATATTCCTACTCTTGTTTGGTTAGGAACTTTCTTTAAAATAACTGTTGCCATTCCTGGTGTATACACCCACCAATGCTGATTGGCTGTGCTAGCGATAACAGGAGGATTGGTCTGAATCGCGTAGTTATTTTCTCCTTATTGCAAAGCCAGGAATTGTTTCTTCAACATTCAAACAGAACATAGTCTAGCAAATTATCACAAAATTGTTTCTTAAGGTGTTTAAATTTGTATTCATCCTCAAGTAATTCTCATGTAAGTCTATGAAATAATCATATTGTTTTTGGGTGTATAATTAATAATAATTATATAATTGGTAACACTTTCACAATAAGGTTCAATGTACTATAACAATTACTTATTGCACTTGCTCAAATTAACCAACAATTAACAAAACCATTAATTTTTATTATCAGTGTTAGTTCACGTTAAATTCAGCATTTACTAATACATTATTAAAGAAATCTCATTTACTTTGTTCATTTGTATTTGTTAACGCCAAAAGCCAGGACTGTTGCTACTTCCTTGATGTGTTGTCAGAGGCTTGTTGCAGAAGTAACTGGATTCTCATGATTAATGCCATGTAGCTGAATGCCGATTTGAACAATAACAGTTGATTACACCAATGAATAATATCTAAGTAATCATCTAGGTTATCTCACATCTCCTTTACAGTTTCTGATACAGTACTGTATCAATAAATATTTTTTTTCCAATATAGCCTATGAGGAAAACAAATTCCTTTCACTATAAATCCAAATATTGGTCTTTTATGATGAAATTATTTCCTTTAACTCAAGCTTCTAAATTAAATTTTCCCTTAAATGGCACATCAATGAGAACTCCATCAGGTCTTGCAAGCAATTTAAGATTTTTTTTCTCTAGGGAAGGCAGCACATATGTGTGGTAATGGTAAGGATACAGTTTATGTAACATTTTTCCATTATTAAATAAAAAAATCATATTGCTGACCCAAAGTGTAGTTTGTTGCCGAGCCACTTTCATTCCAGATGTCCAGCACACTGATGTTTCCTAATTTTCATAGTACAACGTCTGTAGATATCCCATTTGGCACATTCGCTAGAATTTTAACCTCTATGCGCCTTAAGATCACTTACATCATTTATCACACAGTAATTACAATAGTGACACAATAGTGACTCCTCAGTTTCATAGTCTAAAAATACATCACAAGTCTCACAGATCAGTGAATGCATTATGCGCACAGCACAGATTGATGCCAAATGAATATACGGAAGGAACTAATGACACATAATGAATAGCCAAGTACCACTTTAAGTAACACACAGGCCTTCTTATATAAATACATTAACGTTGTTCTTGCTCACCGGGAATAGAAGGTTATGAAACCATTTATCAGGTTGCTTTGATTTCAGCCATGTAATTTACTTTATCCTGAGAGCTCGTTGTCCTTGAAGTAATAGAGGTTATACTTGTCTGACTGTAGTATCAAGTAAATTGTGATACATGGCAAAACGTTTCCTCCTTAGTGATGTGGAAAATAATTGTTTGGTCAAATGAAGGCACGAGTTATGATGGCACTGTCAGCGTTTGCTGATCATGCTATAAAAAATGTTTTAATGACTTTATGTACAGAATGAAACTATTTATTTAAAAAAATAGTTAACTGCAAAAAAAGAACAACATCAAACACAAAGCATAATTCACTGCGAACTTGTGCTATTTCATTATAATACAAATATCAAAATGACGAAAAGTATAACTATCAAATGATTGCTTTGTGTGTGGAACAGTACATCTGAAATTCTGGATGTCATTTGACATCACCAGTGTCAAACTCGTAGAATGAATGTGCCATTTGTCATCTGCTTTGTTGAAGAAATCACATAAACACATTAGAAACCATTACAGGAATTCTAATGGTTTCCAATTAAATACCATTACCAACTTTGAGCTTTTTCCTTAATACTATTGCAAAATTCGGTTTGGTTGTGTTTTGGGCATTATTTAAATAAGATTTAATATCCCAGAGAATAGAATCCTTACATACCAATAGACACCATTGTAGTTACCATTACAACCTATGTCATTTCCATTTTAAGCCTTAAAATGCCTTAACATTTCTATTGTGTTTTGGACAGGCGCTTTGTGTTTTTTTTTCAGCAGGGTCAGCTCCAGAAGAAACGACAAAACCACAAATCTGCTTCTCAGACAAAGCTACTGTATGATTTATTCTCATGATGAATCATGACCTTTGGGTCTTGCCTTGTCTTCTGTTTGTATTTATTTTTAGGGGAAAAAAAGCTTTGACACCAAATGTAAAGCACTGCGTTGTTGAACTATTACTATAAAATCATACATTGTGTTTCAGCTAAAATTTGTTATTAAGTATAAAATTATGAATTCTTGTGGATTAGCTATTCATGGAAAGTGTTTTATTTTAAACTTTATTTTGAATGGCAATATTATGAACCCTGAACATAATTTCCAATGGACATCCTCAAAGAGTCAATACCAAGTCCCTGCCATGTGGATTATTTTCTAATTCATAGTAAAATATTTATTTAAATTATTTAAGTCATTTACATTTATACAGACTAATAAACAAACACAGGCAGGAAGTTAACTTTGAATTAGATGAGTGTCGGAAAACAAACTTTTATTTTCTTGTCTAACTTCTTCTAAGGTTTCTATATCTTTCTGCTTTATGTAATAAAGTTATTTGGCTGCTCCTTGGATTCTTAACCTTATTTTACATTTCCTTTGTGTGTTTGTAATCTGCGAATTTGAACATCCCAAGGTTCACATTAAAGTAAGATGTTGTCTTTAACAGAAATCAGATGTCATGAACTACAGCAAACGCCAGGATTGTAGGCATCCAGTAACTTCTGTGACGTTTCATCAGAGACCTGTTACGGAAGTTACTGGACTCACATGATCTGGCCTCTGGGCCGGTGGTAATGCGGAAACTGAAAGCAGAGTTGACACATAACATTAGACTAGACCGTTTGACCAAGCCGAGTGCTCTTAGATGTGGGCCTTAAAGAGTCAAAATCAAAATGTGTGTGTTTTTCAGACATGAGAAAGACTCAAACCTGTTATATAAGACAAGAGAGAGCTCAAGTCTCTCTGGGTAAGACATTGAACACACGAGGAAAGAAGCAACAGGACACACAGGACTCACAAGACCTGTCAGAGTAATTCACTAGAAACTGACACTCCATGAATTATCCTGAGAGAAGATACAAGCACGCTTTAAAGCTTTCTCAACATGTGAAGCACATTCAACTGCAGTTTGCTAAAGGATAAGAGCAGGGAAACAAATGTGCTCAAGTGTGTATGGAGATTGTGCCAGAACTTTACATGGCTTTAAACCAAAAACAACATTTTGGTGCTGTTTTATTCACAACAATTTTGTCAAGCAAAAAGAGATAATATGTGTTTAGTAAAAATATATTAGTATCGTTCTGTGATTTAAATTAATAAAAGTCAAGAATTAATTTAAAGACATAACTTATAAAATTGCATTTCTACATTCATTTTACATTATTTTTTTTATTTATTTAAGAGGTATATGTTGGTATATATTGTATTGTTTGTTTTTTATTTATATTCACCCAAAAATGCAAGCATGATCACATATCCAAAACCACATCACTTTACAAAACCTTGTATCTTAATTTTTGGTGAATTTTATTTTTGTAATACATTTAAACTATTGCTGATCCTTCATATTTATCAATGGGTTTTGCATAAATCTAACCAATAAAAATAATTATAAAGTGTTTGTGAACAGTCTTTCTTACATTTCCTGAAAAACAGCACATTTAGACATGTGAGGCTTTGACAGAACAGCAATGATGAAACAGCCAATTGGGTCGAACGATTTTCTGGGTCAGAAATGCTCTTAAATGTCTACTGAATGAAGTGGACTTTGGGTTTAATGTTGCTCATCTCAGCTTAAACAGTAAGTGTGTATATTGATCCTGAACAATTGCTTTTTTATCTAAAGTGTGGATTTAAATGAAGGCTCTTGCTGCAGCAGAATGTCCATTCGGAGAGTGCAATAAAGAGAACCCAACCCACAGTCATTTGTCTTCACAGCCTCCATCTAAGACTATGTTATCTATCTAGTGCTTTAAGGACCTGAAGGCATGCAATGGATTCCGGTGACGGGGTCTGCCACATGATACATTTCATTCACTGGCATGCTGTTTGAACCTCTCAGGGTGGATAATGCAATCACAGATGGTGCTGCCGAATGTTCTATCAACACAAAGTCACAGAAGGAACATGTCTTGGGGGAACAACATTGGACTTTTTGGAACAAGGTGTCACTGTGACCTCAGACCTCCGCTGAACAGTTATTTGGCCTGCAAAGTTTCTAAGTTAGAGAAAGTAAGCAAAGTATTGCAATTAAACTTACACATCTGTAGGCAAAAAGTGGTCTGGTTAGATAAACATCTCAGATATTTACCCTGAAACATCATAAAATAATATCTCCCATTTGATATCTCACTTTGATGCAATTTGAATTTGGTTAGACCGGTAAAGTATGATATGTTATAGATGTATAAAGAATGTACTGAACACAGTATATATAGGCCTATATTATACATAATAAAAAATATTAATGATAAATTATTATTATACACACAAAGTCATGCTTATTTGAAAATATTAAATGCAAAATTGGTGAATCAATTTCCAAAAAAGTACCATTTAAAACGTGAACATAAATAATTTAAATTAAATATTTTTATTAGAACTCACAATAAAGAATGTATGTACATTACAAACATATTTTGTTAATAACAGTAAACTTTAAAATATTTTTAGAGATATTAACTGTTAGATTTGTAATAAATTATTGTATTATTTTCCACTTAAAAATCTATATTTTTTTATATTTACCAAACCATATGAAATATTTTCACAGTGTGTAGAAGATCAGAGAATCTATGACGTGTTTAAGACTTCAAACACAAATCTTGGAGGGATTTCTTACCTGTTTGTGTCTCTAAGCGTATAATTTACAGTATGTGGGCTAGAAAAACATGGTAAATGTAAATTCCACAATGCGGTCATACGATTAATAACCTGTGTGCAAATGCTCATTTTCGGCCCAGTGAGGTACAACCAGTGAGGAACCAAGACTGACAATCAGGTACAACAATTCTGAACAAATCCTTGTACCAAATCACATGCATCATTCCTCCGGGAATGCTTTTCTCTATTAGATCACCATTCATCCCTATATAATCCCAGTCCTTCAATTCATCCCAAAGGTGGATGTGTAGATCACCTCAATTTATTTACCGTTAGTTTTCAGTAAACTAGTAAACTGATGGCCTTTCGGTATTCCCCATTCTGTTATTAATGTTTGTGTAATGTCATTGCATTGATATGTTTGGGGTTTTCGGATCATGAAACTGCATAATCAGACCTATTAATTTTACCAAAACAATGTCTGTAGACCAGTCCAATTGAGTGTTTGCCATGCACATTACTAACTAGTTTATTTCAGGTGTCCGTTGACAGGGAAAGAAATTAAGATGAATGTAAGCGAAAGTCTTCCGATCCCAAAATCCTTACAATTGCAGTTTGAGATTCTTCTCTTGACTGATTGTTCAGTGTTGCACACACTATGATATCTTACAATATTACTGTATGCAGTAAATGAGAATTGTGATTGCACAGTTTTATTTAAGTTGCTCTGACAGTTCTTTATTACTGAGACATCCTGATTTTTGAAGAGACTTCAGACTTCAAACAGAAACAATGTTCCAGGGAGAACATGAGCGCCAGATCCTTCCTTATCAAAGCCACCACAAAAACCCAGAAGACTCAATCAGCACAAAGACAGGGAATGCATCTAAGTACCAGAATACGACTTCTAAGAGATGGATAAACAGGATCTGAAATTCTCACATGCATAAAACATTTATCTTTATAATGCAACAACAACTATTTTGAATTGCATTCATATCATACTGCAATGCATGACATGTTAATATTGACTTATTTTGCATGTTTGTTTAGAAGATTTTTAAATACCCACCCTGAACATCACAAACCAAGAAATATGAAGTGACAACAAACTACAATGTTTAAATAAAGACCAAATTCTGCAGTCTAAAATCTCTGCTAATATTTGAAGCATGCCCAACACAGTCAGCATCTTAATCCCTCAGCTTAAGTAAAATGCATGCAAAAATCTCTTATTTCAGATGTACACTGCAACTTTCTTTAAATGACTTTATTCTTATCATGTATTTATAAAAACATGCAAAATACATTGCATGTATTTTACCTGTATTGCATGTAAAATATAAAACAATACATACAATATTACACAATATATCGAATATTGAACATCATATACCATATTAAACAAAATATACAATATAACATAACATATATAATATCAAACAATATATACAATATAAGAAGTGTTAAAATAAACTTACTTGCTTCCACTAGAAACCTTTCACTTCCAAAGAGCAACAGTCCAACAGAGTTAACAAGAACCAGAAGACGAGCCATATCTCCCAGGGTTCCTTTCCCCCAAAATCAAAGAACCAGGACTCCAACCCAACCTTGTTATCTTCTTTGTGCTTTTACCAGGCTTTGCTTATAACACCAAACCTCACATTAAGAACAAACAATCTCAATGATTCTCTAATAACACATGCAAACATCCATATGGCACAATGCAGATGTTTGGATCTCAAGCTGAAGATTCTCGACCTGGTCCCTTCGGATTCATTTCTCCCGATGACTTCAGGCTTTCCCCAGGGATGGAGACAGCACCAGAGATCCAGATGCTCTCATGTCCAGCGGGCAGTGGTTCTGAAGATGCCCGAGCGAGTGTTCAGCACCGCGGTCAGCTCCACAGCTGCTGTGCGCCAGTGCGCGGTCGCTCCACAGCAGGAATATTAATGCATAACATGCACGAACCCAACCATGTGGAGATGTCAGCATCTCATCATCCCTCCAATCCCACAGCACTGGAGGAGATCCCTCACTCACACATTATGGGAGTTTCATTCATCACTTATCTTAATTTTATTTTACATTTATAAGAAGGTGAATCATTTCAACTTGCTGTCAATCATGAGTCCTCAAGATTGTGAATATTAGGATGTAGCTTTGTTCTATTCATCATTTTATAATGTAAGTTAGTTGTGCAGTTTACTTTCTTGTCTTTGTGGTTATCCACTTGTTGTAATAATTTATATTTTTACTATCATTTTATTTACAATGTTATCCAGTTTTATCATTTACTACAATATAACAATTAACTTTAATCTACAACAAAGGTATAATCTGATCCAATGTCTTTATATTAACATCAGTTTAAAAGTGGAGATTAAGATACATTTTTATGAGACAATTATGTCTGTCCTACATAAAAAAAATATTACTTTGCCCCAAACTTTGGGCATTATTTTGCTATATCAAGCACAGCTCAATCTGGACATGTTTGACAGTTGTTCTTGGGTCATTTATTTTTTTGCAATTTGATCACAGGGTGGCAGTATTCATGTAGCTTTGCACAGTATGATTTGTAACATTTCAACTGTATGGTCTACTCAGATCCTACCCTTAAGAAAAGAAGTATACTTGCCGTTAATTTTTATAAGTACAGTTAAGTAAGGGTCAAGTACACTACTTTACCAAAAGTATTCGCTCACCCATCCAAATAATCCAAATCGGGTGTTTCAATCACTCTCACTCTGAATGATTGAGCGTACCAAGACTCTTGGACAATTCCATGCTCCCAACTTTCTGGGAACAGTTTGGAGCTGACCCCTTCCTCTTCCTACATGACATCAGTGCAAAAAGCAAGGTCCATAAAAACATGGATGACAGAGTCCGGTGTGGATGAACTTGACAGGCCTTCTCATCCAACATCAGTGTGTGATCTCAGATATGCCCTTCTGGAAGAATGGACAAAAATTCCCATAATCACTCCTAAACCATGTGAACCGCCATCCCAGAGGAGTTGAAGCTGTTATAGCTTCAAAGGGTGGACCGACATCATATTGAACCCTATGGATTAGGAATAGGATGTCACTTAAGTTCATATGCGAGTCAATGCAGGTATGCAAATAATATTGGCAATATATTGTGTAAAGAATACTCTATTAGTAAGTATACTAATATCAATGACTAGTGTGCTTGTAAGTGTACTAATACCTATTGAGACTAAATTGGCCCACTTTCTAGTGTATGAAAGTATACTTTAAAATAAGTATACTAATACAGCAGCACATTTCAATAACCTTTTTTTTCGTAAGGGTAGACATAAACATGTTAATCTTGTAAACCTTTTTTTTGAAAAGTCTTTCCGATGCCCATTAAATACAGTAGCAGTAAAAGTTAAGTCATGGATTTGCTCTTTCTCAAAGGCGTTGCAGCTGCTACATTTAAAATTGGGTATTTGACTCACTTGAATATGTCACACATGTCAAACAAGCTCATTAAAATATGCTTCTCCTGTATCTGGAAGATCGTCGCAGTGAATTTTAAAGACAGTGAAGCCTGTAACAGCACATTTCTGGAACAGATAAAAAATTTGTGCAGAAATGGCATTTTATCATTTCAACGAGTTTCCCAACAAGGTTAGATTGAACACTGGATTTTTTTCATTAACCTAAATGGAAAATCTTTTCCCCAATACATAATACCTAGTTATACAAAAGAACCAACGGATTTTAGCTCCAATACACCAAAGCCTTTTCAATTGAAAAATGTCGTGGAATAAGATCTAATGAAAAAGAGTATTACATTAGCTTCTCATGTTCTTCATATTTCATGCAGTAATACTGTGCATGTTGTTTGAAAAAGGTTTATTCAAAATCTCTTATGCCGCTCTGTGACAAATACTTTATCATTTGTGTGCTTTGAACCAGAGGGAATAACAAAGTAATTGCCTCATCATTAAGAATCTTACAGAAAAAAGTACATGCACTGCAGCCTTCACAAGATATAATTAATACTTTATACAAACTAATAGTAAACAGCTATGGTTTCAGTTAAAACAAAATTTGGGTTAAAATAAAAGAGTAAGCACATTTATTTATTTAAGCTGCTAACACATCTTCATCGTATTTCAATTGTTCCTTTTTGAGGCAGAAGGACAGCATTCAAGGTCGTAAAAAATTAATATGGATATATTTTTCAGTTTTCTGAAGTAGAGATTAAAGCTTTGGGGACATGTTTCACATATTTAGCCAAGAATATCTCAAGAATATCTTGTAAATCAGAAACTAAAACACTTCTCTCGAACATTACAGGCCGGATCTGAACATGCAAGAACTAGTTATGGACTAGTCATTGATTCTGTTTCTTTCCCTTATATATGTAATTTTTATGCCAAATACAGAGTAATAGAGCCACCATGATGCAGATAATGGTAATGTTTGGGGGTTACGAGATGTAATAGACATTAAAACACATTGCTTTTAGACTCATTCTGTGGGCTAGTTCATGAATGTTTATAATTGGTTTTACCTTTCTTAGCTGGTCAGGGCTTATCTCTCAAATCCTTTCAATAGTATTGAGAAACAGGAGATTCCTAATCTCAGGGGAATCTGATTCTGCTATTACACCTGTAAACATAATGTAAAACTTAACATTTTAACACATTCTTTCATCATTTATGTTTGTCATTTTCGGAGGAGAGTTGTAGTAAAAGTAACAAAGATTAAGTTTAACTTTAACACATTTTAACATTTTGAGCTCCCAACAATCGCAGTGAAGTCCTTTAACGGAAAGTGTTAAACAGACGTGATTTATGATGCTTGACCTAATGCTAAGCGACACCAAACTTGAGACATTTTAGAAAAAAAAGATTAATTTTATATAACGCAGATCTTGAACTTTGATGAGTTTTCTCGACCGTCAAATAAAAAAGATAATTTCATTTGGGATCTACTGTACTGCTGGATAAGGGAAATGAATCAGATTTGATCCCCTACTGCTTTGTATTCATATCCCACTCTCTCCACTGATGGTGAGTAAAGAAGGGAGGGATGGAGTGATTGTGAGGAGAATATTTCGGTCTTCCATCTGGGGGACGTAAATGAAACGAAACAGAGCAAAGTCAACTCAAAGACAAAGGTTGCATGCAAATGTACTCTGGCCAGAGTATGTTTGGATTCTGTTTGTCTATCAAAGATGTGCTTATCATCTTAGAAGAAAACTATTGACTGTGACAAGTTGACATGGTCAGGTTTACTTTTCTGAATTGATTGGCAAATGGTAAAAGTGTTTTGGTTTGTTCAAACAGAGTGTCTGCAGATGCAACCATAGATCTTTATCAAAACAACAAGCAAAAAGTGTGTGCCAATAAGTAGCACAATGACAATGATTTACATTTACATTTTACATTTAGTCATTTATACATTGACAGCCAACCACATTCGACCACACACATGAGTACAATTACTCATCTGTTATGTTCTAAACAAGTTATTACATACCAAAGCAAATGCCATGAAAACTCTACATACTTTGCTATATAAAACTGTATAGGTTTTGGAAATAAACATTGGACTGCTGACATATAGTTTTGATCTGATTTCCTAAATATTGCATCAGCATCCTTGCTTATTAAGAGCTGTTAAGGCCCGCTGCCCAGCAGATGAGTCATTCGCCAATCGAACAAGGTTCAAAAGTTCGGCAAAGCGCTGTATTTGAACAGAGATATGATTTATTATGTCATATTATGTAATCTGGCACATTATAAAGGGCTAAAGATGTCCATTCAAACACTCCAGTGATGGTCACACGTGAACTGTGCTGACTCCCCCTTGTGGAACTGAAAGATGACATCTTCCTTTATAACAGATAAATATATATATATATATATATATATATATATATATATATATATATATATATATATATATATATCATGCATTGTTGCATTTTAAGCTGCTTTTAAACTTCATCTCAGAAGGGCTATAAAAATATATTGGAAATAAATGGAGAGAGAGTGAGATAGACAAAATGTGTATGATAAGCTACATTATTTTATATGTTTACATGAATGTTACTCTAAACTACTGATCAAAAGTTTCAGGACAATTGAGTGAGTTTTTCTTATTGTTTTAAAACACTTTTGATCCAAAGCTGTATGCCTTAATGTCTGAAATTAGATTCATAGACAAAAATCTAATTGAGCAAACACACGTGTTCTGCTCATGACAAAGCAACATCGTAAGTAATAAAAAAGTTTTGGAAAGATTTTGGACTGACAATTGAGGAAAGAACAGCTAATAAGAGTGCAAAATAGACGGGGAGTACTTAAATTCTTTAGCATATCAATAAAACTGCTTAAAAAATGACTAGAAAACATTCCCTTAAATTTTATTTCAAAGTGTGATTGCACTGAAGATGATCGAATATAACAAGTCTCCACAGTAAATGTCAAAAGGGCTTAAATTAACACTCACAGTATTAAGGCAATCCACACTTCAGGAGTGTGGATTAAATAAACACTGTGAGTGACATTTTAACCCTTTTTAACACTGGCAATTTTAATGTTTTAATTTAATTTTTTTCATTTTTTACTTATGACATAGTTTAATATTATTTGTCATAATTTTAATGCAAAATGTTTACTCTTAAATGTGGGGGAAATCTTATCTCAAAACTTTTGACCTGTAGTGTATTAAATTTTTTAATGACCAAATTATAACATCTATCCACTATTAGCGGGGAGAATGTTCTTACACACGTTTTGATGCTATGCATCTTGGACAAAGTTCTGTTCTGCTACAGTTTTAAAAAAAATCCTTCCAAATATAGCCAAACTATGTCTTACCAATCAATTAATTTGCCTTATTCTCTTAATTTTTTTGGCTGGACCCATAGTCTGACAGTTGGCTTCTGCCAGTAAGTGATGTAGAGCAAATGGAAGCAGATGGAACGAAGCCATCCTGGATGTCCGAATCAAAGAGGATCTCATCGTATATATTTCAGAGAAAAACCTCCTCTGTAATCTTTATATTGGCTGACGTTTTTGCAGATAAGCAATTTGTGATAATGCATTAGTATAATTGCTCTTCCGTGCATAAATCACACCAAAAATAGGTATGGAGGGACCATGGAGAGGAAGACTACAAAGTTTCATTCTCATTTGCAATTTATTGCAAATGAAACACCTTAATGATGCAAAGTTACTTTCGTAAACAAGAATGACAAACATTTTGGGAATGATTCATATCAACCCCAGCTGCTACAGTCACCAGTGAGTTAAGTCTTATCATAACATATGAGTCAGTTAAACATAATTCCATTCTGTCGATAAATACGTATCAGATGAACGATCAAAGGAAAAAAGGACTCATTTAATCTACAAATAATACCGACACTAAATATAAAACCAATCCCATAATTCATGACGTCATTTAGAATACCACACATAACATAATAAGCGTCACTGCCATTCAATCATTACATAAATCCAAAGTAACTTGCAGTATTTGAACTGCAAAAGTTGAAATGAAACCTAGAGTACTGAGCTGATTTAAAGGAATGCCAATGCAAGGCATGCTCAAAAATATGCCAAGTTAAAATTCCCGAATGTGTTTTGCCTAGCCATGCACCTTTGATTTTCAGTGAATGCAGAGGAAAACGTCTGTAGCAAGTTTGGAATTTTGAGCGTGCTTATCGGGAAAGGAGCTGCTGACACACTGCTTCCTGTTTCCACTGCAGATTAACCGGAAACCACTGGAACAGCTCTTGGGTGTTGGTTGCAGTCCCACTTAATTATCTCCAAACATGTTAAAGCCCCAGGGGTGAGTTTGGAGCAGGGATGGGACTGTTGGTGTGCTATGTGGTCTTCATATTAATTGGAGCAACCAGAACATAAACTTTACAAAAGCATGGACTACGACCACAGCACTGACACAAAAATACCTGCTCTTTAAAAATAGTTTTTGTGAACGTTAATCTCACTTCTCTTTTTCACTCTTCACTTTATTAATGTTGGTATTCTGTATAAGTTATTCTAAAACTATTTAATTACCATGAACATGCAAATAATGTTGTATGAATGTGATTTCATATTAGGCATCTAATTTGTTTTCAGTTTCAAAATCTTTGATTTCTTCCTCAAAATGGAACATTCACAGAAGTTTATCTCAGGATGAGGTCTATCATGAAAATCTGATTTTGAAGGCACAAATTTTTGCTTCTCCCTTTAACAGGAAATGCATTATTTGCTCACTTCATGTCTCCAAACCTTTAAGGATTTTCTTCTGCAGAACAAAACAAAGGTATTTCATAGAAAGTTAGAAACTAAACAACTTTAAAACCCATTGACTTCCCTTCTGCGGACACTTAAACATGAGGTTTTTATAAATAAGCACAGAATGTTTGGGGTAAACATCAAAATGAAATATAATTTACACATCAGATTGACATTTGGAACACCCTGTTTTTCGTTGCCAACATTATTCGAAATATCTTGTTTTATGTTTTGCAGAAGAAAATCTTAAAAACTGGAAAATGTGAGCAGACAATGTCAGAGTTTTCATTTTTGGGTGAACTGTTACTTTAAGAGATTGTACATTAACAATTTAAAATGTTTGTGAATAACTCTACCAAATCTTCTGAGTTGATTATAAGATAACCTTGTTTACCTGCTACTATATACTAATGTTTAAAAAACTGTATCAGATTTATTTAAAGCATGAATAGAGTCATTTCGGCATCACCAAACAAAACCGAAAAAATAATGATTGGGCTGCAGTTGGTTTTACAAATTATGTTATTGGTCCGTAGTCTGTAGTAGACTGACGGCTGAGGGTCTGGAATACATGGAAGCTTTAATTGACCTAGGCCCACCCACAAGACCGTTTTTGGTACCATGGAATTGTTCCAAAATGAAAAGGGAGAACAAGCAGTAGTCGGCAATTTGTTTGCGAACATTTCAAAAGTGTGTGACAACAATATGCAATAATGGTTTTGTTTAGGTATGCACACATATTTCCAAAATGAAAGTGAATCAGGGACATCACGAACATTAACGTACTTACACAAAGAACGATGGTGTGTACTTCACCAATGAGTCGTTCATCATAAACATCTGTTTGAAGCGTGTCAACTTTTTAACACCCACAAGCAATTCCGGAGAACCGAAAACAGTACTGAATCGGAAAGCTGCAATGTCAGCGTCTGTTGTTGAATGTTTGTCAATATATGCGGCTGAGTTAGGTACTAGGCTTGGGCGGATATACGGTAATGTGGTATAACGCAGGGCCTTAAAATAGGAATACCATTTCAATACCACCATAAAAAACAATGCATTATATAGTAGACAAGGATAAAATATTAAACATTATTTGGTGACCTGTCTCGAATGTGAGCTGATCTTGAAAAAGAACACAGTTTTTGCAATTTCTGTTATTTTGTTGGTGTTTGAGAAAGTGTTTGGTATTCCGTTTCTGGATAAGTGAAGGCACAAGCCAACAATTTGGTGACACTTTCTGAGCCTTACGTCATTATTCTTTTATTATTCACTGTAATACCCTATACCGAGGTATAATAGGGATGAGGTTTGACGGTATCAAAAAGCCTATAAGGTACTTTACTTGATCTTCCATAGCAAAAAAAAAGAGGGCACACAACAAGTAAAGTTGGATATGCAAGTAATCCTACTTAATGCTGAGGAAGGGTCAACCAGGCTTGGAAAATAATACTTCAATAAGTTATTTCTTCAATAAGTGCAAAAAATAAAACTCCTAGACATCTTTTAAGAATCCACTGTTTAACTGATCTTGATGAATGCACATTAATCAGGTTCCCATCAAAAGCTGAGAATTAAACCTATGTATACACCAACTGGAATCTTGTATCATTAAACAATTAGTAATAAAACAGCATTTTCCATTAAGTGAGCTGGAGGGATTAAAATCTTTACTTTCACATTTTAAAATGAAGGCGAATCTTTGCATTTGCATCCTACAATTTGTTATGTGCAGAACAAGAGGGCACAATAATGGTGGATGGTTACCTGCCTAGTGTCACTCATATACACAAATATGCACTTTGTTTCCCATCGCACCAAAAATAATCAGGACACTCACGTCTCCCGGAAAACCAGTGGAATTAAACCAATGAGATGACGACTTTGACCTTGCTGAAGTGTTTCCAGAAAAGTGGGCCTAAAATACATTCAGCCGAAGGTCCGTGGGCATGACATCTGAGACTGAAACTAATTTGTCTGTAAACCTGCCGGGCTTACCTGTATGCTCAAACTAACAGAGCAATATGTAAACACAATAAAGGGAAACGATTTACACGTGGTTTCATTAAAAATAAAAAAATAAATCTTTACAACTATGATAAAAAGGCTGAAAGAACCATACAATGCCTTAAAGCGTTATTCATAAAAAATACATATTTACTTAAAAATAAAACTGCAATCTGTGCTTGATGTAGTAATTTCTCCATTATTCTTTTGGCTTTACTCAGTCTTTCCTTTCTCTTTCTCTTTTCAGTTAATCTACAGTATTTGATGGTGCAGGAGCTACGGCTGCATCTCATACTGGCCCTCAGTGGCAATGAAAAAGTCATTGAGTGTATCCTGGAGGTGATCGAATGTGGGTCTGTTCTCTGGTCTTTCGTTCCAGCACTTTAACATTATGTCATAAAGCTCCCCTGGGCAGTCATCTGGACAAGGCATCCTGTAGCTCCTGTCAAGGTTACGGATCACCTCTGGATTCGTCATGCCTAAATAAATGACAGTGTGAAGTGTAGATTGTTAAAGGTTCAAAGTTATGGAAGCCCTGCTCTATATAGAGATTTCACTGATTTTTATGGTCCTTTTAACCCCTGTTGTATATTTTGTCTGGTCAAAACCATACAATGAAATGAATTATAATCTGAAAACTTTTTTTATTCAAGTTTTAAAGATGGCTTCAACAAGCTATTGTTTCAACTTGGAGCATAAACATGCATATATTACAGAACATAAAGCTACAGATGTCCCAAAAAAAACTGGATTTACCTGGATAAGGTACTCTGCCATATGTAATCATTTCTGTCAGAAGAACTCCGAATGACCACACGTCTGATTTGATGGTAAAAGTACCAAAGTTAATGGCCTCCGGTGCGGTCCACTTAATGGGGAATTTTGCACCTGATGTTAAACAAAAGTGGTTAGAGGTAGCAAAAGAAAAAGTAAGTGTTTTTTACACAAGTCTTTTTTAAATGTGATATAATACGTATAAAAACTTTGTGAGCTTGTAGTGGAAAACATGTTCCACTGGTGATAGTATCATCAAAATAGCTGTTGATAAACCCACATGGAACGAAAACGTTTTAATGTGGTACATGTCAAATCAGATCTTTACATCAAATCATTTTAGTAAAATAGAGTATATTTAGCGTCTGTCTGTACCCACTTTTAAAGGTCAGTACATACTCTGCATTAAAGTGATGTGAAAAGGAAAGATCAACAGAAAATGAAAATTCCTGTCATTTTAAACCTGTATGACTTACTCTCTTTCACAGAACTCAGAGATAGATATTTAGAAAAATGTTGTATTGGTTTTGTATCTATAGAAAATGGGTTCCACTGCTGTTCAGCTATCAACTTACTACAAAATATATTTTTGTGTCCTAACAAAGAAACTCAGAATCGTTTGAAATGAAGAAAGAGTAAGTAAATAGCAACAACAATTTTATATCTTTAAGACAGTCTGATGGAGATTAATTTTGTAGTGGAATAATTAATACATCATGAAAGTAAATCCGCAGACTTACCCTCTTGTGCGGTATATTCAGTCTCTATTATCCTGGCAAGGCCAAAATCTGCTATTTTGCAGTTTAGAGTGTCAGAAACTAGAATATTAGCGGCTCGCAGGTCTCTGTGAATGTAGTTCTTTTTTTCAATGTAAGCCATGCCTTCTGCAATCTGCAATACAGAATAAAGGATTTGAATGGACAACATTATACCTGTATGTACTGATCAAGTTAAACATTTATCCAGTTACCGTAAAAAAAATAATTATTTCATTTATTCATTTATTTGATTATAGGTTAATAAGTTGAATCGCTACGATATTTGCTCCAAATTTCATTAAATAGGTTATATCATTCAAATAAATGGAAATAATTGATATGTGATTAAGCTTGACAAACTTTGCAAGACTTGAATGTTCTCACAAACAGCATATCAGTGTTCTTGAATGGAAACTTTCTTAGTTTTAATAAAAAAATGTCAGTGCATTTTCAGAACGTCTATATTTTTATCACCATTGTTTTACATTAGTATTCAATTAACTTTTAAAAACTATGCATTATTTGGAAGTTAAAACACTCTGAATGAATGTAAGGAACTAATTTTTGCAATCAAAACAACGGCAAAATATTGCATACTTATAAAGATTGAGTTAAGATAAAGTTTTGTCTAGAATGAAATACATAGATTTGTGTCTGAGCTCTCTTTCTTCAGTCATGTGTCATTTCATGCAATGCATACTGCAACAAAACTGCAGCCAACAAAGTGGTCTCTAACAGGAAGCTGCTTTCTCAAAAAGAACAAGAGCAGTCTTGCATGGTTGGGGCTTGGTAGTTTGATGGAAAATGTGACGCAAGTTCCTGCCTGAGAGATAAAAATCTAATTTTGGGGTGGTAGTCAAACACATTAAGTTCTAAAAATGCTCACACCACGAGCTTAACAAACCAAGAACTGTTTCCTTTTCACAAGCATAGTCTCTAGTGAGAGTCAACGGTTCTTTCAATAGTTTGCGGACATTCACATAGACCTGAAACGACCCCAAAATGTATATGGAGGTTGCATGCATTAAACTGCATGTAAATGCACCCTGATCCTGCAAAATAAATGCTCTTAAATACAGCATTGTGCATTGCTATAGAAATCTTCCTTATATCGAAATCATAATTATGTGATCAAATCCTGCACATTTCTATACGTACATAAATGCTTAAATATTTTCATACCTGAGCACTCATATCGATCAGCTTGGGTAGTTTTAATTTCCGTCCATCTTCTGTTTTCAGAAAGTCCAACAAACTTCCTTAAAGAGGAAAAAAGTAAAGTTTGGACTGTAACACCGTATTTAAAGAACAAAACATTTACAAAACGAAAGGTGTTTGCTAAAATCTGATCCCAACCATGTGCCATGTATTCTGTAACGATCAGAATGGGCTCTTTGGTGACCACGGCGTGCAGTTTGACCAGTCTCTCATGTTGTAACTGTTTCATCAGGTTTGCTTCCTGCAGAAACCCTTCTGGCTCCATGCTGCCTTCCTTTAAAGTCTTAATGGCTACTCTCTGTCTGTTTTTATAGTACCCTGCAAAAAAATATTATAAATAATTTAAGTGTAAATAAAGTTATAAAGAGAACTGTTAAATGTGGGAAATAGGCAGAGGGGTGTTTATTAAATTTTCATTAACTATTTGTCGAATGGTCCAGGGCAAAGCCGAGCGGTTGTAAATTTAGTATTTTTGTTGCTGCAATGTGGCCAGAACACACAAAGCCACATGACCGCAAACACCTGCCTTTGAACATAAAACGTGATGATAATGAAACGTTTGATAATATGATGAAGAGAAGATATAGAGGTCAGAAATACTGGGGCAAAATTCATACTGTTATGCTTAGCATACTTGGTACACTTATGGTAAACGTACCCATCCATACTTCTCCAAACTGGCCTGCGCCAAGTTTTTTCTCAAATTTTAGCGTGTCCCTGGGAATCTCCCACTCATCTTGGGCCCAGGGTCTCTCAGGAGCTGTTGTCTTGCAAGGACTTCCTAATCTCTGACACAAACCATCCGATGATCCTACAAACAAGTAAAATGTTTGAGGAAGTAGAAATGTTTAGAAGAAAGAGAGAATGCAGTGTCAAAATAAAATAGTATTTTGCTTAAAGTGGCAAAAAATGAGAATTCAATAGTCGTTTAGTGTTCGTCTTGTCATTTAAAACCTCCAGAACAAAAAAGAAGATATTTCGAAGAATGTTGGTAGCTGGCCCCCACTCACTTGCTTTGGTTTTATGTCAACACACTAAAAGTGAACAGGCGCCATTGTTAATCGGTTCCCAACGTACATACAAAATATCTTCTTATGTGTACTGCAGGTGAAAGAAATTCATATCGGGTTGAAATGACAATAGGTTAGAATTGATTTGAGTGTGAACTATCACTTAAAATGTATGTAGTATAATATATTAACAATAAATAATGAGGTTTACTTATTTTGAAGAGTTCTGCAGAAAAATAAGAATATGGAAATAAGGTGTGATCTGTTTGACACAAGCAATACAAAGTAAGGATGCAGAATGCAAACTGAGACTAAAGTTGACCTGTTTATCTGGTGGTTACAGCAAGCGCTTCTTATGTTCATACAGTTACAACCACAGAAGTCTTACTGAGGGGGGGAGAAAAGTGCTTGTGGTACGGTCAAAATGTTTGCAAAACAAATGTGCAGCTTTTGGGATTTAAAATTGTTTCGAAGATTTTTGGAAAGTAACTCACAAAAAATTGTGTGTCAGATTAATAGAACTTCTTAAAATTAATAGAGTTCTTATATATATTATTTACAGATTCTATACATTTGGTAACAATTTGTAACTTTGGGGTGCAAATATGCACTCATTGGGTGCAATGATATACTTTTCGGTTTTTACCGCCCAAGGGACAACTTCTGTAACTTTATTCTAACATGGTGGTGTTACTGATATTTTCAGTACAGATAGAAGCTCAGTGACAGTAACAGGAGACATGTGGCAAAAGATTCTGTAATAACACATTTTGCTGAGCCGAAACCCCACAGAATCTCATCAGATTTCAATGCTGCCTACATGAGTTGGCCAAGTGAAAACTCAACAATAAGCTTTAAGAAACACAGCCCTTTAAATCATACACATCACTCTCCAACAAATAGAATATCAATATTAAAATATAATAAATTCAAAGTCCTAAAATTTAATTGTGCTATATAAAGTATTATGTGACACACGCCATCACCCACAAAAAAAAGATATTTTGAAAACTGTAAGCATCACACTTATTCTGTGTTCCTTTAACTGAAGTTAAAGGGGACAAACAGTTTTAGGTTACATTTTCAAAATATCTTCTTTTGTGTTTTGTATAAGAAAGAGTGTTACTAAATAATTATCATTTTCCTTTTGGGGAGAACTATCCCTGAAATATCACTGTGATTTAAGTCTCTTATATTACTCAATATCAATATCAGTCCAATATTTTAGCTTAATATTCTTTAAATTATAAAAGATGATATAGTAAATCACAAAAAACCAAAGAGCTGGATTTTCACATATAATTAAAATACGTCCAATGTAAGAAGAGTTTACTTTTTAAATAAACTATAAATATTGCATATTTGATAAAAATAACAATTATTTAGATTAAAAAAATGCTAAAATGTTCCTGAAACCTGCCTTTTTGTAATTGTACTGGCATTCCCATACTTTACTTACTGGAGTAAAAATTCACAAGATCCTGGAGAGTAGCAAAGGTCTTGGAGGGAGAGATGTAATAACCGCCGTTATCAAGTGAACGGATCTTATAGTGCTTGACCACATCACCCTGATCTGGACAGGAATCTCTTATAGACAGAGAGAAAGCACCTGTGGAGATTCATCAGACATTGTACTTACTGTATTAAAACAGAAACGAACAATACTATACATTAAATAAAAATGCTGAAAAATATGATGACATAAATTACTTTTAAAGGCATAAAACTTGACTCAGAACTTGCATCACTTTTGCACAGATCACAGAAGCTTTGGTCAAAAAGCCTTCATATAAAACCTCATAAAGATGCTGGTCATCCAATGACATTTCGCAACAACTTTATTTTTATATTTTTGTTTTGGTAGGTTACTTTTATGAAAAGTGACAAACAAGTGGAAGAGTTAGCTATTGAATAGTACTAAAACTATAGAGGAGATATATTATTTGTCAAATGTTAATATTTTCTGTTTGTTTAAAAGCTGAATGTTAAGCTTTTATTATTATCTCACAATTGATCAGTAACCAGCTCCATAGAGTGGATTCTGCACTTCCCCTTACTCTGGAAGTGTAAAATCAGAAAAATGTGTATTATCTTGATAATATATTTTCCTAATCCTATAAGGACAAGTTCATATAGTCCTGAGTTATTACTCACGCTTGCAATTGTGTGTTGATAAATTCTTTAAATAGTTTAAACTCAAGAAGAAAGAAACAGAAGTTGTGTGCTCTATAAACTAAAGCAACACAAGCTATTTCCAAAAAGCTCAGATCAGGGATTTTTGTTTGGTGGGAAAAACAAAAACCCTCTCATCTCACTTATGCTTTTTCCATTTTACAGAATTGATTTTAATAATGCTACAAGCAGTTCTCAATATATGACTGAGATGGTAAATGGTTTGTTATTAACACAAAAAATCTAATACTGATAGAATCACACTGAATGATCACACGACAACATATTTTTGGGGCTTCTGACCTTTGGTTGTTTCACTTTCTCGAACAAGAAAGGAACCAGGCTTGTTTCCTGGAGCCAGTAAAAGACGTTCTGTGTCTCTGCGACTCTTATTCTTGAAAAACCATCTGGAAGAGAAACATGGACAATGACTTGAGTGTTTTTGAGAGTGCTGCTCTTTCACGAAAATATTTTACAGATTGTGTCGCATCCCTGTTCATGGTTATTGCTACATAAGGGTCTTTCCGTTGATGTTTTGCTCCTTCTTAAATGATTTAAAGTAAATCAAATGTGATAAATCAATAAAATAACTTAGTAATCTTCAACAACTCACCTCTCCACCTCCAACGTTTCTGCTTTTGCCACATAAGTACTTGGAATGTATCCCTCTTCTCCTGTAACCAATGACTTGGCCAACCACCATTCTCCAGTACTGTTAAAAATGTTTGTGTATGACAATGAGCATTTCTGTTACACACTTTTTAAGACTTTTAACTTCATACTCATGTACAGATAAAGAAGAAAAATGCTGTTGGGTCAAAAAGGGACAAACCCAGCCCGGGGTAAATAAACCAAAATGGACAATTCTAAGAAATTGTCAACATTAAAATGAAAAAACTAAATTTTTAACAAATATTTTTGCAACACTAGGAACACAGATATCAACATTTGATGATTCAAAGGTCTCTCTTTGAGGTTTTAAATGTTTATTTATTTTAAGTGCATAATTTTATTTTATATTCAGGATTGACACATCCGTGATGCTTCATTTGCTTTATAAATAAATAACATTTGAAGATGTGGTTACTATTTTATGTTCTATAAAGAGCTAAACCGTGTCCATTTGTTGGGTATTATTGCTTCTGGTAAATCATCAGGGGTATGGTTAAATATAATACCTATTACATGTTTATATGAACTATCCATAACGTAAAAAGTATTAATGTTTGACCAGGTTGCTGGTTTAGAGAACCCAATATTCGGCTTTTAAACAACCCAACATAACTGGGTTTGTTCCATTCAACCACACTATGTTAAAAATTAACCCAGCAATTTTTGTTTTATTTTTCATTTATGGCAAATACTTTAAACCAAAGACTGAACGGTTTTTCATCCCCATAGATGTTAGTGTGACCCCCTCATTTTAATGTTACAATCGTCATGCCCTACCGGTTTGACTACTGAAAGTTTTCATTTTAAACGTATGAAAATCGAGAACTTCAAACCCTGTGTTTTCATGTTTTAGTAGTTACATATATGATTATTGTGTGCTTATAATACTTACTCCCTGATAATTTTGAGTCGGTCTCCTTTCTTAAATTCGAGGTCACTCTCACTAGCAGGCTGAAAGTCATATTGAGCAATAGCAACATTTTCATCTGGAAAATATTGAAATTTCTATTGGGCATTTTGAGTATAAATGAAATAAACATCAAAATACATAATGAAGCATGTATATGATATGGATACTAAAATATGCTGAAGATTAGCATTATGAATCCTCCTTTACAAAACACTGACAAAATAATTTTGCATGTCTTACCTATATTGTTGTTCTTTTGTTCTCTTGATAACTGAAAATAAATTGAGACATTGAGAGAATAATTGCTACATCTTAAAAAATATTCAACTTCTGAATTGTATCACAACTACATAACACACTACATACAAAATATGAACATATCAAAAGAAATGTTGTAACTAAAGATGAAAAGTCACATAAAATAATCTTATGGATAAATTATTATTTATGTGCTATAATCATCAATACTTACATGGCCTGTGTTAGAGGTCGCTGAATGAAAACCCTTTCCTTTATTTTTTAGATCTGTGCGTTGTTTCTGATCACTGGACACACAACCCATCCTTAAAAAGTAAATATCTTGCTTTGATCAAATGCTCTTCATTCATCATTTAGAAAAAAATATATGTTTATTCCAACCTATATTTGCACGTTTCAGTCTGCCCAGATTATAATGGTCTAGAAATATACTTTCATGTGTCATACTGGGGCTGAATAAAAATAAAACAAAAAGCTAGTTTCTGCATAAGACCCAAATGCCATTTTAATATCACCACACACAAAAAACTTCACACACATACATCCTAAACCAACATTTGAAGTGTCTTATGCTATGAGAACTTATGAAACCAACTAATTTAAGAAATGTAAAAATTTGAATCATCTTTATATTAGATACATTTAATATCCACATTTTTATTCTTTCCATTTAAATGAATAAATACGGGTTAAAATAGTAGTAATAACTTTGGTGTCACTACAGTTCTGAAGATTTTAAAGAGGTTTTTACTTTGAAAATCTGTAAATAATGTATTGTTATTTTCACAATCAGTATTAAACTTCTAGTGCAAAAGTTTGTACTTACTTGTACCATATTGTCTGGCCTCAGCAAACTACACAACATAATCCAAATATAATTCAGATTCTTATTTTCATAAATGAATCAGGACTTGTTCTCTTTTACTGACACGTACACCAATAAACACAGATACACAGAAACGCATAAGCAGATTCTCACGCAATGAGACGTACTTGTGGCCCAGCATGTGCCCTGAGAGACCACATTAGTGAAAAAAAAAAAAGATAAATAGACATCACCGGGTCTGTTAATTTAACTGACCCCCCCTCCTTTTCCTCTGCCAGAGCTGAATTCACAAACTGTGCACATGCACATATGATGAGCATGTGATGTCAGACCTCACAGTTGTGGACAACATTTTTAACATCCTCATTCTCAGAAACTGGGCCTATTTTAAGAATAAATAAAAATTTATGTACTGCAAACATTTTGATTTTGCTATTTATTTTCTTGATCAAAAATGAAACTGTAAAATACAAAACCAGCCATTATAAAACTGTTTTAGAAAGGAATTTAGTTTTAATGAAAGTCATGTTGAAATGTTGGAGTTCCGTTTTCTTTTTAAAAGTACCCACTTCTTAATAGACACACTTGAATTATCCTTTCCTAGAGAGACGCTTTTATAAAAGAGAAGTGTTCATAATGTAAAGGAATACTTTAGCTCTCGACAGCATCTTTGTGACAGGATGTTGTTGACTAGCCCATATACAGACTTATTTCCCCTTTAGGGCATTGTGGTTTTCTACAGTTAATCTTTAGCTTCTGATCTGATCTCGACATTTTTGCCCCATGCTTATTCTACTGGTGATACTTTATTATGTGTTTTAGATTTTAGTTATGTTGATTCAAATGTTAGTTGATGGTGGTATGATTAGTATTTTAATACTAGAATATATTAGAGTTTAATGTGCAAAACTGTTTAATGTGGATTTTATATGAAGTGGGCTTGTGATTGTATGCTTTACTGATTGTACGTTTTTTTATGCCTAATATTGAATACAAACTACTTTGCCTTGATTATCGATTATTGATTATTACTTGCAGTTGAGAAATGGATATTCGATTGATTTTAAGTTATAAACTCAAATACTTTTCTTCGATAAAGGCATTTTTCTGGAAGATTTTCCATTTTATTAGTAGGAAAATCAAAAACTACTTGGTGGACACTTTATGGTGCACTATACTGTTCTCTAGTGGTCAAATAAACAAACCCTGTTTACTATTTCTTTGTAAATTCATTTAGGAAATCCAAAAAGATATTGTCTGTAAAACAACACAGGTCGTTAAACACACGGATGTGTATGTCTGGCACTTTTTCACCCTTTAGCAATGCAGTTTAGTCCAAAGCCCATATAGCCCAGGTCTACTAAAGATCTGGACAATATCTGCCGTGTAAAACCATCATGCTATACATATTGGAAAGAGCTGTTTTATTTCCATTATAAATCAGAATCATCTTAGAGACATCTTCTGAATGTCTCTATGACACCTGACAGTTAACATACGGGACACAAAAAAGGATTGATGTCATGACGTCACTGATGAAACGAATACAGCTGGAGGGCAGGAAGTGATTTATCTCCATAGGAATCATTGGGAGAGGGTTCAAATGCCTCTGTTTTGTGCTGTATATGGTTGCTCAAATCGGTCAACCCCAAAAAACATGAAGGGTTTTAATTATGTATCAAAAGTCGTTGTTAATAAGGGTCGAAATTACCGGAAAAGGTTAGAAAAAAATTAAACCTCGCATGAACTGAAACATTACAAGAACGGTGCTGTTTTCATGTTAATACATTTTTAAAAGCAATGTGATTTTTCTTTTTTATGTGACAAAATACAGATGGTACTTAAGCGTTTGAGGTTGGCAGTTTTCTAGAACCAGAGTTTGAGATTTTAGATTATAAAAGAAATGTATAAGCAAGAGTTTGCCCAGATAACATTCCTCCTCAGATACGCATGAACACTGGTTGAGTTGAAATAATAGTGATGGTTTATTATAAAGGTGACTTTTTAAAATCCCCAGATTTTTACATGTACAGGGCCTACTTGTGCAAATTCTCTTCCTGCTTTAAACGCTTCACTATCATCCCAATGCCACAGAAACCAAAAATGGCAGGACACAATGACTACACACCTGTGAAAGACTGATATTGGCATATTTGATGGATATAACTGACCCCTTGCTGGACCCCCTGCAGTTTGCCTACAGAGCAAACCGGTCTGTGGAAGATGTTAATGAGACTGCATTATACCCTACAACATCTGGACAAACCTGGGACGTATGCCAGGATTCTGTTCATGGACTTCAACACTACTCCAGACCAAACTGATCCAGCTCTCTGTCTCTAGATCTGTCTGTAAATGGATCGCCACCTCCAGGAGGTGAAGCAGCTGGAGGTAAAACAACCTCTAGCTGAACAAGCTCAAAACAGTGGAGATGATAGTGGACTTTAGGAGAAACCCCCTGCACTCCCCCCACTCACCATCATGAACATCACTGTGGCTGCAGTAGAGTCGTTCAGGTTCCTTGGCACCACCATCTCTTGAGATCTGAAGTGGGATGCTCACATTGACTCTATTATTTATATTGTGAAAAAACCCAGCAGATACGTTACTTCCTCCGACTGTCGAGAAAGATCAACCTACCACAGAAGCTGATCGAACAGTACTCAGAAGACTTCAGCGAACAGTCTGGAATGCTGAATGAAAAAAAAACCTTCTTTCTCTTAGACAATCTACCTCATGAACAGTTAAATGTTCACCCTGTGCAATAAATGTGTGCAATAAATACCTTTCCTTTAGACTTTTTTATAAAGATCTTTAAAAAATTGATAGTTTGTATATTTTAAACACCTGTAGATATCTTACAGCATCCGTATATACATATTTTACTCCCCACTGTGCAATACTTTACCACAAAGGTATCACATATAGCACCTTATAACTTATACATTCATAAAACATCTGTACATATTCTTTTCCATCAGAAGCTCTTCTGTAACATTGCATTTCCACCATTGTGTGTTTAACCTTCATATTTACTTTTACTTTGTCTCTTTTGTTTCCTATGCTACTTGTCACTGTCTGCAACATTGTGAACTGGAACTTTCTGTGACCAAGACAAAAGTGTGTGTGTGTGTGTGTGTGTGTGAAGTGTGTGTGTGTGTGTGTGTGTGTGTGTGTGTGTGTGTGTGTGTGTGTGTGTGTGTGTGTGTGTGTGTGTGTGTGTGTGTGTGTGTGTGTGTGTGTGTGTGTGTGTGTGTGTGTGTGTGTGTGTGTGTGTGTGTGTGTGTGTGTGAAAACTCATTCTGAATCTGATTGTTAATTTGTTGCTTTAAGGAACGTCCACGAGATGGCAGAAAAGCTCATTTTATAAGATATTTAGCTGGTTCTAAGCTTAGTAAAACAGTCTTAAGTTGGAACCATTGTTTCAGTCCCATTGATTACTGTTTATGATACAAGAGATTACAGTATCATTACTCAGTTAAATAAAATAGTGTAATTGCTATGGATTTTTTAAATGATCACTGACCACCTTAAGACGTTGTGTAACCATATGTTTATTATTATTGTTATTACTATGTTGTTATGAATAACAATTTTATTAATAATACGATTACTCAATAATGCGAATTAAAAGCTGACCATATAATTCTTAATAACATTTAAAAACTAAGAGAATGAAGGTGACATCATTCCATTTGATGCATTTCCTGCTCCAGCATTTGAAGAATTTTATTAATCACAAAGGAAATGCTGCATCATAAACATCAAACAATAGGTTGTTGATTAATCGTTTTATCCTTTCTAAACTTCGTTTTTCCCATATAATCAGGAAGACATTTGTCAAATTAATATGAGAACTACATAAACAGTTATATCAAGGAAGCACAGTAAACTTCAAATCGCTTCAAAGCCATTTCCTGTCATTTTTTCCTACGGGAATCACTTTTGATGATGCATAAACAGTGTAACAATGTCGCTGTGGTCGAGAACTTTTAGGGTTTTTTTGTGGACCACCTGTGTCTGTCATGTAGGTTCTAAGGGCCCCTCTGACATGCAGTGCAGGTGTGTGATGGGAGCTTTGTTGAGGGTGTCCTGGTAACGCATTTATCTTTATCCCACTCTGGTTTTCCCAGAGATTGCGGATACTGTGTCCCCGCAAACCAGGTCCCCAGACACCGCATCCTGTCCACCAATATAACCTGAATAACAGTGGAAATGAAGCACAAGGAAATTTTGAGGCAAGAGAGAACCTCTGTTCTACCTCTGAACTGTAATTTTGACCATCTGCTAACACAGCATATTTTATATATAGAAGTCAAGAATGTTTTTTATATAGTGACAAGTTGCAAATAATATAGGGTCCGCTGTCAAAATGGAAACTCTTAAATGCTATATTCCATTAAATAATCTATTTTGGACTGCACGGTAAAATGTAAAACTGTAATCCCTTACTCTTTTAATGACAAACAAAAATCTACAAGTGCATTAAAAATCGTTTAAGGATAAATTTATGATTACAGCCGTTTAGTCAGATCTACCAGGAGATGTTAGATGAGTTAAGAACAAGGGTAGATAGGCATCGCAGATTTAGAAATCAAATTTTAAACAGAAAAAAATTATAAAAACCGTTTGATCAAAAGTGAACATAGTATACAACAAAAAATACCACAACTTATGTACTAAATTAAAAAATTATGACATTACAATTATGACAAGTATGACCGTTGACTTATGAACAGATTTTCAGCTAAAATGTTTAATTTGCAAAAACAGAAAACTATAAAATCCTTTTTTTATTGCAATTTTTATGTAGTACTGTTTTTATGAAGTTATAATAACTGAGGAACACAGGTAAACACAACAAATCATGAATAAAACAAGAGATAATATTACACAATAAAACGTTAATTTAAAAAAAAGTTGTCAGATTTTGCAAACAAACTATTCATATACTGATGTGTCAGTAATATTTTTTTTATAGAAAACAAGAATTTGCGCAACTGTTGACTTCAGATCTTATTTATTGCGACATCTTGCCCCGATCTAAACTAAACAAAACACGTGAATCATCTTGACTATCAAGTCAGGTTCTGTGTACAGTATAAGGCACAGTTAATAAAGTACATTCTTTCTCACAGCGTTTGCATGCATCGACTGTAGTTGTCAATCAAGCAGCACCTGAGGACAAAGGAGAAAGAAGCCCCTATTCACAGCCTTGTGGGGGGCTTCCTCAATGGAAGGGGGAAAAGCAACTTACTGTGAGAACATTTTCTCTCTTCCTCTCACCGTGTGGGAAAACTCCTCTGCCTCTCTCACACATCAAGCCGGACAGGGACTCACTCATTTATTCGGCTTTTATTAAATGAGACCATGGACACATCAGTCACAATAACAATAAACTCAACAATGCTCTCAAGGGCCTGTAGTTGAGCTGTGTCTGCCAGCGCCGCTTTCTACACGCTGCTTCCTTTGTGGAATCACTTTTTGTCAGGAGTTGGTAGTCTGTAAAGACATGTCCTTGGCAATACACGCATATCCTAAAGTAAAAAAGACATACTAGAATTGATACAATGATCAATGATAGGCTCATTCTCAGGAACATGGTGCCATGGTTGCCCATTTGTGTTCCCACGAATTAATAATAATTTACCTGTATTAACAGGAAGTAACAGTTAAGACACTTGAAGGATAAATGTTGTTATATTGTTGTGCATTACAATTATGTTTTACCTTCAAATGTTTGTTCTATTGTTAACAACACATATATTTTGTTTCATTCTATGATTTTATAGAATAGAATAAAATGATTTTAATGTTAAATGTTTAGTGTAAAATTAAAATGTTTCAATATATTTAATTTCTTTGTTTATTTAATTGATACTTAATGTAAATTAATTGCAGTAAGAGACAGATAGAGATCTGGTGTCTTTGTCTATTTCATATATTATAACATGATAAAAAATCAAATTAATATTAATTGTCACTGTTTGATTACAAATAATGGCTAAATAAATGTTTAAAAAGCAAACTCACATTTTCTAAAGACACATTAGAAATAAATTAAAAGTGATTATGTTAATATTATATGATGTACATTATATTTTAATGGGGACCAGAATACATCTATACGGAATACATTAAATTTTTTGGGAATCCCAAATGTCTGTTTTAAATGCCTGCCTGATATATGGAAATATATTTAGTAAAATGAGCAGTAGCTTTTTCTAAACAAAACAAAAGTTGAGTCAAAGAGTTCAGACTAATTACATATAGATGGGATTTCAGGTCAGCTTCATAAAAAAAATTGTTCTGAATGCCTGGAGCTCTTTCCTATAAAGGAAAGTGCGCTTTGTTACACTTGTAACTGACATCCACCTGTGTGGAGACTGAAGCAGGAAGTTCTGGCACACAGCTTAAAATGTCTCTTCTCCTGACCGACAGGCTGGCACACTTGTTTTTCCTGGAACATCTGGAAGCATGAGAGTGTGACGCTGCAGTACACAACTCTGCAGCTGGCTTCAGGCATAACACCCAAAAGTAAACAGGGAAAAACAGGGAAAACCCCTTGCATTATCCTCCGGAATAAATGCCTATATCTACGAACATTAAGGGTGGAAATAGCCCCCTCTTTTCAGTGAGCAGGTGCTTCCTCCGAACTTCTTATTTATCCACATTTACAGCCATGTTTGGGCAGCCACGAAAATCATCCCAAGACTTGATTCCTATGAATACAAACAACAACCAAAGTATTTAATGCAAGGATGTGAGCTTTATAGTCACATGTAGGTAGGGACCTCAATGAAAGAAAGTTGATGGAAGGAGTTGAAAGAATAATTATTGTTCATCATGTCGGATTTTAATGTAATTACAAATTATTTATATTTTGGGTGTGAATTCATTTGTCTATTTAAGAGAGACATTGGGACACTGTAAATAATATTTTATGTGGCTTAGTAAACATCACAAAAATTAAAAGTTGTATTGACTTAAAAAAATACAAATACTTTTAAACGCATTAAATAGATATTTTCCGTGGAAAATATTAAAATTATTTATTAAAAGTCCAAAAGTAATTCCTCCAAAATTGACAAATATTTTTAAATAATTATTTAATTGACATTTTTGGTGAGTTCTAACAGACACATTTGAGTTAATGATATTGACTTATTATTTTACAATTTTTTGTGTAAATTGTTTCATGTAACCAAGACATAATACAGAACGGCAAGTTCGCCTGTTATAATTTTTTGCTTATGATGCATTAAACGATATTCGTATATTGATATAATGCATTATACTATATTCTGCTTTCTGTAAAACTTAAATGTTTTTCAAATTAATTTTAGTTTATGTGGGCTAAACCACTATCAATTTAAAGTTTTATGGATTGATGTTCAATTTAAGATTAAATTAATTCAAATGAGTAATTGTTAAAGACTCTGAAAGTCTCAAAGTAATGTACCACAAAACCTCACATTATGTATTAATGTTTACAGAATTTTTAATCAATCCTTTGAAAATCATTAATAATTTTATTACATCAATGCAATGATTTAGTGTTTCATTATAATATTAATTAATTGTATAATTAATTATTCTGTTCCTTTAATTTTTTCACTGCATATTTGATGCAGTTTTTTTTATTTTGACCAGCAATAAGTTCACTCTTAAAAATAAAGGTTCATATTAAAACTAAAGTTGAATTTGCTTATTTATTTTAATAAGTTAAAACAAAAATGTATCCTTCTATGACTTATTGTTGACATCATTTGGTCATCAATAATAATAGTAATTAAGTACTATACATAAAAAATCGAAAACTTCCTGTATACATATTCACTGTATTTACCTCCATCTCTGTGTTTAACCACATGATGCTGGAATGCAAGCGGCCTCATCATTTATCTTTCTTTTAAGAAGATAGAAATCATTCTAGGGTATTGTGAGCAGTGATATTGGACAGCGTCTACAGCCCCGCCTCAGAGTGTGGCACTCGGTCGATGGGAGTGACACCAATTATTTATGTCACATTCCCTCTGGAAACAGAGGATGGAAACTCAACGAGAGAGGACCATCCATCAGACTTGTCCGATGGGGCTGTATCCCAGTGACTCCAGCACGGCAAAGGCAGGGAACGAAGTCTCTTAGGACAGTTCGAATAACCACACACTTACCCGGTCACAAACAGACGGTAATTAAAAGTCCCAGAATAAGCATATCCTTCGGTCTGCAAATCTCTATTATATGCTGCTTAATCTGAAAACTGATGCTTTTTAAAGGGACATGAACCTCGGTCTCTGAGTAATTGGAGTTGGGTTGGAATAGGGTCCTCAGGCTCTGCCCTGTTTAGTGAACAGCCAGTTCAAAGCACAGCCAAGTTGGGGAGCGAAAACAAAATGCAGGTTGTTTCAAATGTCTCAGTGGCTGGGAATTGACTCTTAACTAGGTGCTTGATGGATGAGGTGAGTCAGGTTATTAATAGTTTGTTGATTTTCACCTTCAATATTTTCAAGGGGCATTTTTTATTGTGTCATGAATGTCATGATATGATCTATTGAAGGATCAGAGACAAAGTCAGGTCCCTTGGAATTCTATCTTTCATTCAAAACTCCTGAAAGACAAACTGACCGATCAGCAGGGGGTTGTAATGTCTGTGGGAAATGGGATATAATTGGAACATCAGAGTTCTATATTGGCAGGTGTGTGTCATAGGACATTGTAAAAGAGATTAAGAAGAATTATGCTTTAATCAATAGTTTTTATCAGGATTTTATAATTTACTTGCCCTCTTTTCAATTCAAGCAGAACACAAAGGAAGATATTTAGAAAAATGTACGATAGTACCAATTGACTACCATTTGTTTAAAAACGATTTTCTTCGGTTGTGTTTTCTTGAAGAAATAAATTCAAACAGGTAAAAATGGCAAGTTAATGATAACAGGTTGTTTTATTTTGAGGGGAGAGGATTACTTCTTACACAGTAGCATCTTTAAGGTCAGGGTATACATATATTTATAGATCAAACTATTAGGAGGAAGATATTATTAGCACTGGCAAACACTCTAGAGGCAATTTTGGTCTTTGATAATGATTCAACTCAGTAAAATCCTTGTAAGAATCCCTGTAAGACGTCTATATGTGGACATGTACAGCGTATCCCAGAGCTAAAAAAGAACCGGTAATAGGGGATATTCACAGTCCTTAAAACCAAGGAGAAATCTTGATTTTTATTTTTAGAATATTCATTTAATGAGCAACATGTTACTGTTGTTTTGTCGTTTGATAGTAAGCAAAATCAAAAATTCTTAAAATAAAATAAAAATCTAAGAAGGTCCAACATTCTTCAAAATATTTTCTTTCGTGATCTGCATTAGAAAGAAATTCACACAGGATTAAACTCACTAAAGGTTAAGTAAATTATGACAGATTTTGGGGTGAACTCTCACACTAACCCACTAATCTTAATTTACTCTGATGACACTCCAGAGATTAATGCAGACGTCAGATCCTTGATCCATCATCCAGGGGTCTCCATAAGATAGCAGAGCAGGTTGAGTTTCATTTAGCTCTGAATTGTGTTATGTGAGATTGTATTCTGGAAAAATGCATTTGTGTATTCAATACTTTGGTGAAATGGTATTTATTTATTTGAAAAGGAAATGAACTGGCAAAACAGCAGCAAAAAAGTTGTAAACCATTAGTTTAAGTTTGTTTATTTCAGGGAGAATAATTTTACATTCCAGCTTCACAGTGTTGGTAAGTTTTACAGGAAAAACTAATCGTCTGAACAGGAAAGTGCAAAGAAGGTACAACAGCCCCAACCTGAGTTTTATGTAAACGCATGAGCAAGAGAACACTTTAGATGAACATTTCATGTTGCAACAATATATTGCAATGATCCTCTTTCATTCCTGCATCCTGATTCGATTTTAGGGACTGTTGCAAATGTTCCATTACATTTTTGGTATATCAATAGGAAATACACTGCGTAATACTTGCTTGTGGCAAACATCTAAGGCATGTCTTAATATGTGCACCTTATTATTAGCTTATTATTTGGGGCATCTAAACAGTTGAACTTGCATTGCCTCTCAAAAAACACTCACTTTTTAAAATTTCCTTAATGCTTACATGTATTCTAAGTCAGTATTCTGTTATTATATTATATTTTTGCAGGTTTCGATCTCCCACAAGTACCCGAATGTAAATTATTTTATTAATCCATTTACCATCAAGGTCTGATCAAGACACATTCATTTGCATTCATACTTGTGGCATATGAAATGCCAGGCCACTGATTACCATTATATGTTGGTATATATTTTAGATACAACAGGTTGGTACATGTTTCAGGATATATTTCATTACATGTTCTATACATTCATATGGAGGTACACATATGCAGTACAAGATTAAGTTTAATTACCCCGTTGTCAGCAGTCTTTAAAATCCCTGACTATTGCATGTATTGTACAATTAATAAATAATTTACACACTAAAACATTTTTAATAAAATTTTGTAGATTAGAAATTCCCTCCTACATATTACATATTAATGGTATTAAGTTAATAATGTGCATTTTCATGTACAATGTGCATATATATAGTAAAGTGCAAGTTTTCATTTTGGTACAACCCAATAGGTCACCTTAATAAATATTTTTTCAGATTTACTGGACATAGTGTGATATTGCTGTAATTGCTGTATAGCATCCCTCTCTGGAGCCTTAGCAATTTTTTATGTTAAATATATCTTTTGAATTCTACTGGTTGCCTTTTACAGCTACATGATATGAACTTTTCTGGCCTTTTACGTTTTCATTGACAACCTCTTCAAAGGAACCTGGCTGAGATTCCACAGATGACTTTGTGAACTGTCTTTCCAAGGCATTTTCAGATGCTTCCCATTCACTCTCCCCTGAATATTCTTTGGTTGTGTTGCTTGTCTCGGTTTCATGGCCGTCTTCTGCAGTATCCTCTGTAATATCCGACAGTTTCCCTTTTTCTTTCCCACAGTCCTCCATATCTACATATGAACTGTCTTCAGTATTATCACTCCCCTCTGGAGTGTCTTTGTGTTCCTCCTTATCATCCCCTTCTTCATTTTCTCTTGCATGAGAATGTTGAGTGGTTGTGGGTTTTAGGAAAGCCAAAGTGCGAATAAGTGTCTTGAAGGTTTTCAGTCCAGTCTTCTTCATTGGTTTAGTCTCAGATTCAGAACTCAAATCTTGGATCTGATTGTGTACTTCAGTTTCTGAATCTTCTACATCAGCATCATACAAGGAGTTGTGGTTCACAACAAGGTCAAATGAAGTGACTGTTGTCTTGTCTTTTTTGACATCGTCTTGCTTTGGCTGTAATATTGACTGCGAAGCCTGAACCTTTCCATGAGGTTCTCCTTCATCTTTCTCCAAATCTGGCTCAGTATCATCTTCAGCCTCATCTCCTCCTTCAGCTGATTCGCCAATGTCTGCAAAATGAAAGCCTTCGTCTCCCAGGTCTTTTACATCATGTTCTTTAGGTGTATCCTCAACACTGTCTATGACAACATCGCCTTCATTCTTAAAGTAAGTTTCCTCTTTAACCACCTTCTCGTCTGATTTTAGTTCAATGACATCATCATATTCAATGTCCTCAGGATCAGAAAGAACATCTTCTGTATAGCCAACAGCTTCCTTGACCTCCTCAAGTTCAGACTGACTCTTAGCTGTTTCTTCTTCAGCGGTCCCATCATTAGCAGTTTGTTCTGCCAACTCTTCAACAACTTCTGTGGTCTCCTTATGTGCTGTTTCATCTTTATCATCAATGCTGTTTGCAGTTTCATCTTGTCCATCTTCAACAACAGGTTCTACTTCATCTGTATTTTCATGATCAGATGTCTCACTATATTTTGCAGTGGTTTCATCATTCCATTCATCTTGTGTTGTTTCATCATAAGCTGTATGATCCTCTTTGGCAGATTCTCTTTCAGCCAACTGGCCATCCGTTGCTGTCTCCTCATCACCTGTAAAGCACTCTCCTGTAGTTTTGTCGTCTTCTACAGATTCATCAACCGATGTTTCATGCGCATCTTGAGTGTCATCAGTAGGTGCCTCACTCTCTTCTGCAGTTTCATCTTTAGCTTTTTCACTTTTTTCTGTATTTTTCTCATCATCTGTTTCAGTCTCCTCTACAATTTCAGCCTCAGAAGTCTCACCATTTTTCGCAATGTCATCAACTGACACATTTTCTCCTACATCACCTTGAAAATTCTGCCCACCTTCTGATGTTTTTTCACCACCTGTTTCACTCTCTTCTTCAGTGTCATCCTTTGCTGTATCAGCTTCTTCTGCAGCATCATCAGTTTGCTGTCCTTTATCTACAGTTTTGGAAACAGCTGTCTCACTCTTCTCTGCAGTTTCATTTTCAGCTGTATCACCTTCTTTAGCAGACTTTAATTTAGATAACTCAACCTTTTCGGAAGTTTCGTCTTCAGATGTCTGACTGTCCTCTACATTCTCATCTTCAGCTGTCTCACCTTCCTCTGTAGTTTTATCCTCAGCTGTCTCACTCTCTTCTGCAGTTTCATCTTCAGCTGTATAACTTTCTTTAGCAGACTTTAATTCAGATATCTCATCCTTTTCGGAAGTTTCATACTCAGATATCTGACTGTCTTCTACAGTCTCATCTTCAGCTGTCTCACTCTCCTCTGCAGTTTTGACTTCAGATATCTCAACTTCTGCAGTTTCATCTTCAAGGGTTTCACTCTCCTCTGCAGTTTGAACTTCGGATATCTCACCCTCCTCTGCAGTTTCATCTTCTGCAGTCTCATTCTCCTCTGTATTTTTATTTTCAGCTGTCTCACCCTCTTTTGCGGTTTCATATTCAACAGATTCACTCTCCTCTACAGTTTTAACTTCAGATATCTCACCTTCTTCTGTAGTTTTATCTTCATCAGTTTCACTGTCCTTTGACGTTTTATATTCAGCAGTCTCACCCTCCTCTGCAATGTCATCTTCAGCAGTCTCACTCTCCTCTATGGTTTTATTTGCAACTTCCCCACACTCCTCTTCCATTTCTGCTTCAGTAGTCTGACTTTCCCTTGCAGATTTAACTTCAGATGACTCAACCTCTTCAGCAGTTTCATCTTCAGCAGTCTCATTCTCCTCTGCAGTTTTATTTTCAGCTCTCTCACTCTCCTCTCCAATTTCATTTTCATCAGTTTCACTCTCCATTGCAGGTTTAACTTTAGGTATCTCAACCTCACCCTCTTCACCCTCTTCTGAAGTTTCATCTTCAGCAGTTTCACTATCCACTGTATTTTTCATTTGAGATACTTTACCCTCCTCTTCAGTTTCAGCTTCAGCTGTCTCACACTCCTCTGCAGTTTCAGCTTCAGCCATCTCACACTCCTCTGCAGTTTCATCTTCAGCTGTCTCACTCTCCTCTGCAGTTTTAACTTCAGATATCTCACCCTCTTCTGCAGTTTCATCTTCAGCAGTCTCACTCTCCTCTGCAGTTTGAACTTCAGATATCCCACTCTCTTCGGCAGCTACATCTGCAGCAGTTTCCCTCTCCTCTCCAGATTTAATTTCAGATATTTCCCTATCCTCTGCAGTTTCAGCTTCAGCCGTCTCCTCTGCAGTTTCACTATCAGCTGTCTCACTCTCTTCAGCAGTTTCACCTTCAAGAGTTTTGATCTCTTTTTCTGTTTTTTCATAGTCAACTGCCTCAGCGTCCCCCTCCAATTCATGTATTTTATTTCTTTCCTGCTCAGTGTCTTTTTCCTGTTCCCACTCTTTATTTTTTTCTCTGCCAGTTTCAGCTTGCATTGCATCACTAACATCTTCACCAGTGTTGTCATTCTCAGAATAAGTCTCATTGTCATTCTTTTCCTTGTTTTCCTTTTCAGCTTCCATAAGTTGTTCATGCATCATATTATCAGAAATTTTCCCAGCTCTTACCTCTTCCATGCTGGAAATTGCCTCAACTTCTTCATTCATATCTGGCCTTAAATGTTCACTCATGTCTGACTGTCTCTCTGAAGTATCCTCATCATAAGTGCTCGGTGCATCCTCTTCCATTTCACAGTCGTCACCTTTTTTCTCTTCCTTATCATTTTCATTCTCAAATTCCTGAGCTGTGGAAGAATCTAGTCCTTCTATGTCATCTTCCTCTTTGACAGCCTCAAGTGTTACATTTTCTTTGGTATCCCCAATTTTACTGACTTTGCATTCACTTGCAGTTTTTTCATGGTTTGGAGCACATTTCTTACTCTGGAGAATTCGTCTTAAATCAAAGTCCAGCATCACAGGTGCAGAATTCAACACTTCTACAGGTACAACAGGCTTTGATGCCATTTTCTTTTTCAAGCATGTGTCACAGGGGCAGTATTCATCATCACTGCGTTGATCACTAAAATCTGTACCCGTTGCTGTGTATTCATCTTCACTTTTTGCAGACTGTGGCTCAACTGACTGGTCCTGCATGACTTTCAGACGTCTACGTCTTTGCTCAGTTTGAACTGTTGATTCACGTGACTTCACCTCTTTTGGTGGTCTCGGTCTTCCTGCCCTTCCTTGAATTTTTTTGATCTCCTTGTTAACGCTAGACTGTATGCGCTTGCGAACCGCATCTTGTAACTCGCATATCATGACATCAAGTTGGTCATTGTCATTTAGATTCCAGCGGACTTTAAACTCCCCCATTGCATTGACATAATGTGTCATAAATTGCTTTTCTAATTTATTTAGTAAATTTAGCACCCAAAGAGGATCAGGATCTTGAGAAACCCTCTTTGATAACTGGGGTCTTTGGGTTGTTGTAGGACTGCCTGAACTTGCATCCTCAAGAATATCTGTTTCTGTTTCATTATTTTGGGTATTTTCAGAACTCTGGTTGGATGAAGGAGGTGTTTCCATTATTTCCCTTGGACTATCGTTATTACTGATTGTCTCATCTTTTGCCTTTTCTTCAACTGGGTCCTTTGCAACACCCACAGGGGTCCACTGGGCCTGACTTTCTTTATCTGGAGTGGCTGACTCACAATTTGATTCTGGTGTGTCTGAGGATTCTTCTTGTACTGTCTCAACAACTTCTGGTACCTTTGTAAGTGTATCAGGGCCTTCACAGTCCGTGGATGCTTGGGCTTGGTTTCCACCCAAAACAATGCTTTTTCCAGAGCTTGTTGAGCCACTGTTAACATCTACTCCTGAGGAAGATCTGGCTTTAAATTCCTCATCCAGAGGCTGTTGATCTTTTAAAAAAAATCTCTCTTTTGGGTCGGAAAGCCAGAGGGACTTAAGCATATGCATGAGCTCTTGGTATTTAGCTTTTTTACCATTTCCATCGCTAGAACCAAAGTCTAACAACTGCAATTTTGCCAAACAATCTAAAAGACCTTGTGCAGATCTGCTGAGTTTACGTCCATACACAGGAGACACTTCGGGTAAGCTGTTGCATCGTTCAAATTGGGGACTCAGCAAGACTTTCATTACCAGGACTGAAGAATCCAAAACTCTTGATTCATTCACTGCTTGAGGAGGAAAACACTGGAGATTATTTTCACAAACTGATACATTCTCTGTTTTGTCGACAGTTGCTTTATCACTCGCCGAATGAGCATCATCCACATTTTTTTGTTTTTCAGGCTTTGTAACCCCGTTTTCTTCCGAATCTCTGTGCTCATTATTGTTTGCCAAAGGCACGTGTAATGTGCAAAGTGGCTCTGTAACATCAAAGTTTTCATGAAACTCATTACCAAAATCACACAAGGCAGCATCTGAGGGAATTTTTCTTAGCCATTCGTTCACCACCTCAGTCGGAGAGGTATTTGGCAAGCAAGAAGGATTCAATTCGTCATTCATCCTCTGACATGAAGAGCTGCTTTCTAACCTTTTTCTACATGTGCTACTTTTTTCACTGTTGTCAGTGACATCTTGAATGCTCTCTGTTGTGTTGGGTCGGCCATTGTATGTTCTGTCACAATTAAGTTGTCCTGTTGCAACATTTTCTTCACTATTGTCAGGGACAGTCTGAGATAACACACTATCTTTTGAGCCTTCAAGCAGAACAATAGGTTTTTTGGACTTTTTGTGTGACTTGGGTGGGCTGGGACTAAGCAGATTGGCCGAGGTTATTGACAATGTTTCCTCATTTGTTTGTGTAGACTTACATGATTTTTTGCCTTTTTCCCCATTTTTAACTGTTGCTTCCACATTCATATTTTTATCATTACTCTTTGATCTATCACTAGTTTCTTCAGAATATTTTATTTTTGAGTCTGAGACACCAGAGGCACTTGTAACAGGTGATGTAGCTGCGACTAATTCTGTTGAAACCTTTCCTATATTTTGAGTAGAGCTGCATTTTGAACAGATACTCTTGGATTTCTGTCTAACAGCTGTACTTTCAGCAGATCCTTGACCTGTTGTTCCAGTGTTTTCTGCTGAAATACTTCTACAAGTGTGAACAGACACACTGGATGCTATACTGGAAGATCGAATTTCTTGCGTTTGAGAGCTTTGCCTCACTGAATTAAAAGATGATGGTTTATCTCTGTGGTTTGTGTCTAGAACTGTATCTGTATTGCTGCAGTGAGAGTGTTTGGACTTAGATTTATGTGAAATATTTGACTTGGCCGATTTGGGTCTTTCCTCTGGTGTCACTGTTGCTCTTTCATTCATCATTCGTGTTGGAGATTCTATGATACCTTCTTCAGATCTATCAAATATTTTTATTTCTGATGAAGCAGATGTTCTTGACTTTACTGAAATAACATCTTCATCTATTTTCTCAACATCATCAGCCTCAAAGTCACCAACAATCCCAATTGAAACTGAGTCGCTTGTTGGAGTTAAAGTTCTCTCAAATAAACTAACATTAGTGCTTTTGGACTTTGCTGACTTTGTAGGACTTGCGGGTGTCTCTTCATGATTTTTTTCAGATGACAACATCGAAGTCGACTTAATGGCTCCACAAACACATTGATTTGAACCTGCTTGAGAAACTTCTGATCCACCAGACACTGGACTCTTATTTGTGTGTGTTTTTCCATGGTCTTGACCTTGGGAATCCTTTGACTTCTTGGACCTTGTAGATACATTTGACTTAGCTGACAACTGGCTCTCTGATCTGTTTGATTTGTTCTCCACCACTGCGCTGGACACTTTAGATTCTGCAGATTTACTTGATAAAACACTTGTTGATCTTCCTTCAGATTCTTCACCTTCTGAAAAGAGGGAGCTCTTAGACTTTGTGGAAGCATATGTTTTGGCAGGCATATTGCTTGCACAAAGAGAGCCTTCAGCATCTCTGTTACCTGTGATTTCAGTTTCTTTAGGAGTAATACTTGAAATGTTTGAGCTTTTAGACTTTACAGATGAAACTGATGTAACACTTGGTGCTCGCTCCTCATTATAAGAACCTGTTACATCAGACATTATCTCTGAATGTCTTGATCTCCCTGAGACACGAGAAATAGAGGACGAGACACTTTCTGCTCTTTCTTTTTTGTCTTCATCTTCATTTACAAGATTTGTTGGACTAGCTTCTAAAGCATTAAATTTTTCAGATCTTTTGGAGACATCAGATTTTAGTGACCTGGAACTGGATGCCCTCTCACTTGGCTCATCTATTATTTCGGTCCCTTTTAATTTTCTGGTTCCTACAGTGGAATTCGATTTCACGAATTTATTTTCACTATGTGTTGCCTCTGATGTAATTGATCTTCCAGATTTTGTAGAGGTGTTAGAGATAGATGAAATCGCACTTGAAGGTCTTTCTTGATTGTCTATTTTTACTTCAGCAGAGTTATCATATTCTAAATTTTTTGTCTTATGAGATCTTGCTGAAACACTGGATTTCATGGAAAGGATGGTTGCTGTTCCGTCTTCATGGTCTGTATCATCAGGCCTCTTTGGATATGTTTTTGATTCTTTGGACCTTGTAGAGATACTGGATTTTGCTGATACACCTGATCTTCCCGACATTGCACTTGACACTCTGTCTTCCTTTTCTTTATCGTCAGCTTTGACAGCTGTTGAAGACATGCTAGATTTTTTTGAAACATTTGATATTTCCGACAGTGCACTCTTTGCTTGTTCTTGTTCTTTGCTTGAAATATTGGATTTTTTGGATCTTTGAGATTCATTGGATTTGGATGAGATGATGCTGAGGACATCATCAAGTCCATCAGGTATAACTGAGGTTCCCAACTCATTGGATTTAGGTCTGTCTTCTTTTGGGTAATCTGTTTCTGCAGATTTTTCTGTGACCAATTCTGAGAACTCTGACTTTACTGAATGTGCAGAACCGAAGTTAGAGGACATTGCACTACCAGATCTTAAATCATAAATTTTAGCCACAACATCAACAGTAGCTTCATTGGATGCTTTTGATTTCTTTGACTTCCCAGAGGTATTGTATTTTGTTGACAGTTCACTTAGTGTTCTTTCCTGTGTCTCTTTAGCAGCCATGTCATGATCATTTGAAGTATTTAATGTCTCAGAGGTATGTGGCACTGCAAACAAGTACTCGCTATCTTGGACTTGTAATTTTGACACTTTTGATTCCTTCGATGTTTCAGATACATTGGATTTAGCTGATATTGTACTTGATGCTCTTTGTTGTTGCTCTACTTCGGATTTAGAAGACATGGCACTGGACGCTCGTTTTTCTGTTTCCTCCATGTCCACAGGTGCTACAGGTGACATCTTGGACTTATTTGACTTCAAAGAAGCTTTGGATTTGCTTGACAATGCACTAAGAGCTCGTTCATTGATTTCTTCTCCTGATATTTCCATGGCTGTTGGTTTAGTCTTAAATTTCCTTGAACTTGAAGATGTGTTAGACTTTGCTGAAATAGGGCTTGATTCCCTTTCCTGAACTTGTCCTTTATCATTACTTCTGCTCTCATCTAGTTCTGAAACTTCAGATGCTTTGGAAATATGTGATATGGATGACATGGAGCTTGGAGATCTCTCCCCCGGTAGTTCACTTTCAACATGAACAGCATTTAGGGATGCATCTGCTTTCAAAGAATCAATAGATTTTTCTTTGGCTTGTCCATCTTGTGGCAGCACGGTCATTTCATAAGGTGTTGATTTGAGTGACTGCACCGATGTGGCTGACGTAGCACTTGCAGCTCGTTCCTGCAACTCTCCTTCTTCATCTGTTTGATAAGAAGTTGCTTCTGAAATGTCAGATTTGGTTTTTTGTGAGACATGGGAATTAACAGAAAGCCTGTCTTGCTCGTGCTCTTCAAGCTCACTGAACTCAAATGACACCTTAGATCTTTCAGAAGTATTAGATTTTAACGAAAGAGCACTTAAAGCTCTCTCTTCAACTTGATCTTTGAGCTTGCCAATGCCGGACTTGCTTGACATTGCAGAATTAACACTTGAAGATCTCTCTTCTATTTGCTCTTCGGTTTCTGATAGTGTCTGTCTGGACCGACTTGATTTTTCAGACATATTTGATTTACATGCCATAGGACTTCTTGTCCTCTCTTCAACATTGTCCCGTAATTTAACAAGATCGTCAAAGTCATTTTCGGATATTTTGGATCTTTTGGATTTCACAGATGTATCTGACATGACGCTTGTTGGTCTCATTTCAGTCTTCTGCCTCTGAGGTAAGATTTCTGAGTCATCAGATTGATGAGATTTTATTGAGATGGAACTGGGTGCTCTTTCTTCCTTGACTGCTGAACATTCCTGTTGAAATACTTCTTCAACATTGGATTTAACGGATATTTCAGAGGTATTTGACTTACTGGATATAGCACTTGATGCTCGCTCATCTGTTATGTCCTGATGATTCTCAGCATACTCTGTATCATTTTGAGAAGAGACTGATAACTTGGATGGGGATTTGGCTGAAGTCTTGCTATATGCCCTCTCATCTACTTCTTCATGATTGACATCGATTTTAAGTTCAGAATCTTCTGGTTGAGTATTTGCAACAAATGCACTCTTTTCTGTGTCTTTTGAGTGTAAACATTTGCACTTTTTGGAGCCAGAAAGAGCCGATTCTGCACTGCCAGGTCTGATATTTTGACCATCTTGATCTGTTTCCGTTGGGGTAAGCTTTCTACATGTTTTGAACGGTCCTAATGGTGAAGCTTTGCTTGGTGGTTTGGGTGACAAGAGTGTGATAGATGCAGGAGATCTGCAGGGTGTAGTAAAGGATGTGTTTGATTTAGAATCTTCGGCATCCTCATCCTTTTGATGCTCATTGTTATGGGATGCTCTTGAGATGCTTAAAAGGATGTCTACATCTTCTTCATCTTGGTCTTCTTTAAGTGCTGCCAGAATCTGTGAGGAAGAGCTGACTGTGGATACAGGCCTCTCATCCTCCACAATGGGCTGAGCAGTGTGTACACTTAATTGCTCTTTTTGTGAATCTTTGCGGTCAGGTTTACTCTCATCACTATCAGATGTCTTTTCAGGAACTTCATACTTTTGTTTCATCAAATCTGCATTCTTTGATTTTGAGGAAATTACTTGACTTCCTCTGCAACAACAGTTTATGGTACAATGCTTAATACTGGCATCACCTTGAGTCCCATAGGTCTGTTCGAGCTTTTCAACAACATGTTCTGTGTATTCCTCACTGGACATTGTACGAATGCTGTCGGAAGATGCCTTCTTGTATACTATTCTGCGAGAAGATGCACTTGAGCTTGAGGATCTGATGTGTCTCACAGCAGTTTGCTCAGGATGGGTTGGACTTTTCCAGATGTCGTACTCTTGGCATTTAGCACAGCAGTGGGGGCAATGCGACCTTTCAAAATGTCTTTGGTAACGTTTGGTGTTGCATGTTTCTTCTACTTCACCAGCAGATGGAGACTCGACTTCTGAGCAGCTCTCAGCACTATCGTGAGACAGGCAGCAGGTATCATCATGTGCTGTATTGCATTCATTCAAAGTGCTTGTTGACTTCTTGATCTCTGTTGACCAGTGCAACGTCTCGTCGTGAAGCAGTCGAAAGCGTACTTTCATCTCCATTGACAGGCTTCCGTCTTGATTAACTAGGACCCGCTTTTCTATGTCATCATCCATCATCCCTTCTCTCACTTGAGTGCCCGCATGGCCTAGTGGCAATGAGTTGAGTCCACATGGAAATGACTTCTCAGATGAAAACCTTGCAGATCTGCTGTTTAAGTCACATCTTGGATGAATGATGGTTTTCTTTGTTTCTAATCCAAAGTTGACTGTAAGTAGGTAAATTAGTATTTAAGGAAAGTCACATACAAAATTCACTTTCCACAAACATGGTTTGGAACAGTTTTCCAGTTATTTTGCTTTCAAAGCATTTAAAAGCATCTTTCTTTTTGAGTCTTAAAACGAAAGATCTTAAAAAGATAAAAAGATCTTTTGGATACTTCAGATGGTGAAAAAATATAATTTTTATCAATGCATTTTTTACCCACCCTTTTAAGTAGAAATTAAGTAAGTTAAATTCCCTGAAATCACTCATTACAATAATAATATGAATCTTTTTATATTAAATTGATAGTTTTACTGACATTTTACATCATTACACCATCAGTCAAGACTGTATGTAGTATTTTTACCCCCTACGTGTGTGGGGGGAAAATGCCTGTAAATAAAAAGCATACATTTTTTTTTTGAATATTATATAATAAGGGAGTAGCTACATATATAACAAATTCTTAGGCGAGTAGAAAAGAATCTGTAATAAAAATAAATTTACCCATGACCTACCATTTTTCTTGGCTCCCTTATCATCAATGCCGGCACTAGAGCGTGACTTTATGTTAAGCTTTGGAAGTTTGTCGTTTGAGTTTTTTCTGAAGCTGTCAAACAGAAGTGGGTGGAAGGGCTCACGTCCCACGCAGACCAAAACACTGGCGCACTCCAGCAGACTTTGCACGCTGTCAACCTGAAAAACAGGCCAGTCTGAGTTGAAATGACAAGAGATAGATTACATGTAGATTACAATATGACAGGGTCAAATTGATCAAGATCAGCAAGTCTGGCTTGAAAGAAAGCAAGGATTTTTATACAACTGCCAAGGTTTGATGAGGAAATGTGTTATAACGGATTAAAGACCTACCAATTAAAGGTTAATGACCATGGGAAGTGTAACCATCTGGTAAATACATTTTCCCACAATACTACACCGTACATCAGTACACCGGTGAACTAAAAATCTGTGTGATAGATTACAGAGGGGTTTTAGCATATGCTCATGGGTCAGCACAAAACAAATAGCGTGCAAACAAAAATACAAATAAATGGGTTATAGGTCAATCTGAAAGGTCTTGTTCATAAATAGAACATTTGATGAATGTATTTCTTGTTAATTGAGAATTCTCTGAAATAAAGTGATATGAGCTAAAAAAAATTATTCATATTTTAATATATAAATATAAATTATAGTATAATAATTTTTTTAGATATCCTTTTTATTTTATGTATCTGATGAGACTATGTATTCTGAATCTCTAAACAATGCTTAAAGCTCTATCATATACTATATAGTTTTATGACTAAAATTCATTTACAATATGAGGTTACCTACATGAAACTGAACATCTCTTTGTTTATTTATAATATTTATTATTATTATTATTATTATTATTATTATTGTTGTTGTTGTTGTTGTTGTTGTTGTTGTTGTTTTGTTTTTGTTATTATTATCAATGTTGTTGGTTTTTTTTTTTTTTGTTATAATTATTATTATTGTTGTTGTTGTTGTTGTTGTTGTTGTTATCATTATTATTAGTAGTATTAGTATTAGTATTATTATTATAAATGTAAGGTTTTGATTGTTTTAAGTACTACATATATAGATTAATTAACATTTTTATATTCTTTTTATTTAAATTGGACCTCTTTTCCCACTGTTTACCTGGTTTACCTCTATGTGATGTTCCAATTTTGAAAACTGGAGAAGAGTTGCAAAACAAAATTGGCCTAACATTGGCGTTGTTGTCATTTGTCTGAGTGGGAAGAAATGAACATACTCCAACAATAAGGGATGAATTTACATGAAAATGATATTAAAAGAGATTGATGTAATCTGACAGTCACACTATTAGTACTGTGTGGAGGTAAACACACTTCAACATTTCACTCTTTACTGCACTATTGTTAAATCTGCATGCTCTGCAGTTTTATGTCTTTGAAATGTCTAAATTTTTTTCAGTAGGTTTGAACATAATTAATCAGAAGTGTAAAGGATACGAGAATTTCCAACTCTATGTTTTCATGGCATTGACCTGCTTCTGTTGGTTCAAAATAGCTCTGATTTGAGCAAGATTAATAGTTATCTGGATGCCGGTGTATCACTGCTGTGCACAATTACAAGTAAAGAAATATACAAGACATAAAACTAAATAAATAAAGTGATAGTTTACCTAAAAATTACATTTCTGCAATAGTTTACTCTTGACATTTAAAACCTGCAGTAAAAAAAGAATATTTTAAACAATTGGTTGTAACTGATGCCTATTCAATTGGATTGCTTTTGTTCCATACAGTTAAAGTAAACTTGTGGCACTGCATGCTCTTGATGATCAACATTCTTCAAACTATCCTTTTTGTGATTTATAGAAGAGAGTCATCCTGGTTTCTAATACTGAGAATTCTCACTTTTGGGTGAACTATCACTTTATGCAACATTGCTGCATTACTTTATAACCGCAGGACCAAACTTTCCATCTTCAAGGCACACTTCAAGGTGCTGTATTCTGTGCAAGTTGTGTCGCAGTTAACGTTCAACTTTTAACCAATGACAAAGAAATCTTTTATCCGGCCCTTGTAGATCTATTTCTGGCACTGTCTAGGTGCCATCCGTAATGTTATCCATGTATCAGTCAGGCCCCTGTGGAGGGGTGTGTGCTGTTTTACGGCATGTTTTCTAAAGGAAAGTACATGCTTGTGGCCGTACTAATAGGATGTGCCTGCTGTGGATCCACCGAGGACCAGCAACGCTGCATAAAGTCAGCAAAGACTGATGTGTCCAGCTCTGATGGTCAGGAAATGCCTGGATCAACTCCAGACATTCTATGGAATCTAAGCCAAGAAACCTTCCCCTTTAAAGGGACAGCGCACTTCTCAACCACAGCAGGATTTCACAGATCAGCACATTGAAGGGCTCAGTTTGCAAGTGACTTATCATTGCGTGCGAACACAAGAGACATGTCTTGATTTTGTGACACAGCCTGCGGTTTGCCTCAGGGCTGATTAAACTCCAAGCCTCTCACCTTTTATCAGGGTTGCCTTAGCTCCTAGTCCCAGAGGGGCTATTCCTTACACTGCCCGGGCCACCCTGTCCACCTCTTATCTGCCCGAACCACCTGCAGACTGTAATTCTTTATTTTTTTCCTCTTCCTTGGCCTGTGGCATTTGCCCTTCAGCACTAAGAGTGATAGTGTCTACAGTGAACTTTATGCTGACTGACCTGTTCAAATCTTGTTCTCATTATGATTCAATCAAATTTAGATTACCAATCTATACTGTCGGCTTGGTAGACTTTAATGATTGTATGTTTATGTCATATTAGTGTTTGTGCAAAAAATCAATGCAAATTTGTGAAGCTTGAATTCAGAGGTTTTGGAACCCCCGCTGTGGTGTCACAAATATAGGTTGCTTTAAATGTTTTTTAATTTGAAGAGATAGTTAGAGAACTACAGGTACAAATTAAACATTGTTGCATTTGCCAAGTTTACTTGTTCAGTGTATATTTTTTCAGATATTTATCAAATTAAACCACTAGAGGTCCTTGGAACATATACTCTTCCAAGAGACTGGCCTTCTTTACTAAATAAAAGTGTGATGCTTTTTAAAACTTAGTTGCTAACATTCTTCTAATTATCTCCCTTTGTGTTTAACAGAACAAAGACAGTGACATTGGAAACTAAGGGTGCGTGAAAGAATATTCATTTCTAAACAATCTACAAAAAGTTTCCCATGTTCACTGTATAAACTTTATTGAAATATTGATAGCTTTTTTCAATTGTTTGGTCTCCATTGGTTTCAGTGTCACAAATTATGTTAGATAAATGAATGCTTAAAAAGAAAAAATAATTTCCTGTGATCTGCAAAATTGCAGGCCTACTATAACTTTCCTAAAAATACACTATTGAATTAATAAAAAAACATTTATAATAAACAGAACACATCTTCCTCTACACTCTACGTCTCTACACTGAAAAAGCTAGTTGGAATTACTTAATTTTGTTATGTACATCGGTTTCAGTATTTTTATCTTTTTATATATTTATAAAAAAAATTGTGAAGCAAACTAAATTTAATCGCGTGGAACCGATGTAAATGACTTTCTCCTGTGGAACACAAAAAAAGCATATTTTGAAAATGTCTCAATAGAATGAATGACAATAGGAGGGCCGGGGTTGTGTGGTACCAGCATTTTTAAAAATATCTTTGGATTTGGAATAAAAGAATTTCATTAAGGATATTCTTACCTTGCGGCCATCCAATGTGTAGAGTTTCCTGATGAGACTCTGCATAAGTTCAGAAACCTCATCCATGAAGACCTCTAGACTGCACAAACTTCTGCGGTGCAGCACAATTGTCCTCCGGACCGACGGGTCACTGTTCTTCACAAGCACGATCCTCCTGGAGAGCTTGTGATGTGGGTAGGGGTGATCCTCAAACCCTCCGCCAGCTTCCTCAGGTCGTGTTGGCCTTCTGCTCGAATAATGATGAGAGTGTGGATACGTCTGGAAATGATACCATGGGGTCGAATAAGCTCCTGAGGCCTCTGAGGTCATCGAGGTGGCCTGCTGGTGATCGGCACACAGATAGCATCCGCGATCCTCCAGCGGCTCCACTCTATTGGAACAGGGAGAGCTCATGTGTGATGCTGCGGACCGGTGTCCATAGGACAGAGAAGGCTTGAGGGAAGGATCATCCAGGATGGCATCAAAGCATTGAAAGCTTTGCTTGTGGGAGCCCATTTTAGCTTTATCCAAAGATTGGTGTTGGTTGGCGTTGGTTTCAATCAGAGAATGAGATGACCATAGAAGAATATGCTAAATGCCCTCTGGCTCAGCATGCCACATTTATTCATCCCATGCTTGTTAATAGTGCTCTGCAAAAGGATACAGAAAACTTAGTTTTAATAAATAAAGCTTATCAATTGTTTTGTGTGGAATTCTGTTTTTTCTATTTGATCTGAACACAATAATGAAACAAAATGGTTTTACAAAGTGTGTCTGAGATATGTTTTAAGAAAAAAATATGTGGTCCATAACATAAAACTTTGAATATAAAATTGTATCCCAATTTCATTTTAACCACCTCAAATCTCCAAAACCAAATGAACTATCTCTGACAGTGATGTGTGAACCCAAGCAGGCCCATCCTCAGGAATCCCACTGGAAAATCATGACAGGACATTTGTGTCTGGCAAACTCTGAAAAATACAGAGCCAGGGAAAAATGATGGACAGATATCAAAGACTAATCCTGGGTAAAAAGACCAGACATGGAAGACAAGCCTAAATTAGACTAAAGAGCTTATCTACAAGCACAAAGTAGAAGCCACATGTGACGAGATAAGATCGAAGTACAATTATTATTTTTAATTCAAGGACTAATGTGACAATTTAGTACAAGCAGGTCACAATTACAAAAAAACAGATGAATTAGATTTGTTAGAAGCAAAGTAAAACCAGAATAACAATGTTCAGATTCAGGTGTTCAGGTTTAAGGTGGGAATAAAGAGGAAAAGACCATGTTCTCAGTTCTAGTTTCTTTTTGCATTTAGCAGAACAATATCAGAGCAATGTTCAACAATATTGAGTCTTATGCAGAATAAGTTATTATAATTAATACTGTTATATTTAAGTCAATACAAATAATCAAAAAATTTGTAAGATATAATAACATATCTTACAACATAGCGTCAAGACTGATAAAAAGGTGAACATTTCTTCATCATCGTAATTTAATGTGCTAGTTTCAAGTTGTTATATATATACTATAGCTAATAATAAGCTTCAAAATAAACTTCAGAGGTGAAACTGTGTCATTATGCAAAAAAGCACTCGATTCCAAACTCAAGCTTTTGATTTAAGCATTAGTAGAAAACATATTGATATGAGTCATATGATGTCCTTGTTTGCCAAAACAAGTGAATTCATGTTTCTGGTGATCTGTAAGGTCAACACAGCATAAGATGAGATGATTAATCCAGAGCTAAGAAAAGAGTGCTGCATTAAGCATCAGATGTACAGTCTTAAAAATAAAGGTGCTTAAAAGGTTCTTCACAGTGATGCTATTTTTGGTTCTACAAAGAACAATTCAGTCAATGATTCTTTAAAGAACCATCTGTTTCTTACCTTTTTATGATCCGAAAAACCTTATATGAGACTAAAAGGTTCTTTGGATGTTAAAGGTTCTTTACAGAACCATTTAGACAAAAAAGGGTTCTTCTATGGCATCGTAAAGAGTGCAGCTTTTAAAAAGCAGCACCAACTGGCATAATCGTATGAATAAAACAGATTACAGACTAACTGAACTGCAATGTTCCACTAAATGCACTATATTCTCAAAACTTATTCAACTTTTATATTTTAATCATCTTTTGAACCCATGTCCATCATAATAAGTCACATATTGCATAGTATAATTTAACGTTATTTCTACTTTTCTCACTGAGAACCTACTCTTTTACAATATTTCATCCTTTATAGAAATGTAACTTCTTTATTTCTTCTTTTTCTAATAGAAATGCCAGATTAATGATTGACGGATAATATTTTATGCATAGTTTCAATCCTGTCATCCTGTCATCTTGCAGTCTGATCGTAGGAAAGCACACAAACACAGAATTCAAACCCAGCTATGGGCTCAAGGGACATGGGTCTGAATCCAAGCTTGCCCTTTTCATTCTGCCTCAACTGTCTTCTAATAAAAGACAAAAACTGTGGCAAACAAAAACTCACCATGATGATAACCCTGTTCTTAATGCTGAAAAAAACATCCTCAGAAATGTAATTTCTCAGGTTGAAAGTTAGGAGCGGGAGCAGCTATGAACTGCCAGCTGAAGAGTTCTTCTCCCACTGGGGACCAACCTGTTAATCGCTCCTTGAAGTGCTAAGGATAGAACGAAAAGCCTTCCTAATCACCCTGAGACTGCATCAGAATCTGCTGAGGCTTTGGACACATGACTAGAACTTGGATACAATGTAAAAGAACACATATAATTAAAACGTTATCAACAAAAACTTTGAAGGCTACAAATAACTTTTTGCATATTTTTATATATTTGCACAGCCTTTTGTCATTTCAATTTCATTAAACATGAAAGCGCTACTTTACTCTGAAAATTCATTTTATTGCAAACCTGTAAGACGTTCGTCCACAGAAGACAAAAGAAGATATTTCGAAGAACCAAACAACATTGATCGCTATTAACTTCCATTGTATGGATGCAAATCCAATTAGAAATAATCCAAAATATCTGAGTTTTATAAAACTGAAAATGTCATATATAGGTTTTCAACAATATGGGGGTGAATGAATGATGAAAAATATGATGTTTAAAAGAGTAAGACATCCATAGCTTAGAACAGGACTCGGGAGGATATCTGGGATGATCCAGTTAACTTAAAGGTGGCCCAGATGCAAAATGGATTAATGGCTCTCTTATGCAGCAGTAATTACAATAATGAGTAACACAATGCTATCATGAGGCAAGAGTTCTGTACTACAGTAAAATTATTGTTTTGTGTCCCTGTAAGCATCAAAAAATTATATCTGTAAAGAATCTAATATGAAAAATGATCAATCCCGAAAATACTGTATCGGTAGGTTTCCTTAGTCATCTGTCTGTACACGGATTTAAAGTGAAAGTTCACCAAAAATAGATTATTCTATCATTATTTATCCTCTCATCATATTAGACTTGTATGACTGACTTTCTTCTGCAATAAACAAAAGAACACCCAATAACTTGCATTGGTTTTGTTTCCGTGGCTTGTGTCCATCAGGTTACCAGCTTTCTTCAAAATATCTCCTTCTGTAGAAAACAAAAGAACACCCAATGACTGGCATTGGTTTTGTGACAATGGCTTGTGTCCATCTGGCAACCAGCTTCCTTCAAAATATCTCCTTTTGCAGAAAACCACACATGAAAAGAACAGTAACGGCACCCATTGACTCACATTGTTTGTTTATCCATGGCTTGTGTCCAAAGGGTTACCAGCTTTCTTCAAAATATCTTATTTTGTCATCTGCAGAGGAATCCATCACTTTAACTGCTAAAGAAAAATGCAGATATGTCACAGTGACACATTACTGGGAGGACTGTTGCCCATTAGCAAATGTTTTACAGTACCCACTACAATTGAAGTGGCATCATATATGAAATATTGGGAGTTTTCCAGTAATATACGGGCAGCTAGTTATTGAAGTCTAACTGTGTGTATTGGTAATCATTATTAAAAAATCAGGATGTTTTCAAATGGCTTAGAATTTGGCTCAACCAATCAAAACCAAGGAGCAGAACTGACCGGTTTACAAAAGTAGTTTTCAACATCACTCACCCACACCCCTCATGAGCATGTTCAACTACCCCGTGGGGTATGTGTACATCTTGTTTGGAATCAGGGATATCCATCATAGGCACAGACTTCTGGGAAGCAACGCATGCGAACATAGAGCCGTAAAACAAAAGGAAACTGCTTGGAAACATACTCAATGCTTGTCATTTGCTAATGAGTCTCTTATCACAAACTGCAGCTTGCAAAGACATGCCAACATGCTTTTACTACATATATATATATTCTATAAATTCCAGGGTAAACTGCTTATTCACCATAGAAAGTCTTCCTGCAGATACACCCATACTGTTTCTAGCTGAACCGGCTTCTTCCACCATCTGTCTGTGTGTCATAAGAAGCTTGGCGGAGAGGATGGGTGAATAAGGGCCGAAGTGTTCTTTCCCCTGACTCATGTGCTGCCAGACCTGGGACGTCTTTATGTTCTCCCTTGTATATTCAGGGGTCACAACTTTGACTCCGCCCTCTAAGTGCTTCCGGATTTAAGGGACAACACTTAGGCCATTATAAAACAATCGATCCAGACTGCACTGAAAGAAAGACAAATAGACCATAAAGAATCTAAAGGGGAGGATCCGTGAGCAGACACTTTATAAAATCCAATTGTTGACATTTTTCAATAATCCACCTTACATGGATAAAGAAGAAGCTGAATTAATTCACACACATATGCAAAGTTACATTCACACAAATGCTCTTTTAAACTTTAGAAGGACTGTCAAATGATTTTGTAGTACAACTGCTCTGCTTTCCTGTAGCTCAGGGGTTAGGGTCATGGGTTCAATCCCGCGCTGTCAGAAAAAAATGGTCAAAATTTGTACCTGATATTTCCATTTATAAGGAACACTCAACTTTTTTATAAATAGACTAATTTTCAAACTCTCTCTGGGTTAATAAGTGGAGTTTTGCCGTTTCGAGATCCATTGTGCTGTTCTCCTGTTCTGGTTGTATCACCTTGGCTTAGTTTTGCATAGATCTTTGAATCCTACAAGACCATTTGCAACAATTTTAAAAATGACAACAACTTATTAACCTAGGGTGAGTTGGAAATATCTATATCCAAAAAAAGTGGAACGGTCCTTTAACTTCATTTTATATCAGATGCAATTAGATTTTTTTTAATTCAGATTACTCAGCCCTGACTGTAAACAAAGTATTGAGTACAAAGTATGTCGAAACAGTCTTGCTAAATGAACACATAGTAAATTTAATTGTTTAACACCAAAACAATACAGTATCGTTTAATGCTATTTAAATGCATTGTCACACGGTAGTATGAAAAATATAATATCTGTAAAGAAATAAATATCTGGACAATATCTTTTTTGGGGGAATTTCATTGTATTGCTTATATCTAATCATTAGCTCCAGGAGCAGTTCATCATGTTACATTTTTCCAAATATCCACTCATCAAAACAGCGAATTGAGTGTTCAGACATGAAGTTGTGAGACAATTATAGAAAATTAGATCTACTCATTGTTTCCTGATTTTTTGTGTGTGCTTAACTTCAATTTCAAATATTGAAGCAAAAATAAACTTCTAGGGGTATTCTAAAGGAAATATTTGTCTCATTGTTTTAGAATCTTTTTGACCCTCAACATTTTAACATCAGACATTAACATGCCAGTCAAATGTTTTGGGGCACTTGTTACTCATTGTTTAAAAAACTTTTGATCTGCAGGTGCCTGCCATAAATTTGTTTAATAGAAAAAATATACTTTTGCAAAAATACATTTTTTTTTTTCATGATAAAATCAAGGACTTTGACAACATTTTGAAGAAAGAACAGCAAATAAGATCACAGAATAGACAGGGACTCCTTTAAGATTCATTAAAAGCATCTCAGGGTGAAACGTAAATATGCTGCTTAATAAAAAAAAACATTTCTGCAAAATCTGATTTTTTCATAAAGTTCTATATTACTCTTATAAAATGCATAAGTGATTAAGTGTCCTTAAACCGGTAGTGTACACGTCTCACCCCTCATATGTCGACCTATGCACACTATAGTTAACATCCTGTTATGCACCTGTCAAATTGCGTCATGACGAACTGTCAGACATCAGGGGCAGTATGACTCACTTCCATGATTTTCATTTGAAGTCAAGTCTTAAGGAAACAGATCGGACCATCCACCAGGAAAAGATTCCTTGCAAACTCATAAACAACATCACCCCCAAATGTTTGCTCGCATGTGTGGAAGTGATATTACTTTGTGCAGTGGCCAAGGTCATCTGCTACTGATCCTCCTCCTGTTATCACATTGTAAACACATGGGATCAAGGCATCGGAAATTCTCTTTTGCCAAAATCACATATTTGAGGGAAAACGCAATGCTTTTGCATGGATGACGAAAGGTCCTTAATGTTAGCCGAAGGTCCTTTAAAAATGTTGTGCTCACAGCAGGCAAGTCCCTGAATTACTCATCTATGCATTCTCACATGATTTGTCTAAGAAGCAGGTATAAAACCCACGGCAGCCGTAACAGGACGAAACCATTTAAAGCATCACTCATCTGAATCATTACCGCCGTCTGAGGAAATTAGTTGAGTAAACACAGACACAACAGATATAGACTTCATTCACAAGCCTCACATGATTTGAAACAAGCAAAAGAAAAACAAGCACAGTTGTCGAAAATACTCAGCATCTCAACTTTGGGATTCCTATCATTTATAGTGCCCAAAAACATTTTTGCAGTTCACACAGGCCAAAGATCACTGGAACAAAAAATTCCTGCGTGTTGTCCTGTCACCGAACACGACTGACAGCAGCAGGATGGGAAATGACGTTGTGATCTACTCAGGCTAAATGAAAGATCCACATTGCAATTAGGAAGCACAATAGGAACATCCTTCTCCACATTGGGGTTAAGAGTTATGACACTCTTGGGAGCTGCCGTGCAACAAAAACAAGCCTGTAAACTGCACTGCTCACACATGGCCTGATGGGATGTAAACAATATTATTATCTGCATCAGCAAAGCAATGGGTGAGCTGTGAATCTGACTCTGGGACTGATTACAGCGACATCTCAGCTCCTAATGGATCTTGTAGGTCACAAGTGAGGAAGTTCCTGACCCAAATGTCACGTAAATCGCTGAGAAGAAGCTATTCTGAAGTTAGAAGAAGCTATTCTTAGCTGTCAAATCATGTTTTGTCAGAGTGTTCGATGCTCTAGCTATGATGTAATGGTAATGTTGTCTTGTTTAGGTTTTTTGAGGAAGATTTGATCACTCAGAGATTGCTTTCATTTGCATTTCGTTAACAGTCTTAAAATTTAAGATGCTTAAACATACCGAACCATTATTGAGTGTTCACTGTAAAAAAAAATGTCACATGGCTTAGCAAAAATCACAAAATTCAGCAGTTGTTTTATTTTAAATCTTTTAAAAACATTCGAATGTATTTTATTGGGAAATATTAAAACAATTGAGTTAATTCCAACAGTTGATTTCTCTAAAATGTACTAATATTTTTTAAGTTTATCTAATGAAAAAAAAATTAATTTAAACAGTACTGATTAAACAGTTAACTAAGCTTTTATATATTTTTAGTTCAAATTTCTTGCACTTCAAAACAATATAGAACCATTTTTGGGAAGTGCCATTACTGCCTGTTAAGAATCGTCACCTTTTATTTAATCAAAGTTTATAAAAATCCTTTTCACATAAGGTGAAACCACTTCTCAGATTGAATTTCCAAAATAGGGTTATTTTCTTCAGCAAAGAACTAAAAAATACTGTGTTTCAATGACTGGTCCCTAAACTTAATCAAAATGTAACTACTTTTAAAATTGCTGGCATTTATAATTAAAAGAAAAAAAGTTTTATTTAAGGATTGGATCTTTAAAATAAGTATGGGATGTGTTGATAAAATAATCTAAATGTGTACAAATTTGACCAGAAGAAGTGTCATAAACTGGCACCTAATGACTTGCATTAGTTTAGGGTCTATACAATAGAAGTAAATTGGTACCAATGTTTAACTAAATATGTTCTTTTGATGTATGTGGGGAAAAGCTTTAAAATAAGTTTTAAATAACAAGAATGTGAATAAACACAATATTCACTTCGGGGTGAACAATCACTTTAAACCATCGCTTCTTTCTTATGGGCTCAAGCCGTCATGATTTATGATAAATTTTTATAACAAAATGAAGCTGAATTTGTTTGCTGTTTGATGCAGAATTTGCAGAACTTGATTCCGCTGAGAAACATCTCGCAGTTAGCATGCATGACAAGCATACCCCGACGATCCAGAGCGAGTGGAGACAAGCCATAAAAAAATTATATTGGAATCCTTCTGCTCTAAAAAAGGAAACCAGGAGCTGCATTTCTCTCACGGTTGGCAGTGAAACTCCGACCTCATTTTCTCAGTTAATGGCACCAGTATCTGCTGTAAACAGGTGCTGGACGCAACACGTCTGGCGTATTCACATGCAGGTACAGGTGGGTGGCCGTTGGCCGCTCACAGCATCCCTCAAGTTTTCCAGGGGTTCCCATCTGTACCCGCGCATTGGCTCCACCACATGGCACAGGGCCCTGGGCCGGGTCTGGTCCATTCTTTAGCTGGCCTCGCACAACGCCTGCATCACATCTGCTTGCCGAGTCTGTTGTTCTACCACAATAAACGGTAGTGCAGGAGAACCGCTAGACCTATAATCCCCAGCCACCAGTAATAGACGCCAAATGTGAATAGTAAGCAGGTTATTATTCTTCTGGATGAACATGCAGGTATGTGCAATGACCACAATTGACAGACACAGAGTCTTGCTCTTTTTGGGAAGTTTGACATGTTTGACATGAGAATTTGACATGAAAATGCGGACTGTTTTTATGCACTAATGTGATAATTTTTTTATATGAATAACAAGTTTTGCAACAAAATATACAACAATATTTTTTGATTAATTCCCATTTATGTATAATATGCTTAAACTACAACTTGTAATATATTGGACTAAATGTTTAAATTGTTGTTAAAATCTCACAAAAATCTAACTTTTATAAATACAATATATTTTAGGTTTTATATTATATAATATTAAAAAATATTCCAATTAGAATTCACAAAAAAATATTGGCTTAAATAACTAATATATATGTATATACATATTTTGATCAAATACTTATTTTTTCATTACATAAACTAAAAATCGATGCAAATTTTAGATGAATTTGCCGTTAGATTTTTAATTATTTTAATATTTTTTACTGACAAAAATCTATTTATTGTTTTAAAAAGATTTTTATATTAATATGACTGTTAATTTTTGTAATAATTACTAAGACATATGAAATATGTTTTACAGTGCAGCCCACTGAAAATTGGAGGGGAGAAGTTTACGGATGAACCGCCCAAGACGACTAACTGACACCATGAGAGATGGACAGCGTCCGAAGGAGGGAGATATTTTTTATTAGCTTTTGACTGAATATTTTTTGGGCCTTTTTATATCTTTAAATATCACATTTAAAAATGGTATGTGGAAAGAGTTTCGCTGTTTGGGATTTTGATGAAACCATTTAATTTGCATTCAATATTTGAAATCAATCACTAAAAGAAATTAAAAAATGCATGTCAGTAATGCATTGCTCCACAACAAAATGTTTTGTGCTAATATTTGGTTTATTTTGTCCTTAAATGTCCAAGTCAAATCTAAATGAAACATGTCTTTGAGTGCAAAATCTTGAAATAACTTAAATAAATCTTTAAGACTCCTGGCACTATTTTACACTTTACAGTATATTTACTGTGTACCGTACTTATTTTAGAGATGACGTTTTCTGGTGGCTTTGTCCACACCCGCAAGGGTTTACGATGAGAGCTCGAGCCAGTATGTCTCCAACAGGGGCGTCAATAAGCATGATCCCCTTCCCTCAGGACACCTAATACTTTACCCAGATGTGCTCAGCAAGGTCATCCACACACTGCCACACCATCAGATACCCGCCGCAAAGAAGATGGCACGTGCTGCAGCGGTCTCTTGCAAGCATTTGCCCAGCGATGTGACGTCACTGTTGGGGAAACAGGAAGCAGTTGAGACTACCTGACATCCACGTTCCACAGGGTGACCTGAAAATGGAGCCGATCCAGGGAGCAATCAGGAAGAAGAAACAAGAAATGCCCATTAAAACAGGGGAAATTTGTTTACTCAAACTATATACCTTTGAGACTTATAAGAGGGATATTTTGACCGGAGGAAAAAATGAAAAATAAATAAATATAGTTCATCTAATTCATTCTTTTTATAAAAAGGCTCAAAGCTGTAATGCTCCACAGTTTCATTTTGCTTGTAATAATATAATATAATATATATAGTTTTGAATAAGGTCTTCTGTATAGAACATTTGTCATCAGAGATGATAAAAGGTTCTTTAGATTTTAAAGAGATAATTAAGAGATGGTTCTTTGAAAATGTGTTACTGAATGGTTCTTTGAGGAACCAAATATGGTTCTTCTAGTGCTGTGAAGAACCTTTTAAGTAGTGATTTAGTATGAACAAAACCTAATTAAGCATGATGTTCATTTGGGAACTATTATAAATATAAAAATTGCTTTTGTCCATTTCTGTTATTACCATCATGCCAGGCATTTTATTAATTGCCCCTCCAGATAAACCTCTATATCAGTTTAAAAATGAAATTCAGTTATCAGAATTGTATCTGTAATGTGCATTTTTATGTCGTTTACTACTAGGAAAAACAGTATTATAATTTTATAAGTATAAAGCAATTAGACTACGACCTCTTATTTAAAAACTGAAATTTAACAGGCTATATATTAACGTTCATTTGTAATATTTTGTTTTGGTAACTGGTATAAACTAAATAATTGCTTTCTACGTTTTTCAACCCAACAATGCACTAGTTTATATTGGAAATAAAAGAGTTATCAGAATTGCAGTAATAACATTTAAATTGGAAATCATATACTACGTTTATACAAGACACACATTCATTACTTAATTCAATTTTATTTAGAAAATATCAACATTTATCAACTAATATCAGCTTTTTTTTTTAAGTAATAGACCATAGAACAGAGCATTAGAATAGAATAGAATAGAATAGAATAGAATAGAATAGAATAGAATAGAATAGAATAGAATAGAATAGAATAGACATTCTCATTTGTTAAGAACAGCCAGAGCTCCGGACTATATATTGAATATGGAAATAAAGGCCAGTCCGTGAGTGACATTAAGTGCAGTGTATTCTAAGTATGTTGCTTTGAGAATAGTTTTTATGTGTCATACAGGAAAAATTGTTGCAGATGATCCATTCGGCTCATCTTCCTGAGAGTTGTCAGACTCCACAGCAACTGCAACGGGTTTTGCCGTTTACTAGCATAGGCAAAAATTTGGTGGGAATCCTTCAAAAAGCTATGTGGTCATTTTTATTCTTAATTTTCTTTATTTTAAAATAGCAAAAAAATTATTACCCTAACACATCTTGTTTGAAACATATCTTAAATATTAAGTAAATACTTTTAATGTTCAATCATTTCAATTTGTTTTTTTATTTTATATGTTAAAACAAATCAATGTGTTGGAATAAAACCTTTTTCTCCATGAGTTTCAGATTGAAAAATCTTATATTTTTTTGTTCTTAAAACAAAAACTTTTGATATAAGTTATGGCAAACATTTAAACTGCAACGGACACGGAGTATAATATTCTTATTTACACAAAAAAATATTAAATATAAATCTTAATACAGCTTGCTGCTAGCCCTCACCAATGTTGAAATACCTGTCTTAACACAGTGCCCTTCCTCCCGGGTAGTGGAATAGGTTGTACTGGCTCCAATAACCTCAAACCCAAAGGTGTAGGGGTCATAAGTCACAAGTCAGGCCTAGGCCTAGGGCTGATAGCCCTATTCGTCCCTTTTTCCAAACTCATTTGGCTCTAACATATGATGAATGTGCCACCATAAAAACATTTCCTAAAAATTAATACGACTTGTTTCCCAACTCACATCATAACCACGAGCAGCCTCCACTTGTCTTTAGCAAGTGACAGAGACAGATTAGGAAAATCTGTGCTGATCCCGGTGTGTGGTCAGACCAGAGGAGGGTCAAATCCAAGCCCTAAAAAAACCACAGTGTGTGATATTAATCAACGAGAGCCATGTTTCCTCCCTGCTAAAATGAACAGCAGGTTCCCTTTCCCTCGCCACGGGCTCTTTTAATGCGGGACCGGCCGGGGCCCAAACATCCTGACGGAGAGAGGCTTTACTCTTATCAGGCAGGAAACACTGCTTCTCCGCCACATCCTCTTTACAAGAAACACGACTCAAACGTTCCCAAAAAACGCAGGAAGACCAAGCCAGACTCCAGGATTTGTCAAACGCCCGCCACTGCGACCCCCCCTTCAGATTTCTTTTAGCAAAAATGAGAAGGAATTTGAAAACAGAGGGAGAACAAGAACAAGAAAACGATGAAGATGTAAAACAGTTGACGGCGACGAGGTGTATTTATTTATTTCGCAGAGATTATGAAAGTCTGCATCAGCAAGATAGGACAGGCAGGAGAAGGGGGTGAAGGTTGGGTAGGAGGGGAGTTCCAACATTCTGCTTAAGACACACACCCAGAATAAGACGGAGAAACAAAAGGCCCGTAGAGATGGAGGCGGGGAAAAAACAGCAGAGCCTGTTTTACACTAATCCTCTGATCCGCAGAGAAGTGAAACTGAGTGCATAATGGGTGTTGGTGATAGCTAACTGGGAACACAGAATGGTTACCACTAGTTTCCAGCACCGTGGTTATAGCAACAACCCGGCGTGAACAACAAAATGTAGAGGTCAGGTTCTGGATGGGACCAAACTGCACAAACTGGTACAACCAATCAGTGATAAGCGATAAAAATGTTTTGGAAAAGACGAATGAAAACTACGTAATAAATAAACCAAGTTATTTTAATATACAGATTACTAAACAGAAAATAACATTTTTATGATCCTTATCTAATTTACATAAATAAGTTAAGAGATTAACAAAAGTGATAAAAATGGTAAATGAAGTAACCAGTAAATGACAAAATCACAAAGTCTTTGACATGTATTTATATGGTGTTTTTATTCATGGAAGTCTAGTTCAGTCGTGACCTCAAAACATTCATTTTAACATTTTACAAAATGAACAAGAGCATCAGCAATACGCTTTTGTCACGTCCAGGCCTACAGACAGAATGTGCTGTATTTATATAGGCATACACAATGCAATTCATTTAAAATTCTGACATCTCCATCATCAAGACCAGTCAAACAAAAAGAGGTTCGACTACAATTGTTTTGTCTGCCTTTTACTGACATCTCTGAGAATATCAAAATTGAGAATGCTAAATAAACTCAATATCTTACTCGACTTAAATTAACATGGCAAACCTAAACTGGCATACAACAGTATTGACTATTATTTTGCTTAACTACATATATATTTTTGTACTGAACATAAAAAAGAAAAGGTAAATCCTTCAAAATGATGTCCTATTAAGGACATACGAAAAAGACCAGCCTCACTTAAATAAATCTTGAGGTAAAACAACTGAGGTTGGGAACAAAAAAATATATCTGGACTGAAAAAAGAAATACAATAAGCTTTAATGCAAAGCAACTCGATATATAAATAAGCATTTTCGCATATGTACATGCTTCTGTGGCAAGATATGAGAACATTTCTATTTGTCCTTTTTTTTTTACTTCCGTTCTTCTTTTAGAAACAAAGATGGGAATGAACTTTAGTTTTATCTGTGCATCCCTGAGGTGTCCATGACTTCCTGTAGCTTCTCTTTTCCTCCATAGTGACCCTTTTGTTTACCTGTCAGTCCCACTGCTGACCCGTTTCTATTAATTTTGTGTCTTTGTTTTAGTTCTTTATGAAATGCTGTAGTTGTTGTAATAGGCTGCCGTGGCATCAGCCAGTACGGAGATGAGGCTGGTTTCCGTAGCGCTGCTGGAGCAAACGGAAGCCGGCGTTACTTGGATGTGTCCCGTGACTGTCATCCCACCCTGCTCGGGTTGATAGCTTGTTGAATTTAGATACTGATCAAACTCATCTCGGTCTACCTCACCTAGCAATTCAGCCTGGCTCAGTTGGTCCAAACTCTCCAGGTGACCCTGTTCCGGAGGGGGCGACAGCTGCCCCAGGTGCCCGTGGTGGCCGTGGTGAATCGGAACTTGGGGGAACGATTGGCTGTAATAGGAAAGAGCAGAAGGAATGAGAGTTGCCCCATTTCCCTGATGAGACATTGGGATGTGGCCCAAATGTGTGCTCCCACAGTGTAGAGCCGTCTGTTGCGGGTACTCGGGATGGTACGGAGGTGGACTGCTCATGTGGGCTGGGGTGGGACGCCTGTCTTCTGGGCAAGAGGTGGAGGATGAACAGGAGCTGGTGGAGATCGAGCTGGGGGACGAATAGTAGGATTGGTGCTCATGGTCAATGGCATCCAGAGGCGACATCTCGGGTGGTGTTGGCAGGCCATACGGGTACGTGTCAAAGCTGCTGTTGGAATTCGCGGGGTCTCTGAAGACCCTCACACCGGGTAGAGTTGCATTAGGAGAACTGAATCCCCCACTGCCGCTTACAACACTCTCATCATCTTTGTCAAGGGGGTGACAGCAACCCCGGGGGTCTGGTAGGGAATTTTGGTCTGGACCGAGCGTGGTCAGGAGGAAACCAGGGTCCACACGCTTACAGATGCGTTTGAGCTGCTTCTTTCTGCGAGGACGATATTTGTAATTGGGGTAGTCCTGCATGTGCTGTACCCTCAGCCGTTCCGCTTCCTCCACATATGGTCTCTTCTGCGGCGGAGTTAAAGCTTTCCATGACTTTCCTGTTTGAAGAAAAAAAAATAACATGCGTTATGTTTACATTTTATTGGAATTACGAAAACTATTGTAAAGGTTTTGAACAAAGTATAATCACTGAAAAGAAGATGAAGTTATTATGATGTTAAGAACCGAAAATCACATCAACACCAACTCAAAATAATGTCATTTTATTAAAAGACATTTTATGTTATTATCATGCCATTTTATAATGAGACATTCTATTTTATTATTATGTCATTTTATCATTAGACATTCTATTTTATTAATATACCATTTTATTATAAGACATTCTATTTTATTAATATGGCGTTGTATTATAAGATATTTTACTTTATTAATATGCCATTTTATTAAAAGACATTCTATTTTATTAATATGCTATTTTATTATAAGATATTATATTTTATAAATATGCTATTTTATTATAAGACATTCTATTTTATTATAATGTCATTTTATAATGAGACATTCTATTTTGTTATTATATTATTTTATCATAAGACATTCTATTTTATTAATATGCCATTTTATTATAAGACATTCTATTTTATTAATATGCCATTTTATTATAAGACATTCTATTTTATTAATGTGCCATTTTATAATAAGACATTCTATTTTATTAATGTGCCATTTTATTATAACACATTCTATTTTATTATTATGTAATTTTATTAAAAGCAGATGCAGAGAGCATTTTACATTTTTGTGGAGTATTAATAATAAAAATATATCTGAAAAACAAACATAAATACAAATAAAGTATTGTTTATTTCTATTTACATTAAAAGATAGTTTACACCACACTTATAGGAATGGATTTGATAAGAAGTTACTTTGAATCTTTGCTGTTATGTCTCTAAAATCTCTTATTTTACATTTTTTAATCAAAGCAATTTTCTTGAAGAAACTTTGTTAGAGAAAATTAAATGTATTCCATGTAAAAGCCTAACTTACACAAACCTAATCAAAGTAATAAAAACAAATAAAATAATTTTAACACATCCAAATTGTTCTCACTAACATCGAAATAAAACGAAATAATGAAAAGTTTCTAAGAACTTAATTCTGCAAAGAATTAAAACAAAACATCAGAGCTATAAATATATTTAAACAATAAAATGATACAAATATATTTTAATAAATATTATAAAAAATTAAATTTGTTTTAAAAGTTTGTTAAGGACGTCAGGATAACTCATAATCAATTCCCACCTATGATAAATATATGTAATAAACTTTACAATTATTAACAGACAAACCCTATAAATGTTTCCGAGTCCGGGAAATAAAGAATAAAAATACATATTTTATATAAACTCAACAGAATAAAAATAAAACATAACTTAATATCCTCCACATAATTCATCTTACCCAGCATCTTGCTCAGCTCCGCGTTATGGAGATCCGGGTTCTGGACCGCGAGTCTCTTGCGCTCATCTTTGGCCCAAACCATGAAGGCGTTCATGGGTCTCCTGATGCGCGGTTCCGACACCTTGTCAGCGGGAGCTCGGTGAGAGTTGTGTCCGTCAGGTAAGTCCGCATTCCCCGCAGAGCACTCGAAGCTCTCCGGCCACGAGGAATACGCGCTTATCAGAGCAGCCATGTGCGCACTTGAAACTTCACCTTCTGTCAAACTTTTCTTCTGAACTGTTGACTTGACCTTTGAGGTTTGCTTTTAACAGCAAATGTAAAAGAGCTGTAAGAGCTGACCGTGAATCAGCTGGTGCTGGAGCAGAAAGGTGTGGATGTCTCTCTGAAGCTGTGATTCACTGTTTCCTCCGGCATGAGGAAGCTGAGCTTTATATGAGAGCTGCAGCTTCCAGCACAGGCCCACGGGAGGACTTCAGCTCCTCCTTGACTGCAACCTGAGATCCACGATGGGAAAAAACTGTGACAAACATATTTCAACACGCTTACTATGAAGTCATGATGGGTGGCTTGTTTTAATGACTTGTGATTTGAGTTTATTCTTTTGGCAGACGCTTTTATCCAAAGTGGCTTACAAGTGGTGTGCAGTGGCAAAGCATCACTGCTGAACAAACAGGGGTGAGATGTCTTGCTCAAGGACACTTCAGTCATTGTGTGCTGACAGTGGGATTCGAACCAACAACTTTCTGCTGACACTGGGGTTCAAACATACAATCTTCTGCTGGCACTGAGGTTTGAACCAGCAACCATCTGCGGACACTGGGATTCAAACCAGCAACCTTCTGCTGTCACTGGGTATAAAACCTGCAATCTTCCGCTGACAGTGGGATTCAAACCAGCAACCTTCTGAGGACACTGGGTTTCAAACCAGCAACCTTCAGCTGACACTGGGATTAAAACCTGCAATCTTCCGCTGACAGTGGGATTCAAACCAGCAACCTTCTGCTGGCAGTGGGGTTCGAACCAGCAACCTTCTGCATATACTGGGATTCAAACCATCAACCTTCTGCTGACACTGGGATTCAAACCTACAACCTTCTGCTGACACTGGGATTCAAACCTACAACCTTCTGCTCGCACTGGGTTTCAAACCTACAACCTTCTGCTCGCACTGGGATTCAAACCTACAACCTTCTGCTCGCACTGGGATTCAAACCTACAACCTTCTGCCCGCACTGGGATTCAAACCTACAACCTTGTGCTTACAAGTTCGTCTCTTTAACCACCAGACCATGGCTGACCCATGGGACTGACTGATGGGGTTGGGATTGTCTTCAATCACAAAACAAGATTTCCAAATGATTATTTAGAAATTAATAGAAAAAAAGTGTTATGTTTGTTGTAAGGCAAACGAAGTTTGTGTTTTTTTTCGTCACAAAGTTGTTCATGTTTGATATTTTATAAGTATGATTGGAATTCCAATGTTTTTGAAAGCAGGTCTATTTTTAGTTATGAGATATGTTCAAACCTGTTCTGAAGGGCCGGTCCTGTCCACGCATCCAGTAAGGATGGTTAAACAGATGACGTATGTTTCTCTCCAGCACATGTCTCATTCATTGAGATATAAAGGAGGTGTTAATTCATCAAACATGTCACCGTTTTTCCCCTCACAGGTCACCAAAACCGGTAATTCTGCTAATGATTCACATCACAAAAAGTCAAACAATCTTTAAATGAAGGATTTGATAATAAAGCCTATTTTTAAGAAATATCCATCCGCATCTTTAATGATTACAATGCTTTTTATGTACCACAGTCTGGTCAGATCTGAAGTCAAATGTGTTGGTCATATTGATCATTCCGCAGTCAGTAGACAGGACATTACCAGACAAGAAGTTCCTGTTGACAGTTTTACCGGTGGCCCTTCATGAAATCTGCAGGAAGACAGGAAGAGTTCAGAATAAACTGATGCTCTACTCGAGATCAACAGAGGAACCCACAACAGAACTCAACTACTGTTATAATTCTAGATTCATTTTTGCCGGATCTGACCTTTAGAATTCCTTTCAAGTCAAGTTAAAATCCAATTAAAAATGACTAGATTAAAGGAGAGGTTCATTATTTATAGGGACAGGATCTTGATTCCCCAGATTGCAAAAACATGCTACAGAATATGACACTACACTTCCTTCTTTCCATGCCGTACCTGCACAGTATTAAGTGTTTGGGTGTGACAGACTGGAGGTGACAAATGTTTACTCATTGCCAGGAAAGACAGAAACGTACCGTCGAATAGTTAACAAAACTTTCTTGTTCTGCAATTTGGGGCATCGTTTCATTTTTCATAATTTCATCATTTCATGTTGAGAATACGAAAGCCTTTGTGTCAGGCATTCATCCCACAGCTATCAGAGGTGGAGGATTTGAAATGTTTTTTTACATCTGTATCTACAATTTAAGAGTTTATTTGAATGTATAAAGCTTTTTTTATAAAAACAAAACATTATTGAGTTATACTTTTATCGTGTAAGTTGTAGTTTGTGGTATTATTACTTAATGAAAAAGCAACTGCAGTTTGAAAGATACTAACTGGAGCAAACATACATGTTTTCATTTCTGTTTTAGGAAATTAACTGTTAAATTAAACTTCTAAAAAAAATTATGCTTCAAAAGAACAAGAATGCCGTAATTTTTTTGGCAACATGGTATCATAAAAAAACTTTAACATTCATAGAACTGAAAGTTCATGGAAAAGGGTTGCAGATGGATAGATTTTTCACTTTAGTGTGTTTTATGAAAAACTTTAATAGAATTATGTTCATGTTTTTAACCAAAAGTCCAAGTTAAAATAATGTTAAAAAAATATTGGTTAACTTTTTGGTAAACTTAACTTATTTTTTATTAATAAATCCAATTTAATTTTACTATGTTCAAGCTACATTTTTGTGTTTAGACTACAAACATGTTTCTGTTGATTTCACTAATGTGGCAATATATTTGTAGCTTCTAAGATGCTTTGCATCAGGCTGCATGAAGAAACCTTTTCTAGATGAACTGTCATTTTAAGTGTTTTTTGGTGAAAATAAAGACCTCCTGTTTCTTGAAAATGTATCTTAACCTACAGTACACATTAAGAACATAGAACACATGTAGATCGGAACTGCTACAATTGCGTTTGACTTATGAGCATTTTTTGATTAGAAGAACAGAAAATATTAGGTAGTTTAAACAACTAGTTTAGTTTGAGCTACATAATAAAATTATGCAAAAGAATATGTCAAATTTGTTAAGTAAATCCAGCTAAATTATTTCAGTGTGTTCTTCACTGCTTTGAAGTTTTAGAGCATATTGTAAAGTTTTAAAACTACCATAATGCTACATATATATATATATATATATATATATATATATAATTCTTTTTTTTTAAGACAGTAAAATAATCTCCATCCATAGGCAGTTTAGATTATTTCAGCAAACATAATCGTTAAACACTGCATGTCATTTCAATTCTGGACATAAACCCTACACAAGTGGGATGCATTTCTATTATTTACCCATCCGGAACTGGTTAGATGATGATTTCAGATTAACTCACAGAAGCATAATTTTAACAAGTAAACCGCTGCCATGTGGCACATTGTTGAATTATTGTTTTGAGTAACATAAGCCGTTTCCTTTCCCCTCTTTTTTGCTCCGTACACCCACTCTTAATCCAAACAAGATTATCTTGTCGGGGTTTCTGATGTCTTCTAAAAACGGCTCTACTCTTAGACGTTACCCTCTCCATTTATGCTCCACACTAAGCTGATTCTTTCAAGAAGGTGAACAAACAATTTGAGAGAATGTCAGTTTCCCTGGATTTGATTAATCTCATAAAACAGGACATCCTCTGGTGTCACAGATTTCCAGAGGATCAATATTGACCATGTGAGAAAGTCATTGGGATTTTAAACAAAAGCGTTGTATTTGCTGCCAGTTATCCTGCACCGACTCAAGACTTCAGACATATATACTTAACATACATTAAGTAAGCTGGGCCCAATGGATAACATTAGCATTATGATAAACACACTAGTGAAACAAAGAAAAGCACGGATACTTTGAGCGGTGGATCATCAATCACACAGAAATAAAGAAAGCTTGTGTGCATAGCGTCATCGTTGAGGATACGTGCATAATAGGTGGGATTAAAAATAAGCCACATGCTCCATGTTCCAAAACTGTCTATTTGTACGAATTATATTGACTGTAAATATTGCTGACAGTTTTGGTCATGTGCAAACGGAAGATTTTTCATCTTTCTCTGTTCTTCAAGTTAAAATGTGTAAATGTTGGGAAAAAATTATGAACTGGTGTTAGACCTGTAAAATTTATGCTATGATTTCATCATGCTGTTACATCATCGTTTGGTGCTAATAGTTCAAATTATGTTTTTATATTTTTATTAAAAACAAAAATAAAAAAGGAAGACACCCTGACATGATATTAAGAAATGTAAGTAAAAGTTAAGTAAAAATGAAATCCCGGTGAGAACGTGGGTGGTGCAACAAAAGAAAATTAAGAGAACAGTTAAAAAAACAAACACAAGATAACACTTAAATAACCTATATGTTTATGACAAAATATTTAAGTAAAAACTAAAATACACAGCTGCATGTGTAGTTTACATTTTTTATTGTGTTTTGATGTCAGTTTTTAAATAGAGAGGTAGAACTCAATAATTAATTGACAATTCATGGGGTCATATTGGTGATCTCAATGTTAAAATGATGTAGATATCAAAAGTTGAGAATACTGCAATCCTTTCACTGTGTTTTTCTGTATTTCATCATCACTATTTAGTTACTCTGTCTGCTCCTCCTGCTTTTGTTTCTTCTTCTTTTTCTTTTTAATTGAAACTTCACTGTCTATAGTCTCATTTTCTAGCACTTGATGTTTATCTCTATACATTTCTGGTGATGTTTTTTTTCTCTTTTCTGGAATCGGAGCATCTTCCTCAGTAACATCATTCATTACTGCAGCAGCGCTGGACTCTTCATCCTCACCTCTCTCATCACGTTTGCTCTTTTTCTGCTTTTTCTTCGATCTCCTCGGTTCTTCAACGCTCTCTGTCACTGAGGTCAATGCAACATCATCTAACTTCTCCACTGCCTGATCTCTATTCTTCTCCTTTCTTTTCTTCTTCTTTTTTTGAGACCGTTCCATGGTGTTTGTGGAATCCTCTGTGGAGGCGGGTGAAGATGGTGCATTGCTGCTGACCCCGAGTGAAGATGCTGCAGAGCCGTTTCCCACCTGAGCTCTCTTGAGCTGGGCCATGCGCTGGGCGAAGTACTCTTGCATGGTCAGTGTGCTTGTCACCGTGTTTTGTTGTGCCTCTGGGTTGGGATGATTTTCAGTTTCATTTTCGTTCTCCCTGTCTTCCTGAGAGTCAGTTCCACTGCTTTCCTAAATACAACAAATAATCAGATAATAGAAAACACAGAATTGATTAGCGGAATAGTTTAACACGGTCAATAAAGTCTGAAATTTAAATAAAAGATCAGATTCCAAAACATTACCCTTCTTTAATATATATTTTGTAAAAGAATTGAAAATATAAAGGAGTAGTTAAAATAAAAACTTGTTTTTACTCAGTACTCAATATCTTGTCATTTTATTCCTGTGTGGGGTTTTTTTTATGGAGGCTGGTACCCAAAAATTGGTTCCCCTAGATCTCTATTGGAATGCAACCAATGGTTTTCTGTTACCAACTTTCTTCTAAATATATATTTTTTGTTTTGTCGATGAATGAAAATAAGTTAGGTTTCACTATCAAAGTTTTTTACATTTTATTGATATAAATTCTAATATTAGACTGAATACATCTGTTATCAACACATTTTGTAACATTTTAAGACAAATTGAAAATTAAAAGTATACAAAATAAACTCTGAAAAAAGTTATGTATAAATAAACAATTAACACATTATATAAGTTATGACAATTTTAAAAATATATTCAACTTGAATCCACTGATTTATAAAAGTATCATCCATATGCGGAATATAAAAGTAGTTTGCGTGTTTGTTTATAATTGTTAAGCATCATGCACACACCTATACAGAGCTCCTCCTCAGGTGCATGGGTCCCTAAATACTTAAACAGCAGCTGTCAATCAAATATCATGCCCATACATGTCCGATGACATAACAAAACTGCTGTAAGGTATCAACGGCTAATCATTTAACACACTAGACATTTATAAAATACAACTAAAACCAAAACATTTCATTTATGTTTAACAAAAAAAAAATGTGTAATTACAAAACTTGGAAAAAAATGCTTTAAATTAACCAAAAAAATCTTAATTGTTCTACTACACAAATACAACAATACTAAGTATGTCAGACAGCAGTAAAGTTTATGCAATATTGTAAAACGGATTAATGTTTTTAAAATATAGAATATTAAAGTGCCCCAAAGATAATGATGAACATATTAATCATTTTATTGTTTGTGTCCTCAACTATACATTAATGCCATTAAATCTTATATTATGAATATTAAATCAAAAAGATTCATTATTTATCTTGTTGCTTTGTATCTTTCCTCATGTCTAAAAAACATTCAGATTTAGTTCCGCCCCACTTCCCAGTGTAATCTGATTGGTCAAACAATCTAGTCACTGTAATTAGTCAACCCTGCTTTTAGTTACTGTATTACCACCAGCCAGTTACTTCCTTAACATGTCTTGGACGACACATGACAGAAGTAACTAGATAAGTAAAATCCTGGCGTTTGCTGTAGTCCTAGCCCTCTGATTTCTGAAAAAGATGATAACTCGCTTTATCGTGAACTTTGGGATTTGTAACTTCACAGATTGTGTAGAGGTCTAAACAAAGTCACAAACCATATCTAATAGGAAATGTACAATCTTACAGGCACTTTAAATGGTTGTCTTTATTTTCTTTTATTTCTTATTAAACTGGATATACTCCCCTGGTTTAAATAGACATCAGCGTCAGCCAAGCTCCATAACAACATCTAAATCCTACCGCAAAGTCCGGAAAAACTTGCATGATGAGCGAATGTCACTTGCTTTCTCAAGACTAAATGTAAGCCAAACGGAGTCGGTTATTAGAAATCAAGGGAGAGAAAGAAGCTTCAACCACAATTTACGGATAACTTATAGCACTGGTCACAGTGACTACGTTGAAAGACCACAGAGGAGCGCTTTATATTAAAGCGTGGTCCTGAAATACTATATCACATCGCCTCTCGCTCTCATTCATCTTCATTGTGCTAATAGCCTCCTCAATGCATAATGATTTGCGGTGAAGAATACCTGCGCTAAACCAAGCTGCTGCTCTACATTACACCGACAACGCCAGTGAAACGGCATTTTTCAAAAGATGCATCGAGGGACTAAAGTGGAAAAAAATTGTTGTTTGGGTGCATTTTCCAGAAAATATATACAGTAAGGCTGCAAGAGTTTTTTACAGGCTCAGAATAAAATGCATTTGAAGGCTTTCAGTGATGCCATAGAGGCATTCAACCATTCTATAAAAAATACTATCATTATTGTTATTTTAAAATGCATTCAAAAGCATTTAACTATTATTTAAATCAAAGATAGGATTGATTGTTTTTTACGTGTTTTATGAGACATTGTTGACTGAAAAACAAATCTTAAAAACACAGAATGCAAATCATGGAAATAAAAGGGAACACAATTTTAACAGGAGACAATGGTTCAAGACTAAGGCTTAACACTACAGATACAGAACATTTATAGGTATTCGTTAAATGAATATGTTTTTTTTTATTCTTTGAACTAGTGAGACATTGCTTCCAAATTCATATTAGACACGGTAAGATGTTATTATTGGAGATCTTTGCAATCTCCTAGTCTTTCACTTTGCTGTTCTATAGACAAATAAACTTCTTAGAGGATTTTTTCCCTATTAGGGCGGTCCCACGAACAATGTTTTAAATGTGACAGAGCCAACTTAAAACTTCTCTCTGAAGTCGACAGTTGGACATAAACATTGCATCACAATTGCCAAGAATTTGTAAATACCATCGATTGGTTAAATAAGTGTACTTTTATTTTTATTTTACTACCATTTTACAAAAATAAAGTACAGCACAGTTTTTTTTATGTTGGAATTTTATTTTGACGGCTCGTCGCAAAGTCATTTTCAGTGCAAGTTTGACAGCAGGTGTTTCTTAAATGACATTGAAATATTGCTGGCTCTGGAGATGCAGTTTATATGAGACCCAGACATGTTTACTAGGAATTGCCTTTGCCAAAAAGCCTTAGCCTTTCTCCCTTAAATTCAGTATTCCTCTCACGATTCCTCAGACTAGAAGTCGAGCATCCGAGGCAAGAAACGACTAGGGGGCGTTTTGGAGTGAACTGTGAAATGACTCTCTAGAGAGAAAGAGTGCACAACGAGAAGAGGGATGGAGTGAGTGGGGAAATCCTCTTCATCAGAGAGGTGATGATAGTGTGTGTGGTGCGTTGTCTCGCTGCCTGGGGACCTCCATTAGCCTTATCTCTCTAATGTGGCGAGAAAAACGCTGCTAGAAGCAATCCCTCAACAGTGCTGAGCATGGATCGGGTTATACCACACACATGCAAACAAACAAGCTAAGTTTAACACAAGACTGTATTTACGAGGGCATAAACATGTCCGAGAAAACGTCCTAAACTTTCCCGTCTCTCTTCTCCATTCCTGCTCTCACCCTCTTTCTCTCCTCCTGGCAGATGGGAGGCCCCAGGAAGAGGATGCGTTCCCTGAACTGTGTGCAGCGTTCAGATAAGGGCCTTGCAACAGCAGCTACGGGCTCCTTCCTGCACTGCGCTCCCCAGGCATGGGTGGCTTGGGCTGGGGGGTTGGACCTGGAATTGGAAGGGGGGTATTCAAAAGGCACTGCTGAGGAAACTGAGGAATAAGACATCGGCGCTGACGCCAACCCGACACAGCAGCCCGTCTGCACTGGTTGAAAAAAAAACATAGTCGAAAAGCCTTCGAGTGTGTTATTCAAACAAAACAAAAAAACAGTGACGACACTTTGGAATTTGCTGCTGAAAACTGCAAGTATTTTGTGCGTTGTCAGATAGCCACTAATTTATAACGCTAAAGTAAAATTCCTCCAGTATAGACACGCTCTGACTGCGCTAGTTTAAGATTGCAAATGCTGCGTCAGCAATGCGAACTTCTAGCGTCCGGGGATTAAACGCTGCAATATGCTAGAATAACAGTGCTATATATAAAATTATGATTATTTTTAGTTCAAATATTTTTGCAATACCTGAACAAAAATCCCAGCTGAGGATGTTACGCCAAAAAATGTATTTCTTATATTGTGAAATGTATTGTCACGTGTATATACACAGCAAGTTAAGTCTGCTTCTTGCTTTCGTTTCATAAACGTTACACCTGTATTGTAAGAACCATCAAATCTTAAGGTTTCTTATAACTGCATTGCTGTCTTTTAATCTGATCTTCCTCTGACACTTAACAAATCTCCAAATTACTGCAGTTGGGCTAATTTGGGATGTCTTTAAGTGAACCCAGACTGAATGAAAAACATCTACAACTACAGAAAACAACAACAGAATCCCATCAATTGAAGGAGAAAATCTTTTTCGAATAATTCGCAAATATTGAGGGCTGGAAGCTTTTACCATAAATGACTCCTTTGAGGTTTCCCCAACATAAACTATATACTACACTAAACATACCGGCCCTAAAGCTCACAGGCCGATGAACATTATCGAAATGATATTGGGAAGAGGGCTGATTTTGCGAGTGCATTCTCATTGTCCTGCCACTATTATAAATTTGGTGGTGGCCTGGGCGTATGGATCGAGACCCAGACGACCCAGCTGTCCCTCCCTGATGAGGAGAATGGACCCGACGCACCATTCTTCATACCATTCATGTAGGCGGACAGGGAAACAGGTGGTACCCACGCAATGCGCGGCTAAGCATGGTCTAATGAACATTTTAACATGAGTCTTAATAAAAGATATTACGTGATTATAATTTAATCAAGTGGAACAAAACAAATGGATCAAATACATGCCATAACTTGATTCATGTTCCTTAAATACTTATGCATGTTTAGGTTTGTTAGCATGGCTGTCTTTGGTGCATTTTAATTCAGCATTAAAACGTGTAAATAGCTCCATTGCAGTATATTATTATACATAAAAAAATATATATATTAATTAGAATATTTATGGTGTGTGATGTTTTTTAATGTCAATGTTATAATTAGTAATAGTTATAATAATAACATTTTCATAGTTAGTTCTAAAACTATAATAATAATAATGAATAACAATAGCATTAACAACCACAATAACAATGTCAATATATTATTATTTCATTAATTAAAGTGAGTTTAAACCTTGATTAGGCCATGGTTGAAGAAGGATATTTAAGTATCATTTATAAACATGTATTACAGATACATAATAATAATAATAATAATAATAATAAATAATATATATATAATTTTAAAATATGTCATAGAAAGCCGTTTTAGACAACTCTAACATTGAGCTAGTAAAATATGTTGTTTTTATTATTTGGCAGTAAATATGAGTTTCAATAAAAAGAACATATGATGTTTGAAATGTAAGGATATATATGCTTTTTTGTTAACGTTGTAGTTGATATTATTGATATTGTTATTATTGACCTTACACAGTTTTGTAACAAACAAATTTGTCAATTTGTAACAAACAAAATTATATATTGTCACGATATTCATGGGAATAACAAAAGTTACTCAGGAAAGCTTAAAATATGCGCCAACCTGAATAACTAAGACCTACAAGGAACGCAAACAGTTGCAGTGATGCAGATCTCTCCACCAACCACAGACTTCATTACTTATCACGGGTAACAAATGGCGACAATGCTTTGCATAGGGCATCATCACTAAACTATGCTTGCTTTACAATGTAAAGTGCTTGCCTCTCCGTGCCCTCAGAGGAGCTGATGTGTCAACCCCAAGATGGAGGACGTACCATTTATTCTCTGCCTTGCTGTGATTTATTAGATTAAACCGGCGGTGATTAAATGCAAGCCGGGCTTGTGAAAACAGTGGTGGCGGTGGCGCTTATGAGCATCAGGCAGTTAGCTTCCTCTATTCGTACTGTAATCACCATGCCGGGGCAGTCCTGCCTAGCCAATAATGACTGCCGTAGTTGGCCACTTCAGTAACATATTTTTGTAAATGCAGTTTTTTCTCGTACTAATTTGTACGTGTCAGCTGGCTTGTATGGGCTTCAAGCCAGTTGCCAGAGGGTACGTAGCAGCTCTTTCGTTATTATTCTGTAGCGACAGCAACGCAACCTGTCAACAGCAAGAAGGAAGCCGTGCTTTTGTTTGAGGCAATTAGATGATATCTGAGAACATATTAGGGCTGCCCGGCTTAACAACAAACATGTCTTTGAACACGGGTGCAAGGCGTTGGTTACTGCATTAGTTGAAGTTAAAACAAGCTGGACCACATGGACGCAACGTGCCAGTTTGCACTTTGGTCTGGCGCTGACCAAGCACAAATATCGTCTGGTTATAACATGGTCTTAAATTAGATTTGTGGCGCTTATGATGTAACAAACTTCAACTACAAAAACTTTAAATGAATATGATTCTGCAATAGAAGCTTACAGCATATTTGAAGCTCACGTTTTGCATCATCAGCAGTATTTTAGTCTACTGTCCCCCACCTACTTTCTGACTCCCATGCGACCGATGCGGCGCCCCTTTCAACGTGTTTGCCAAATGGTGGAGCCTCTCTTCCTCATTTGATGAGGTGGTGGCGTTGGGGGAACGGCGAGTCAAGTGGCCAGCAATCTTTCATGAGGACGGGCGTGGGCTGATTCAGAACAGCTACAGGTACCACCCTCTACTCAGATGCTTTGTGTATGGGCTCGTGTGGGAGTGGGAGAGGCCACGGGGGGGGGTCACGCCATCCCCTGGAATCACGGCGAGAGGAGATGCCCGATCCCCTGACAGAAACCATAGCAACCACATATATCCAAACTGCTCAAGCATAAAAATACACAATTTATTACAAATATAACAACATTTATCTCTGATTTAACCAAGATCACGTGCTGGAAGATTTAATATATACTATCTTAACAGTTCTCCCGGTTATTTAAAGTGAGTTCAAATAAAAACAATTATTCTCCCTCATGTCATCAAAACCTGTAAAGATGATTTCACTGGACATGCACCTGGCCCAGAGGTCATTTGTAGTCTGTGTTTAAGCTGTTTGGCTAATAACATAACTTTACATTGATTTTTATTAATATTTATGTATTAAAAAACTTTTATTTTATATTATCATTATGAAATTTTTAGTTTATATAATGTGCTTAATTCATTTCCATGTTGTGGAAGCCATCTATATGTGTCTTTAAACCGTGGTTGTTGGAGATTTTATAGGGGGCTCTGATCGGTCAGTCAGACAACCGTATTTGCCGTTTAACATATTCACAATAAACACATCATTTGATCGGTACCCGCTAAACTTTGCCGATCTTACACACCGATCTCAACTGATGACATGAAGGTACATTTTTGTAGTTATTAAGTATTTTGCTAACACAATAGATCCATTAAATATAACAATTACTGTAAAAATTTAACAAACATATGAAATATGACAAAACCAACATCTATACTATTCCTTTATATCTAAAAAGTTCACTGTGAGAAGCTTACCGATCACCATGACAAAAAAAATCGATACTCAGTGGCAAAAAAAAAATATTTTTATGTAGGTTTGTAACCATTCCACAAAAGTCAATGCAAGTAATGTGATAAAAAGAATTTCAAATGTTCAAATGACAAGAGGGTAAGTAAATAATTACATAAATTTAATAATCAGGTGAACTGTCCCTTTAAATGTGTGTAAAATTTGGATTTGGAGCAAGGAAAGGGCTATGGTAGGCTATAGTATCACATGCAGTATAAAGGTAGGCTATAGTATCTATCTGTTAAATAAAATGGCTTTCCTTTTAGGGGAACCAAAACGATTCGTATTTTGAAATGTTTAAATATTTATTTCTTACATTCTCTCAACGGACATTTCAGCAACATGTAAAAAAAGCTATACCTGTAAAATCTAGAAATATAGTAAAATTGATAGATATCAATCATAACAGCCACAACTTTAAATGAACTGCACAACATCAAACTGTATATCCCTGTGCTATTTAAAAAACACAACCGGTTGCACTTTCAAACAGAAAATCTGGGGCATAATATTGAAACAAAACACCTGATGTGCACATTATGCTGAATAGGCAATATTTATGGAAGAATGTAAGTGGGCACAGCACATCAAACAATTGTTTGAAGCGTTCCACACAGACAGATGGAGTTTTGCACCTAATATGTAAGTATAGGCCTTAGCGATCCACCATTGACGCAAAGAGCAGTGGTAAAAAATGACTAAGTTTCACTGATGTATGAAGCAGGCGGGAATCCATTTATCAGCGGCCCCTCAGCGGTCGCCTGCTCGGGTCCCTCAAGTCACAGGCCGCGACGCTCCCCTTTTGACTGATTAATTAGCCAATCACAGCACATTTTTCACCAGCAGCAGGAGGGTTTATTTCAGCTAATGCTGGGGCCTGGCAAACAGAGCCGCGTTCGAGCAAACTCGGCTCTTTCCTTTGGGCCTGCCGCAGTGGAGGGGGCTACTGAGGGGCTGAGGGAGATAAATCACACCCACTCCTCTCATGACTACAAAGACACTACCCTGCACCCTAACTAAGGCCTACGAGAAGAGAACGAGAGAGAGGGATGGGGAAAAAGGAATAAATAAAAGATATCAAGAATAAATCCTGAAGGCTAAGAAAACAAACACTTAAACACACCACAAAAGAGGAGCCGTTGTGAAAAAAATTCTACAAATGCTGATCACAGACATCACACTTCCAGCTATTCAGAGGTTCCCACGGTCGGTTAGAAGAGTGAAAGGAGGTGATGGATGACAGGCTGACCTCCAGGTGGTGATCCAATCTGACATTCTTTATATTGTCCATCATTATCTTTCAAACTGTGTGTATTTGCAGACAATATAGGAAACGCTAACAATTTATGACAAGGAAAGATTTGGGTCGCATTGCTGTAGTATTTCTACACTTTAAAAAATAATGTTAGAGATAAAAATCCTAAAATGAAAATTCCGTCATCAATTACTTACCTGCTTGTCATTTCAAGCCTGTACCACTCAAATAAAAGATATTTTAAAGAATGTTACCAACCAAACACATGCAGTTCCTCTATTCACTCCATTGAATGAACACAAAACCAAAAAAAATGGGTACTGCTTTCCAACATTTTGAAAATATCTTTTGTACATGTTCTGCAGTGGTAAGAAAGTCATTCATTTCAAAAAAGGACAAGAGTGTTCACAAATGATTTTAAAATCCTTTTAAAGGGATAGATCACCTGAAAGAGAAAACCTAAATCACTCACTTTCTTTGTTGGGTTGAACGGAGAGAAAAATAATTGGACAAATGCTTGCTAACCAAACAGTTCTTGGACCCCCTTGACTTCATCAGTAGAAAGAATGACAATGGTAGTCAAAAATGTTCAACAATAAAAAATAAAGAAATTTTCTACTACTATTTATTTTCATTTATTTCTAATCTCGTTAAACTTTACTTTAAAAAACCACACACACATAGGTCTTTCCATAACATCTCTTTAAATCAAGGTAATGAGAGGTCTGCTGGGAAGGGGTCTTTAAACAGCCCCTACTGTTCATGTGTGTGTCAGAGAACACTGTGACAGGAGATAAGGAACTCGCAGGAAACTCAGAGAGAAAGAAGGAAAACCCCTGGTGCAAGAGAAGGGGAGAGAGCGAGAAGGAGAGAGGTCAGCCAAGACAGAGTAGCAGACCCAACAGTCTTGCCTCTCAGATCCTCACTTACTGCAATTAGGATTCAACAATGGCAAAATCCTAGGTGATGCCAACCAACATCACACAGACTAGCTATGGCAAAAAAAATATATGGAACGGTCGTTATGATTATGTTCTTTTGTCAGGCTATATGTTGTCATGAACCCAGGATGCACCTATGAACCGAAGTGAAAAAAATTTGCCTATATATCAACTCACAGGCACACAATACACACGCAAACAGAACGCCCCCTCACTCCCTTCCTATGCAGGCCTAAATGCCCCTCTTATACAGGGCTTGCCACCAGCCCTTCGTCGCACAGCCTCCTGGGATGCCATTGTGAGCCTGTTCAGATTGGTTTTCAATCCGGTCAATGAAGTCCCTCCAGAGCAGGACAATAACAAACTGCAACAAAACGATTAGCAGAAGAAAAAAATAAAAATAACACACTGCCGGCAGTTCCAATTTTAAGCAAAGCGTGAATCGCTGCTATTGTGTTGTGGCTGCTTCTCTGTAAATGGGTTTTTCAGCGAAGCTAAAGATTCAGGTCTTCAGACCAGCAGCATGTACATTAGCTGTAAATGGAACTGCTGCAAACAACAAAATGGGCAGGTACACGAAAAAACCGACATCATATACGTTTCATAAATATGCATGCGTATCAAATCTTCTAGAGCACAGTTCCTATCAACATGAGGATCAGGTTCCGGTGATGGCATTATAAATCTATAAGAAACAAATTGCTGATGTTAACCTAAAGTGTTTGCTATACCAAAAATGAAAATTCAGTTAATTTACTCAAAACACGAAAGAAGATATTTTGAAGAATGTTAGTAATCAATCAAAAGTGGCACCCATTCACTCTTGAACATGTGTATGAACACAAAACCAATGCATGTGAATAAGTGCCATTTAACACAAAAAATATAATTTAAAATATCTTTTATTGTGTTCTGTAGGAAAAACTCCATGTGATTTGAAATATCACTTTAATTCCATTTTTTAATTATAAATTCAAGTTCAAGCAAAAAAATGTATAATAACTCTTCTTAAAATCATTTAAATGTTGTTGATTTGACCTCCTGCACCTCAGACACCTCATTTTCCATTCATTTTACAGCAAAAACCATCAGCATGTTAAAATTCTCTCAATATATATGAGTTCATTTAGGTGCGCTGTCATTCACAATGGTGCTTGGCAACCAGATCACTAAAAGCAAAACACACATCCGCAAAAAATAACCTGCTCATGAAGAGACCCATCTGTCCATGTACCTGAATGATGTTTCTGTTGTCAAACACACAGTGCAAAGAAAAATGTAATTATAGTTCCTATAAGGACACGCACCACATCGATTCACAAAATAATTAATTTCCCTTGCATCTCACTGCGCAGCACAACTGTTTTATACATAATTATGATAATCTCAGTCATGATATGTTTGATGGGTTTTTAATGCTTTAAGCTATAAATTTTTTTTTTTAATTTTACATTTGTCTAGTCAACTAGAAACTGCTAAAGTGATAAAAGGTGAATAGTGGCTGATTTCTTAATATGCCATAAAACCCATAAATAAACAAAAAGGTGTGTTTTGGTGTCAGCTGTATGTCACATTTATATTTAAGCAGTTGATAAATCCTTTAAAAACATTTCTGTAAACGCATCCAGAAAAGTTGGAGGTTCATGCTGAAAAGAGCTGTGAGTAGACCAAAAGTTGGAGGGGAGGAGTTAACAAATGCCCTACCCAAGCCAACCAACTGATGTCATTAAGAAGAGTTTTGCATTGTTAGAACTGCTAACAGTTAACAGTTTAGATTTCTAAAGACATTTAGAAAAATTTTAGTACCAAAACATTGACGCTACCCATAAACTTGCATTGGTTTTGCTTCCATACAACATAAATTAATGGGTACCGCTTTTTTTTGGTTTCCAACATCTCAGTCAAAAAACATATTTTTTGACAGATGAGATAACACAATTGTAATTATTTTGTTTACTTTCAATTTAAGTGTCAATATAGGTCAGTAGATCGGATACTTAACTTCTAAAGCATCATAAATAGATAATTAACATATGACTGTGTTGAAATAAAAGTCCAAATTCAGAAGGACCCCAAACTAAAATACACACACACAACATGGGCCGGTGGACCTTTCGAATGGTGTGAAAGTTGCTAACACCTATTAGAGCCATGTAAGCCAAAAACTCCTTAATAATCCCCCAAACTTCAAAACCAAGTCTTTAAGATTTCAGGGGATCATCAGCAATTCTTTTTTAGACTGACTTCACTGCTTCCTGTGGCCGGGAGGATGATGGAGGATAAATGTGCTTTGATCGTGCCCACTGGCATACCATCAGAAATACACAGCCTGATCTGACCTGAGTGGTGGTTCACTATAGGGTGAAAGCACAGAGAGGGTACAAATCCTTTAAGGGGATTTACACGGTATCCCAGCCTACAGTGAATCGTATGTGGAGTCAGACTGCATGCTATGACACTGCTGATTACCAGGCACCTGCGTACGGGTCATGTGACATCAAATGTCAGCGGTGCTTACAGGTGGGCTCAAATGTGTTGTGCAGAGGTAACGAAATGTGTGGCTTTCCACCCCTCATGTTGATGTGGCAGAACACTTTTCTTTGTCATATACTTAATGCGGAGTTTGAATGTAGCTTGATAATTTAAATAAAAAAATACGAATATTTCAGTTTAATACAACAACAATAAAGATGGTTACACTGCTTACCTCATCTTTGTTTTTTGCGCTTTGTTTCATTCTTTTCCCAAAAATACATGCCAAGTCCATTTGACTACGGTTGGATAGGTCCTTTCCTGTGGGAAAAGATTAAAACAGAGCTTTTAATAGGTCTGACATTAAACAACACAATACAATGTTTAAATAAACATAACAGATTTTTGCATCAACTTGACTTTTATCTGCAGACTTGGTACTACAAATGTGCACCCCTTGCAAAACACATTTAAAGCGATGGAAATAAACATGAAAAATTGTTTCTTCATTTACTCTGATCTTGTCATTTCAAATCAGTATGACTTTCTTCCGCAGAACACAATAGAAGATATTTTGAAGAAGGTTGGTAACTGGCACCCATGCACTTACACTGATTTCGTTTCTATCAATAGAAGTTAATGTGTGCCATGGCTGATGTTCATCAACATTCTTCTAAATATATAAGTTTTGTTTTGCAGAAGATAGAAAGATATATTGAAGAATGATGGAAACTGGCAACCATTCACTTATGTCATTACAATAGAAATGGATGAGAATCACTGATGTTTGTTCACCAACTTTCTTTGAAAATGTTTATTTTGTTTTCTGCATAAAACGCCAAAAAGGTCTGAAACGAAAAGAGGAAAAATAATTTAAGACATGTATCAATATCGCCTGCTGCACTCTGCACTTTCTTTGCCGAGATGAAAAGAAACCACTTCCGGCCGCAACCTGTCGACAAATGAATATTTTTCTAGGGCCATTGTACTGTGTAAATGTAGTGATTTAAAAAGACAAAGGTCACAGTACGGTTTTTAACTCCTGCCGAGAAAAAAGGTTGAGAGGTAACAGTTGCGTGGATGCAAGGGATGAAATAGCTGAGGAAAAACAAACGGTGCATGGGCAGCCCCGCCTCGCACCTCCCGTTTTCAAGCAGCTCAAAGGCTCCAGGAGCGCCCGGGCGCCCGTCTCGGCCTCAAGTCCTGTTCGTCCAGCTGCATCCTTTTCCTCCGAGCGGCTCCTGATAACGCTTGCTTATTTATTGCTCTAGAACCTTTTTCAGCACGGCTTTCAAAGGAGAGACCTTGCCTTCAAGTAACTTAAGTATCCTGTAGGCAGTCAAAACAAAAGGCCGGGGTGCACAAACTTTTCACAGATCATAGTGGACATCAAGTGGAGCCCACGTATGACCTCTTCACATCTGGCACCACGATCTATAAACCAACAGGGGCTGGAAATACAACAACAGTCGTCCAAATTTGCCAGGACCGTTGATGTTCATGCAGCTATGAAACACCGCAAGGTCACCGTCGGGATGGCAACGAATGTGAAGATACTCTGGCCAAACCAGATTACCAATCACAGCGGCTTTCTCGGATCGACTTGCTAAGCTGACAGGCTGAAATGCTAATTGACAGCCTTACAAGACACCTGGAAAACTTCTAAGCTTTTCCGTTACCAAGAACAAAAAGTGACAAGAACGTCAGTCAAATAAGTAAATGGAGATGTCCTTTTACCAGTTGAAGCAGGAAACTGAAATCAAATATTACGTAGTGGTTTTGTTTCTCAAAAGAAATCAGGTTAATGATTTATGAATCTGCATAATAGCTTGACCCACTCAGGCACACATAAAATAAACTGCTTACAGTTCAACTTATATCAAAAACTCCTGAATCGGTTGATAAATGGGCGACCAATTAAATCTGGGTTACTGGTTTACACATCTTGTGCATCGGAGACGCTGGTACCTTTCTCCTGGTTTGAAAACATCAATCTTGGAAACAAGCGGCCTCAGTGTTACCGCCATCCTGTGAAGTGAAGAGAGGTTGGCCTTTGCGCCAAAAAGATTACTGCACTATTGAATTTGGGACTTCGGAAACATACTTATTTTTCTGTACTACTAGTTAATAATATCCACATTAGTATTACTTTCTTCAGCAGAACACAAAAGAAGATATTTTTAAGAATATCTGTAACTCAAATACATTTACTTGCATTGATTTTGTACAATAGAAGTAAATGTGTGTCACTGCTTTTCAACTATTCAACATAATTTCTACAAAACACAAAGGAAAATAGTTTCAAGAATGATTTGGACAAAAACAAAATACTTTTGGATTTTGGAAGAATAAAAACTTTTTCTTTACTACTAGTTACTTGTGAGACTTGCTTTCTTCCGCAGAACACAAAAATGTTGATAGTTTGAACAAGTGTGCTTGCATTGGTTTTGTATCCATTGGATAGAAATAAATGGGTGCCACTGCTGTTGGATTATTTATTTTCTTTCTTCTGCCAAAACTGGCTGAAGATATTTTAAAGAAAGGTTATAAAAAGACAAGAGGGTGACTAGATTATAATAATTTCTTTTTTGGGTGATTGATCACTTATAAATTAACTTAAAGAGAAAAAAATTTATGTAGCAAGTGCCTGGTCCAAAAAATTAAGCACATTTACTTTCTTTTTAACAACTGAAAAACTGCTAAACCCATTCCAGGCCTTATCTTGGCGAACGGCTTCAGTGAGTCGTGCTCAGGAAACGTATTAAAGGTGAGGCTTTCGATGGGTTTCAAAGCAACTAATAACAGCAAAAGGTGATCCAATCAACAAAGCCGCCCCAGGGGATATGGGTGGAACCACGATGCAACGACAGAACCAGTCAACTGGCATGACAACAAAGCACAAGAACATTATCAGTTGTAACAACTAATGCTATGTTTGACATATTTTCAAGACGGTTACACGGCTTAGTTCCACTTTCAGACAAGCCTCCAGAAGATTAATCAGAATTTTCTAGATCACGTTACAGAGATCAAATGTTGAGAGGCAAGTCTTTCTAGAATTCGTCAAGTCATCATAACGTCAATGTTATAAATCCAATAAATCAAAACCAAAAATACATTTCTCTAAATATCATTGCAAACTTTTAAAAACGCCACAAACTTTATATTCTGAAGGATCAAGGTTTAATAATGTCATGTCAATCAAACCACACCGACAAAGTTTGATGGTTTTAAAACCCTGGAAGACCAAAAAATATCTTATTGGGACAAAGCGAGTCATTTACACAATCAGAGTTGAGCTGACTATTTTTGTATACAAAAGTAGAAAAATACTTTATGAATGCTGTTATGTTGCACACGAAATGAGATATTTTGAAGAATGCAGGACAACAAACAGTCCTGGGACACTTCTGACTCTCATTGTCATTGGGTTGTAAAAACTGCTAGATTACAAGCATTTGTCCAAATATCTTTCTCTGTGTTAACCCAGACAAAGGAATGTTTACAGAACAACTAGGGAGTTATTCATGGCAGAATTTTCATTTTTGGGTGAACTCATTCTTTAATAGTAAGCTTGTCTAAAAACCAAAAAAAGAAGTGATTCTTGAAACAGGACAAAACCAGGCTCCTACATACAACAAGCATTTCTTGTTCAGTATTCATAAACCAAAAGAAGAAAGAAAAGGGAGACGACAACAACATTGTTTTGGATGACGTGTTATCTCTTGAACACATCAAGTGCTGAGTGAGGCCATTTTGAGAAGTAAAATGCATTGGCCTGTGCTCCTCACAGGAAACAGGAAGTCGAGCTTAGGAACGGCATGCTATGCTGTCCTCTCAGGTGATAAGAGACCAAAGGTTTTTCCCCACATTCCAGGCATTTTATAAACAACAATCATGGAAAATTAAATGTTTAATATTTCATCAACAGCTTGATAATAGATTCCCTCCCATAGGACAGAACCAACAAACGTAATGCTGCCCTGATGTACAAACTGGGACAGAAAGGACAATATACAGTAACATGTTTACTGAGAATGTTCATGAACTGTCAGATCAAACTCCTGACAGTTTGGTACGGCAGGTTATTTGTTCAGGTTTGTGACTCACGTGTAGACAAACAGGCCAGCAGCTTGCTCTATGAGTGACTCCCTGTTATTGGGGCGGCTCAGACTCCTGGTTAGGCTGACCGAACAACTTTATCATTCTGATCTACTGCAGCAGTGACCCATGAGCTGCTGGTATACATGCCAAAGCATACAATGTTCAGCTACTGAACACAGGAAGTTATGGATCGGGACCAACCGGGAGTTCTTTGGTTCATTTATAAAGGAAATTTAAAAATATCTAGGTTGAAAAAATATGTCGTGATGTATGAATGCTTTTCAAATTGTGTATGGAAAGATCCCTTCCCTAACTTGATTAATTATCACCATTTAGACTAAACTGACTTCTTTTAGACCAACTCAAATTACAGATGTCCTAGCACAAAGTATGTCCACTCTTAAGAGATATTAATTAAACAGTTTATTTTAAATGGCCAGTTGATGAACAGTGAACTCACCCTTGGTGAATTTCGTGTAATGGACCCTTTTTTTGGATGTCTTGGATTTTTCTTCCAAACTGAAACTCTGTGATTGTTCTTCCATCTGGTCTTAAAGTACACAAAAAAACACTGCATGTTAACAAATATAATAATATTTTTGCCGTTTAAGTGTTCATCCAAAACTGATTTACTCATCCCCATGTCATTTGAAACCTTAACGACTTTCTCTTGCAGTACACAAAAGAAGATATTTTAAAGAATGTTTCTAGCTGTACAGCAGTGGTGCCCATTCACTTCTATTGGGAAAAATAGGCAATAAAAGTGAATCGGTTCTAGATAACAAGATCCTTAAAAATATATTCTTTTGTATTCTGTGGATAGAAGCAAGTCTTACAGGTTTGAAAAGTCAAGAGGGTGAGTAAATAATGCAAGCGAATTTATTCGTGTGAACTCTTTAATTTCTTTACACTATGTCAGCAACTGCACACTGATTAAACAATAGAACATAACAATAGATCTTGATTATTAGAAATAATTAGTAAAGTTATATAAAAACTGTAAAAAAAATATGCTAAATAGTCATAGGACTTGTCACAATTATAACATAAAAACAGGCATATACACTTCTTATTGTAGTGAACGTAAGAAATACTAGTAACATAGTCCATGTTTTTCCACCATAAATGTGAATCCAGCACCATCTAGTGAACATTATGAAATACTTCTAAGAGCTGTGCTATTAGGGGCATAAAATGTTAACTTCTGAAACTGCTTATACTTGATTAAAGCCTAACAATATTGTGCTAAATGCAGTTAGAGATTAACACAAATTGACTCACTGTCAGTGCCGTTCTTTCCATGACAGCTGTTAAGCTCAGCAAGGAGCTGGTTAAAGTCATCCTGGTGGGCTATCCAGTTGTCCTTAAAACACAAAAAACACAAATACAATATGAAACAGGAAAAGCTTACAACAAAGACACAATATAAGAAAAAAATGTTGCTCACCTCATTGCTTACTGAAGTGCCCAGACCCAGGTTGTTGTTCTTGACTTTAACCTTAATGTGTTCGGTAGACCCCTGTTCACTTCTCCCAAGACCCTTCCAGGAAAAACCAGATGGGACACATAAATAATGACACGAACAAAACTCTCACATTTCTCAACAGTTGTTTATTACTGTCGACTACTTAAGCCAATTTAAAGGGGGGGTTATCAAAAAACTATTTTCTTCTAAATGTTTCAAGTTGTTTCAATTCAACATACATAATTCGTTTTGTTTAAGACAGAGAGAGATAAATCAAAGAACGTGCACGTGTCTGTTGATCACAATATAAGATATTTTGAAGAATGTAAGCAAGAAAGTCTGGGGCACTTTTGATTACCTTTAAAAAAATTCTACAATTGTAGTTAATGGTGTCCAAGAACTGTTTGGTAATGAGCATTCTTCCAAATATCTTTCTCTGTGTTTGACCACATCCATCTTAAACAGAGTGTTGATGATGTCAGAATAAATGACATGAATTTTCATTTTTGGGGGAATCATCTCTCTAATGACTGTTTATTGATAAGTAATTAGAACTGATCAGCAATAATAAAGCATAGTATACAATTTTTTATTATTAATATGCTAATCATGTCAATAGATGTCACATTTTGGTAAGAATCACACAAAGACTTTAAGACTGAAGTCTGTTACCTTTCCTTTGGACCACCCCATGCGTTCCAGCATTTTCTGGCCGAATTTGGACTCATCTTTGCTCCATGAACTGTTCCTGGGGTCCACAGACCACTTCTGTTTCCGTCGAGCTAAACAAACAACAAAGTAAACAAACAAAGGGTAAACAAACAAACAAACACACTCACAGACATAACAGACCTGCAGATGAATTGTTTTACACTTTCAAAGTGAATTAAAGGTGTTGTTTCAATAATGCATGTTATTAAAATGCAGTTAAACTTTGACAGTTAACAAATATTTTTGATATTAAAGATCACTAATGACAACATGTTAGCTACCATAATTATGCTAGCAACCATGCTAGCAGCAATATTGCTTATATGTGTTTAACTATGAATTATCAATTAGTTTATACATATGCCAATCGGCAGTGTGTTCAAACATATGATATGTACTAATAACTAAGTAAATGTGTATTAAAATATACTTTTAATGTAAACTTACGTTCAGCTAGCATGGACATGTTCAGGGGTCCTCGAACACATGGAAAAAGGAAGGCAGGCTGTCTTATTTCTGCCTGATTAAAATAAACATGATTGTGTAATGTTACAAATACTGCACAATGTTTTTATATTTGACAATATTAGCAATTGATTAAAAATAGAAAAGCAAATAAAAACAAAAAAATACAACTACTGACGTCAATGATGTGTTATGTTGGTTTTATAACAGCAGATGGCAGGAGTGTACCTCCTGAAAGTATCATTTTCAAGACACAAGTTAAGATTTAACACACACACACACACATACACACACACACACACACACACACACACACACACACACACACACACACAGTACACAGACACACACATACACACACAAACAAACACACACACACACACACACACACACACACACACACACACACACACACACACACACACACACACACACAGTATACACACACAAACATTGTACTCTTAGTAGAAATCACAAAAATAAACTGTTATATTAATTTAAAACATTTTTTAGAAACATGAAGTATTATTTTATATATTAAAATAATTAACTCATACTAATACTAAATAATAAATAAAGAGTTTACAAAGTTTGATTTAATTAAAATTGTATAAATTTTTTTAATTAACATGTATATATTTGTAAAATAAGAAATTTTCTTAAGAAATTTGATAGATATACTTAAGTTAATGAGAATTACTTGATTACTTAATCTCTCTCTCTCTCTCTCTCTCTCTCTCTCTCTCTCTCTCTCTCTCTCTCTCTCTCTCTCTCTCTCTCTCTCTCTCTCTCTCACGCTCTCTCTCTCTCTCTCTCTATCTCTCTCTCTCTCTGACTCTGTCTCTCTCTCTCTCTCTCTCTCTCTCTCTCTCTCTCTCTCTCTCTCTCTCTCTCTCTCTCTCTCTCTCTCTCTCTCTCCCTCTCTCACTCTCTCTCTCTCTCTCTCACACGCTCTCTCTCTCTCTCTCTCTCTGACTCTGTGTCTCTCTCTCTCTCTCTCTCTCTCTCTCTCTCTCTGTCTGACTCTCTCTCTCTCTCTCTCTCTCTCTCTCGCTCTCTCTCTCTCTCTCTCTCTCTCTCTCTCTCTCTTGTTATGCTTGTAGGTGTCACCTTGAGCTAGGAATGTTTTATACAACATGTTATGAAATAATACCTATTCACCTTATAATAAAACTTTGTGCATAACACTTCCTATACACGTGTCATCAAAACACAAAGTCACCTTGACTTCTCTTTCTTATTATTAGTATTCTTGCTCATTTTCACAGAGAAGGTCACAAATTTATAAAAGAGTTAAGATATTGTCTAACTCTGTATATAGTTACTTAATTCTCGAGTTTATTATTTTAAAAGCTATGGGTTTGAGAAATAAGGATGTACGTTTCTTAAAGCCAGTAACACACAATGTGGGTTTCTATAAAATAACATTTAATCCTGAAACCATTTTACCCCCAAAATTCTGAAATTATGATTATCTCTCTCTCTCTCTCTCTCTCTCTCTCTCTCTCTCTCTCTCCCATAGAAGCTGTAATTTTCGAAAGTTCAAGTGCAGAAAATAACAGGTCCAGGCCGCACAAAAACTAGTATGCATCTTTCACACAAACTTGAATACATTCCAGTGCATAAATGAGAGGATTTGTGGCCCATTTTTGGACACGAGATACTTCTTTCAGAATAATGTCATTCATTATGGAAATAAAGGCTTAGCCTGAATACGAGGTTGAAGAGTTCATCTGCTATCTGTGATGATATACAGTGCGGGAAGAAGAGCCGGAATGATTAGTAATGCTCCATCTGTTTTATTGAATTCCCATCTAAGTATTCATTGATCCGACACTGTAGGTTAACACATCCCAGATGTAAATCCCATCAGCAACAACATAAAACTATAGAAAGTGCATTTCAATAAGTAAACTGTTAAACTTTATTTTTGTTACCACTGCACACTATGGATGTATGGATTATTAGGATAGTTGATACATGTTCACATAACAACAGGTTTCTGACAGCTGCAGGGTCTCTCTTTAAGAAACTCACCAGACGTGTTCATACCGACGCTTTCACATATTTCTGCCAGATCTGATATTCAATATGCATACAGTGAGGACGGGGTGAAAAGCATGTTGACATTCGCCTGACTCTCACATTGGTTGAAAGCGCACACATTGAAAGGTGTGTCAACGCAACGAATGCTTACATAACACAACACTCCACAAAGTTCACAAGAAAGTCGTCTCTTGCTCCAAAGCACAGAGACCTTTTAGCCTCAGTGTTCAGTTCTTAGAAACTACAGGGAGCTTTTACTGGTTCTTGGTGCAGGAGAGGGGCAATTGAAGGCTTCATTTATGGATATGCATATAAGTGCTTTACATAGCTGTAGGAAAAACACAAAGATTTTAGATCAAACCCAAACATTTAGATTATGTCAAAGCAAATCACTAATTTAATTTCATAACATAGGCCTGACATTGTCAAACAGCAAGCAGTCAAAAGTCTTTCGTAGGCAGTGAGGCGTGTGTGAGTGAGAAAAAGACATTTCTTGGATACATTACAGTAGCTGTCACGGATGATTCATGACTCCTCAAGAGAACAAAGATGGCTTTAGGTTTGAGATTAAATGCAAACTTCAGCCAAAATAAGATTTCAAGGCGTTTATCACCGCCAGAATTGAAATAATGGAAGTCACCAGTCGTTATGCAATAGGATTACTGCAACAGAGGACATTTTTCAGATGTGAAATGTAAGTTACAAAATAAAAAATGCTTCAACAAAATTAAGTACTCTAGTAAAATTGTTAAGAAAATGATATTATTAAGTGACTTGTTTGGGATGTGTTTAGGTAACCCCATTGCGTTACATCACATTATGCAACAAAACCAACCACGTTATTTGTGTGCACTGATCACACGATCACATGTTGCATGAGATAGAATTTCTCCCACGGTTCAAATCGGCCTCAAATAAAACCTGGATGGTGGTAATACATGACTCATGTTACAGGTGCAGAAAGGGGCATGGCTTTGCTTTTGCCAAGGGCACCAAACACACATACACTGTGCAGTTTGTACTCTGCAATGTGTTTTTCGAGATATTAACGATTAAAGAGTTCCTTACAAATCATAAGAGGTTGTCTCAAAAAGTCAAACAATCCTCATGCAAGTCACAGGTCAAATATCCAACATTATATCAGTATTATTGTCGTCCTACTTTGGAAAGAAACATTAGCCTTTTGTTATTTCTTACACCCCTTTGCCAACAGATCCCTTACATAACCTGCTTTTGCATTAGTAATATCAATGATGTGATAATGAAGACTTATTTAGAGGCTATTGTCAATGGAGAACCATTACCATGGCTAGTCTCCAAGCAAAACATGCTTAAGGCAAATATCTGATTAGAGATATCAAAGACGGATTATAGTTACAAGAGAAGAGCAAGTTTAATGCTTTGTGTATTAGAAAAATGCAAAGTGCTCATTTTCATTCAACATTTTAATGGGCATAGATAAACAAGCAAAATAATTCAATTTTGCCTTGTAAACTACTTAAGATGCCGCAACAAATATTTATGATTCGCAACTTCTGATTTAGGAACTTCTTTAGAAACATCTGATTTCCAAGTAGCAACTGCATGAACTGTATATTAACATTACTATCATCTTATCATTTTTGTTTAATAACCAATAGATGTATAAATAAAACAATACATACGAATAATTTATTATTAATAACAAATAAAAATAACTTATCATGTATGCAATAATTTAAAAAATTGTCTTTACTTTCTAACGCAATATTACTGTTCCTAGCTGTTCCATTTCACTCCAAAGTGCAAAAACTTATGCTTGAAGACACAATTATTGAAATAAAAAAGCTTTATTGACACAAGTTTTGTGGTCAAAAGAACAAAAGATGTGGATGCAAAGCATAATTAAAAAATAATAATTTAAAGTTTTCCTATTTGCCCCTTCACAGGGGATAATATATTCGCTGGAAAGTTTATGGGCATTTCACAAAGCATGGCCTTGTTGTCACTGCAATAATGCATAACAACTTCAAATTTTGCAGGAGTTTATTTGCATGTGAGCAGACTGAATAAATAGATAAGAGTGCACAAGAGAGGAAAAGCAGCCAAGGGGATTTGATAATGCCATTTACGGCCCTTTACATCCCCTTAGGACCTACGTTTAAACCCCACCCTGTTTAATCCCGAATATTTTTGGCTGGATAGAATGTGAAAACAATTTTTGAGTTTCACTGTAACAACTATTATTTTAATGACTCATCATTGACCATGAACCTCTTGCCTTACATCATCACTGCGGTCCTCAGAAATGGTACAGTAAAGCTGTTTCAGAAACAGAAAGAATCCTGAAAACTTTAAATAAAGTCAGGGTGCATATTTAAGAAATGCCACATTGATTTTTGGATTTCCATTTGGATTATTTTGCCTGAAAACGAATGATCCCTCTATGACTACATGTAGAGCACAAGAGGTTGACGTAGGCTTTGAGGTCATTCCATGTTATCTTTTTCACCAGTCAACTTTCAAGATATCTGTGGATCACTGATAAAAACCCACTGAGGTTATTCTGCGTGACCAAGAAAAAGAGAGACGCAATCCTTTTGTATAGTCTAGAATTATACTATATCATGTGCTAGTCAAAAAGGCAAATGACTATTTACAGCTCATGGATCTCTCTTCTCTGTAGCTATCAATCTTTCCGTTATGTACAATTTCTTTGAATGTCCAAGATCAAACTCAGTTTGCTTGGGCGATTTGAGAGTCTGAACCGATGGAGTTGAGCATGGTTTGGACCAACTCTGGCAGATCATAGTCATGCTTCCAACCCCAGTCCTTGCGGGCGTTGTTGTCATCAAAGTTCATGGGCCAGCTGTCAGCTAAAGAGACAAAACCAAAAACTCAGCAAATGTTGTGTTTATTTACCAGGCCTCTTGATTATGAGAATTAATGTGGGGGAATCAATCATACCTATGGCCTGTCGCACATGATCGATCTTATATGTGACCTCCAGGTCAGGCAGCTGTTTTTGGACTTCCAGGGCAAGTTCTTCTGGAGTGAAGCTCATGGCATTGATGTTGTAGGTACGCATACTGAGTGTTTCTGCAGGGGCCTCCATGACCTCCAGAGTTGCCCGCAGACAATCATCGATGTACATCATAGGTAGCCGGGTGTCTGACTTTAGGTTACATTCAAACTTGCCGCTCTTGACCGCATCGTGGAAAATCTGTACGGCATAGTCTGAAACAAGTTTGAAAAATGTTAACTGTTAGTATGCATGAATATTACATGTTGGGACTTTATCTAGGGCCATTTACTGAAGTGGTGTGGTAACTGTAACAACTAGAAAGTGTTTCCTTATAATTAAAATCACCGCTGAGTAAACTATAGTCACAGATACAGCTGGAACCGATCGGGCCGTACCTGTTGTGCCACCACCAGGCTGAGAGTCAGCAGAGATGATGCCAGGGTACCGCAGACAGCGGAAGTCAAGGCCGTAACGGTGGTGGTAGTACTGTAAAAAAATAATGCAGTTAAAGGTTCATTCTCATAGATTTACAGAGTGAAATGCAAAAGTCTGGTTTTTTTAAATCACTGAAGTTTTACCTCCCCCATTAGCTCGGCATGGACTTTGGAGACACCATAAATTGTTCGTGGTCTCTGCACGCAGAGGTCTGGAGTGGGATTACGAGGTGAGGTTGGTCCAAAGGCCCCAATGGTGCTTGGGACAAAGAGCCGAAGACCATGTTCTGCAGCAATGTCTAGGATGTTGTGCAAACCTGAATAAAATATTATAGAGATGAGCCACGATATCAGATCTCGATTTGCAAAGAGACATCATGAAAGATTGAGGTACCAGTGATGTTGACTGCTCGAGCGAGTGGAACGTTAGCTTCCCCGACAGCACTGAGAAGGGCGCTGTAATGTACCAACCAGGTGATCCGGTTATTTACAACGATCTCTCGCAAATTCTTGTAGTCCAGGATGTCCGAGTAGATAAAGGGGCCTGTGTGGATGTGATTGATAAATATTAATCCTCAAATCCGTTATTACATTTGACTATTGATCAAGATTAATGCACATTATGATTGATAAGATTAAGACAAAGGTTTGGTTAAAGAGATAGGTGACCTAAAAGACACAGTGATTCATTTAGTTTATCGTTCATGCATTCTCATGTCAGTTTAATCCTGTATGACTTTTTTTCTTCTGCAGAACACAACAAAACAAGATTTTTTGAAGAATGTTGGGAGCAAAGAACATTGGTCCCCATTGACTTTCATTGTACGGACACAAAATCACTGTGCTCCATAAAAAAAGGTTACATACAGGTTTTGAACAATTAGGTCAAAAAATTATGTCATCAATTGATCATTATTAATATGTAATAACTATGCTAAGTGATATGATACTCACCACTGTGAAAGACATTGCTTGGTGGCTTTCTGATGTCAGAGAGGATCACGTTGTTTTTTCCAAATCGCTTCCTGTAAAACAAGGAAGTCGAGTTTAAAATAGGGTAACAACTTTCTGGTTAAATGTTAAACTCTCTATAATACTAAAACCAAATCCGATTATTTGCATCATACCTCAGCATTTTAGCAAGCCCAACCCCAAGCTGCCCAAGGCCACCTAGAAGAGACGGAGAAAAAACCAGACACATGAGTCATATAATGACATGACAAAACATCAAAGGAATGTGATGTTGCACCACCACTTCCAAAACCACCGGGTTGGTCAGTTTCAGTACAACAGGTGTCGGTCATACCTGTGATAAGAACTTTGGGGTGGTCCGTCTCCGAGAAGGACACCGAGTGAAAGCTGGCATCTGATCCAGAGGTGACCTGACGCGGAGAGAAGCTGATGTTGCGTACCGCAACAGCCAGAGGTTGACATCCGCATGCAGGGGCCAACAGGGCCTGCCTCGCCACCTTACTCAGAACTCTGACAACCGGCATGCTCGATATCTGAAAATATAAAGATTGGGATGTGTTGGTAAATCTATTGATGGCAATGCAGACTTTCACGTCACTTCTCACTATCCTCATACATATCTTGAGTGGAGCGGGACCTAACGGGTCAATCTTGCGATCACAAGGTCACTGGTTCGATTCCCAGGGCCGACGACTGACGTGCACTTGAGCAAGGCACCTCACCCCCGCTTGCAGTAGTGATCTGCCCTAGGTGTGTGTGTGTTCACGACTTGATGGGTGTGTGTTCACTTCTTACAGGATGGGTTAAATGTAGAGGTCACATTTCGGGTATGGGTCACCGAATCTGTCCAAAATGTCCCTTCTCACTATTTCCCAATATTAGTATACAAAATCTAATATAACGATTGCGTCCAACATTTTAGATATCAATGGTCGGATCTATTTGTGGATTTATACACAATATCACGAGTAAGCATGGGACATGTGTTCCCTACATTAAAACTATTTAAACCCCACAGTCACGTGGTGCTTAACATAGTACCGATGACGTCAGCACGCAAATCTCTTTTCAATGTGCGATGTGAAAGCTGATCATTCCTTCAAATCATGAAGATCATTTAGAAATGGCTCAATTTAAGAACTGCCACAGTTGAACCCCGGGGAATTTATGAAAGAATGAGAAGTGTAATTTGAGAGCTTTTATACTGCCCTGCCTTCACAAGCAGCCAATCATCGAGCGAGAACTGTGCGCGTGGCAACACGTCGCACCATTGAGTCCGTCCGGACCTTTAAAAGTCTTCATTGTGACACGTTTGTGTGTGTGTGTGTCTTACACAATTGTGTAGTGTAGATCTGCACAGACACAGCGTGTGACGTCACCTGCGAGGAACTTTGAAAACGCCTGCGTGTAAACGTGATCAAGCTCGCGCGCTCGTGACGTCAACACCCGATGACGGCACACGCCATCATCGGCCTTAAAATCAAATTTTTCAAAAGAATTTTTTATTCATATGTTATTTTATTTTTATCTATTTATTGACGTGCTTTTATGTAAAAGACGCGAGAAAGGAAATAAAAATGTCGTTTTACAAAAATAAATATTTAATAGATTTGAACGAACCGGTTCTAATAAAATATGAATATCAAACATGAATATAAAATATAAATATAAAATAATGCGATTTATTAGAAATAAAGTAAACCGGACAAACCGGCGTCTGGAAAAGATGATGTCACAGATTCATGCAAACGATCTTAAAGCATTTAAATGCATTTATTGTACTCACCTATACACGCAAACGGATTGAGAAAACGCGTCAGAAATGATCCGCTTGTTTAATTCGGCTTCCTCTCTCTGACTCTTCTTTGGTTATCTTCACGATTGCATCAGCTCACAGCCAAGAGGCTTTCAAGAGAAGCCGGCCGCGCTCTGATTGGTCGCTGGCGGAGGTGAGGTCTTAACCACGCCCCCTTGACGTGTGTGACACATGATGACTGAAAGGGTCTCTTTAGGGTGCACGTGTTCACCCCTCTCGATGAATGCTGGCTGTCTTACAGTCAAACGGGGACAGTATGTTTAATTTAAAGAAAAAGGGGGCGGGGACTGCGAGGAAGAGGGCTGTGTACCAAAAAAAATGTTTTTAAATATATTTCAGGTTATTAAATTGTAACTTTAAACACATTAAACAGTTCATAACTAACAATGACATATAAAAGTTTTGCTTTGGTAGTGGTCTCTGTTTTCTCTAGGGTTGGATTTCTTTAAGACTTGCTTTCCTGATGTAATGCATGAGGACAAATAAAAAATTTATTATAAAAATACATAGTGTAAAATATTTAGGAAATAATTGTTTGAAAAAGCTATGTGTTAAATTGTTAAATAAATCGGATAAGAAATAAAAGTGGAAGAATTAATTACCTCTAGAGACTTATTATATTTCATTATACATAATTTATTATTTTGTTTGTCAAGTATAGAGGGAATTTTTGGATATGATGCTTTAGTACTAACTTGAGAGAAATTAATTTATTGTTGTAAAGTGACAAAGATTGTGTTAAAGGCTTTATTTACTGGGCAACTCCAGTATTATGGACGTGACATTTGGACTGAAATATGGACTTGACATAAAAATAACTGTGAACAGACTTAACCAACTGTTTATTATACAAAACCCTTGATGACAGTGTTTAAACATCAGAAAAATATCAGTCTATTTTTAAGTTTTCTTTTTATAAAAGGGTAAATAAACCTGTGTTATGGACGTGACCAAAACGAACACCACATTTTGGAAGAAAACAAACTTGATTTATGTGAAGTAAAATGTCCAAACCAGAATTAAAAATATCCAACAAAAAGCTGAGGGTAATCTGTTTATTAGAACAAAATATAATTGCTATATTTTTATTCTCATGTGTCCGTTTATGAGCAAAATGTAGCGTTATGGATGAGTCAATACTGAAAATCTCTCATTTGACTATTAAAAAGTCATGTACTATAACATTAAAATAATGCAATAACAACTTAAAGAGAGACATAACATTGGTATCGAACAACCACATGTTGACATCTGTGCAATAAATATACTAGAATCCTTTAATAACTAACATTAACTTTAACTTTAATATTTTGTTCTGTTAATCACTTTTTTCCTACTATGGTAAGTATTGGGGGTCAAGCAACTGTTACAATCAACCATCCAAAAGGTTTCATCTTTGTTCATCAGAACAATGACATTTGTAAAAGCTTATTGTAAAAGTTATTAATGACCGAATTTTCATTTTTTGAGTGAACTATCCTCAAGTTTCTATAAAGTTTGTGCTTTTCTTAACACAGTACACCTGCAGCACATAAAAATACCTTAGTTTGACATTTAATGTTGTTTTTTCTTGTACTAAAATGTGTTGCTTACTGCTTGAAACTTTGAAAGCTGAGTGGTTCTCGGAAAAACAACGGAGGAATGTTACCTTTCCAGCATAAAGCAGCCATTCAGTTTGAATCAGCTATTTGTTTTCCATTTCTATATATCACTCTGATCTGCCATCAGAATGATTAAAGCCTTGCTGTAATGCCAAAGGCCTTTTCAGCTACTTTTGACAGCTCTCTCCCAGATCAATTGATCATAACTATTAAAATAGCTTAAATACTCAATTCCATCACTCCAAGTTCAATTGATGCTTGTCAATGACATGAGATCAATGCTAGAACATATTTATGTGTTTCAGAAATGTTTGATAGGGCAAATCCCCCTTTATCAACAAGACTCCCTTAAATGGTTAATAAGCAACTCAAAGTGACACGCTTTAGGCTCAGATAAGTTTGCTTAAGGGGTTATTAACGGTTACTGTTGTGGCTCTTATGCCAATTTGTCGGTCAGACTTTTTATGTTTGCACATTGCAGAGGTAATAATGTGCTTAAGCCCACATATTATTTATAGGAAGAGGTGTGAGGAAATCACTGATCTATAAGCGCAGCATAAAAGTACGTGACTGTGGTCACTTGATGTTTGTGAATATCAATATAGTAACAAAGACACGTGGGAGGTCCTGTATAGAGTAATTTGAAACTTGAATGTATAGCCAGATTGGTACACTTAAGGCCCTTCCCCCGGGAAATACTGTACATCACTGATAATAGGCAGGGAAAGCATGCATTTCTTTATATGGTTAGAGATACTGTATGGTGCTTTAAACAGTATATGTAAATGTACAGTATATCAAATGTTGATGTTAGACTTTTGAAAATGAATCTCTTTCATGATGTTTTGTGGAGATGATTTCAAAAGGTAACTTGAGGAACCTTTCTGTTTCACAAAGTAGTAAGCAAGAGTTCTTATGGCATGTCTAGACACCATTATATCCCAGTTAGTTTGACAATTATTTGCTATCAGTAGTTAAATACTTAATTGTATGTCTTTATTGTGTCATGATGATAAGATACCAACATTTTATCACCAAATATCTCTGCAATGGTTAATGTGAGTGTGGGAACATCAAACATCTGTACATTTAATGGTCTTTAATGCCCAGAATGTAACGTACTTACATACTTAAGATACAATTCTATCAATAATACATTTCGTAAAGCAAGACATGACACAATTATGACAATTATGACCTAAATACAGTGACAAACCTACATGATATGTCAGTTTATCTAACGAAGTGCCTAAATGTTATTCAAAAAAACATGATTAACCTGTAAACAGGTACATTACCGATAGACCCGATAACAATGTCCAGTCTATATTTAGTATCAAAATCTAAATGTAAACTAAACAACATTTTATTCAACCTATCTGCTGAAATGTATAGGCTATAGAAGTCACAAGTTAACGAGAGTAGTGAATATTTGAAATGTTAAGTAAAACAATTTAAGGGGTAGTTTCCCTAAAAATAAAAATTCTCTCAATTTATTTGTACTGCTAAACCCAAAGGGAAATATTTGAAAGAATGTTACCAATTGAGAATTTTGGGACACCACTGTAGAAACAATTTAAAATGCAATTTAATTGCTGCACTGTAGAAACAATTTAAATGCAATTTAAATGCTTCACTTTAGAAACAATTTTAATGCTTCCAGCTAACTATTTTTTCCCAAGTTCTTTATAATATTTCCTTTTGTGTTTAAAAGAACCAAGGGAATGATACATTTTTTCCTACTGTGGTAGTCAAGGGTGCCCAAGGATTGTCAGTGTGTTCAACAGCACAGTCACTTTTACATCATTATCTCCCCTTCTTGATGTTTGAAACTCATATGACTTTCTTCCTACTGCAGAACACAAAAGGATACATTTTGAAGAATGTCGGTAACTGACACAGTGGTTTTGAGTCCATTCATTATAAACATATGTGTATCCACCTTTCTTCAAAATATCTTTTTTGTGTTCTACAGAAGAAAGAAAGTGCATCAGGTTTCAAATGACAAGACGGTAAACAAAACAGAGTTTTCAGTTTTGGGTAAACTATCCTTTTAAGATTAAATCTTCCTTCATTTGCATTCATTTAATATATAGGTATGAAATACAATTATATATGCTTTTACAGATTATTAACAGTATTCTAAATACATTTACAAATATGATTATGACCCGTGCACAAAAGATTGTGTGTGCAAAACAATAAAGTGTGAACTATGCAATATCTTATTCATGTGGTCCAGGTTTTTAGGAAATAGTTAAATAACGTAGGGTACAGTAACGGTCATCCCATTGTCATTCCCTTATTCTTTCCCTTTTAACACCGCTATTGCTTTATAGCGATATTGTCTTTTACACTTTGAGGCACAGGACTTAAAATAAACTATGGCACATGAGTAATCCCTTTTCTCTTAGAACATGTAAACTGCAGTGCACAACTTCTAAACAAAGTCTGTGTGAAATGACACCCAGAACCATCTATGGATGAGTATGCAAGTTGGCATAGTGTTTAAGTGAAAATATTTAACCACAATGACTCATTAAGACAGAAGCGAATCTAGTGAATATTTAGTAAAATCCATTATTAATGCTTGCTGAAGGCTAATTTTACATTGTGAATATAGTTAAGTAATGGAATAAGAAAAGGGAAACATAGGAAGGATCAGGAGGGGTTCAGTAGTACATCTATTGCAAACCAGGAGTGTTGAATTCTCTCAGTATGTTAGGTTAACATATCCTACGGTGTCTGCAGCGGGCTGTCATCTGTCTCAAGCTCGGCCAGCTGCCTCCGAAGGCTGTTCACTTTGTTCTGCAGCTCCTTGTTGTACTCTATAATATGGACCATCTCCTGATAAGCCTCGTCCAAAAACTTAGTGGAGCGATTCCAACGAAGAAATACTCCTATTGGGAAAAGAACAAATGTTCAAATAAGAATGTAAAGCAGCTGTTTGTTTGGAAGTGTGACTGTGTGGTTGTTACGTGTCAAGGATGGTAGTTGTCCAATGTAAACAATGTTAACATTGTACCTATGAGAATCAAGTATAGAATGCCACATCCTCATACAAACATTTTCAAATGCACCTGGTGATGTAGTTGCACTAGTGCTGTGAAAAAGCTAAAAGTGAATTTAGGTTGTGTAACCGTATAGTATGACTGGAATCTTCAATGACGTATGGTATCATAAAACACAAGTGTCTCAGTACCAATACCGATGACCAGTTCTGTTGATGTAAGCGGAGGGCACAGGTCAATACTCACCCGGCTGTGAAATGAAGATTAGATTTACAAGGCTATTTGACAAATGACCTTGGTTTAAATACATGTGCACAGTTTATGTGGAGTTAAGAAAAATTAAAGCCATTAAACTTCCAATGGTCAATAGCATATAAGAAAGTGACATGGTTTTGTACAGAAGTAATGGTAGAGTAGAACAAGGGACACTCTAATTCTCTAAAATGAAAGTTAAATGAACGAAAGTGACACTTAAGAGACACTTGAAACATATGAATGGACATTTAGCTGCCTGCAATGCATTTAAAATTACTTACTGGTCACATTTATTTAAAACATAGGAAACACACCTCTCTGTTACATATTTATTACTCAAAAATTTAAATGTCAATTTTATATCGTGATCATTTTGTTAAAAAAAGTTTATGGTACTTTTTCAACAAAGCAATATCAGGAAAACCAGATCTTAGGTGTCTCAGAACAATACACATATCCTTTTCGATGCTCGCACGTAACCTTATCTACCAGTGTCCTGCTTGTAGACTGCACTGTATTAGCTCATTTTCTATAGATGTTAACTTTATTCTTTCTTTTATTGTTTAATGGCATATAAATGTTTGTCAATGTGTATGTTTTTACAAATACAAAATGATTGTGCACTGTATAGTTTGACAGTTCAAAATGTATATGTAAGATTTATATTACTATCCGAATAGAACATACAGACCCAATAAAGTATTATAAAAGTAATCAATACTATTTTTAATCATCATACACTTAATGTTTCATTTTTATAATAATAAAGAATGAGGACTAGCAGGTTTGTATCTTTGAGTTCCGCTTATGAGAACTGCTCATGTGACTAAAAGTAACCCCCCATGGTTTTACACTGAATGTCTGCTTGGCCGCTTTAGTTGAAAGAGAGGCTTTCACCGCACCTTTAAAATAAAGGCTTGACAAACTCCAGAGGTGAGGCTTAAAAAAAATGAATGGCAAAGAGGTCATGGGGTTCTGTATTTGTCAGGCTTGTTAGTTCCAAATGACCTGTGTTGTACTAAAAGATTTAAAACTCTTGAAACCCAAAGGTTTAGATTAAAATATGGTTTTACTCTCTGATGTTGGAGTTCCAAAAACATGTAACAGATGGCGAATCTCCTCTTTTATGCTTGAAAAACTGTGCAATATTACCATGTCCTATACAAACCAAAACAAAAAGGAAACTTGTTAAATATCTTTTAGATTTAAATCCATATTTTAAAGGGATAGTTTACTTAAAAATGAAAACTGTTTCAAACCTTTTTAAATTTCTTTGTTTATTTGAACACAGAGAAAGATATTTGGACAAATTCCTGGAACCAAACAGTTCTTGGATCTCACCGACTACAATAGTAGGATAAATAAAAATGGTAGTGAAAAGTTCCCAGAACATTTTGCTGTCCTACGTTCTTCAAAATATCTAATAGTTTTAAACTGAAGAAAAATTATAAAGCAATGTGGTCCAAGAACTGTCTAGGTTATAAGCAGTATAAGATCTTTCTCAGAGTTTATCGGAACATTAACATTTATTCTTTGGCCGACGTTTTTATCAAAAGCAGTAGCTTTTTATGTTGCAATTATTACTCAGATGCCAAGTATAACTTCAGAGCAAATGGGGGTAAGTTGTCTTTCTCAAGGACCCTTCAGTCATTGTCTGCTGGCCCTGGGATTCGAACCCCAGTCTTCTGCTTACAAGAGCAATGCTCTAACCACCAGACCACGACTTTTTATTTTTGGGTGAACTATCCCTTTAAAAAATATTTTGTTATATATTTTGTGACATTTGTTTTACAAAAAACCTATTTCTTATATAATTTCCTGTCTTGACCACCTCTACAGTACACTCTCTATGTTTGGGTTGTTTTTTAGAAATAACCAATGACTTTGCTTAAGTCAAATGACAGGCTTATCTCCAGACAACGAGAATGTTTTGAATAGCAGCATGATCCGGGGCATGTTTAAACATTTACACAACAGTTTCATTATGTAATAAAGACAAAAGAATACATAACATCTGAAAAAGATATGCTTCAATTTTGGCTTACGACGTACAAGATGCTGTTCCTACAGTATTTGACATGCCATAGTGGTCATCTACAACAGCTTTCAAACTGGTCCTTCAGCCACCAAACCAAAATGTTTTAGATATCCATAACAAGCTGATAAGTTGAATCAAGTAAAACACATTGAAAACATTCTGTGGGGGCAACGAGTGAGCACTGGAAAACCTTGATTTACTAAACAGATCTTATAATCCATACATAACTCACACATCTCACAGTTCTGACACACACACTACCCCAAACATCACATCACTGCCCTCTACAGGCTTCAGTATTTCACATAAGATCACATCTTTTTATGATGATGTACTGAATATACAGAAGTATGCATATTAAACAACATATTCAGAATTTGACTAAGTAAATATAGAGATAGATAAAAGAACAGATGTTTGTTTGGTGCTCACCCTCCCACAACAGAAGACTCTGAGGTGCAACAGATGGCCAGATGACCAGGTTGTTGGGCTCATAGAGTGGGTTGTGAAATCTCTCTAGCTCCTGAGGTCTGTTCACCCAAGACCACAATGACACAGTCTTCTGAGACAGCTGCAGCTTCACCCTGAAACATAAAAAAAAGGTACTGTAGATACTGTATCTTTTTAATTAAGTGTTTATTATGAGGAGACAAGCACATTGGTACGTTTTAATCTTAAAGATTTGGTTGCTTGTTTTTAAGCTTTTTTTTCAGAAGTTATCAGTGGGATTGATGAACTGTCATTCGAATATAAAGTGACTAAAATTTTACAGAAATTGTGTTTTGTACTTGTTTGGTTAAAAATAGAAACACAAAGCGTGTTATCAGTTGGCAATTTCCACCATTAAATGTAACCCTGACAATTAATATTATAATAAATATTTTTAAAGTGACAGTTCACCCAAAGTAAAAGTTCTGTCATCGTCTAATGACCCTCTTGTCATTAAAAACTCACTTTCTTTTGTTTGCAGAAGACAAAAGAAGATATTTGGAAGAAATTTTAGTATGAAAAAGGGTATCTTCTTTTATGTACAGTAGAAAAAAGTCATGCAGGTTTTAAATGACAAGAGCGTGAGTAAATAACCCAATTTAATATTTGGGTAAACTATCTTTGACTATTCAAAAACACAGTATTTCCAGTTGCAAGAAGGATTGGTCTTCTTTAATAAATGTTTTAAGGTTATTGATCCAAAAAACTAAGTATTTCAGTGCTCCTGATCAAATATGGAAAAAGTATACAGAGAAGCTAAAAACTCTTCTAAAACCTGGGTTCAAGGGTCACATTTACAACGTCACACCAAAAGATCCTACCTATTGCCAGTACCACACAGTTTCAAAAAGTAACACACGTTTAGTCAATGGATGAGAAATGTTTCACAACAACTTTACAAACAATCCTGCTCGGAAATAAGGGACAAACACAAAAAGGTCAAGGCCAGCTGCAGGACGACTGCTGACGCAGTTGAGTATAATGATGGGGTGGCGATCTTTGAACGCGAAAGAAACTTTCCAGGGTAAGATGGATCAGTTACTGTTTTCAAACTGTCAAACTTAGCTTTTGTGTGTGTGTGTGTGTGTGTGTGTGTGTGTGAAGTCTGGTTAGAGATGAGAGGTTATGTATACTGCGGGAATGTGTGTTGTGCAAGGATGTGCACATTATAGTGATAACAGAACTGCATGAAACTGACTGTAAAGGAGGGTAATGCTAACCTCTCTGACTCACTGTTTCCAAGGAAAGTGCCGAACTGCGATGCATAGGCATGTTGAAAGAGGATGATGAGAAATTTCTCATTGAACTGAAAGGAGCAGGGGAACTGACGCAAGATTTGCCAGACACAGTCCAGGAAGAGGAGGAACACCGGAGCTTCACCCCGCAGCTTCCCGTTTGAGTGTGCTGACTGAGCGCAGCGTTGCTGGAAGGGGTGACCGGCCTAAAGGAGAGGGTTACCAGGTCAGAGGTTAGCACATATTTTACAAGGAAACACTAAGGGTCATGTGTCATTTAAAGGGATAGTTCACCCATTTTTTCATTTCAAACCTGTATATCTCTCTTTCTTCTTCAGAACACAAAAGATATTTGGAAGAATGATGGTACCTGAACAATGTCAGTACCAATCACTTCAGTACCTATGCTGTTTAGCACCCAACATTCTTCCAAATAACTTCTTATGGACTGGGTTTACTGTCAACTAAACTACTATTGACTTCCATTGTAAGGACAGAAAAACACCAAGATATTTGTGAAAAATATCTCCTTATACTAGTTTTGAACACCCAGAGGTTGAATAAATGATGTCCTTCCAGTAACCTCTCTCACCTGCAACCACTCTCGTTCAATCAGAGTCTGAAAGCCGCGGATGGTTCTGCATTCAGGATTGAGGATGATCTGGGCCAGAGAGGTCACCTGCAGTGTAGAATCGGTGCCCTCTGTGCCGTGAACAAGCACTGATGCCCCTTCCCTACAAAACAACACAAACAATACACAATAAACTAACACTAGAAGGGAAAATCTAAACTAAATCTCTTCAAATCTTGTCAAAATGCTTTTTTGCATTGTTTTCCGAAACACTATTTATTCACAATTTCTGTCTGACAAGTCTGCTGCCATCACAATCTGAATGTTTGCATTGCCAAAGTAAGCCCCTGCTGGTAGAATCTGCAACTACAAGACCTAAAACATATTTCCCTATTGACCACCATTTAAAGTATTTAAGATCTTTGACAAATAACACAAAAGATTAAGGAGAAATTTCAGATTTTTAGGAGTCTAATTTGAATAGCAAATCCAGACACAAGTAATTAGATCTGAGGTGCCGTCAGCCAATCAGCACGCTTAATCTTTTTCCTCCATCATCCCGTGGTACTCTTATGTGACGTCTTGACCTACTTGACAATAACACAGAAAGATTTCACATCACACACACCTGCACAAACTTGATAATGAACCATTAAAACAGCTGTGGTGGCATGAACCTAATGATGATTACAGCACGTCAACTGCAATAATTACCACCACAGTGAGCTTAACAACAGATGTGTGGATAAACATAGCAACCGTAGCTTTGTAATTGATCAAGAATAGAGCTAAAGCAGGGAAAACAGTTATTAACAGTTACGCAACATGCTAAGAGACACTCGAGTGTGCAAGACAGAGATGTACCGGTCGATACACTGTGCAGCCAGGCAAGCCGTGGTGAGGATTTCCTTTACGTGACTTTGCCAGTTGGAAGCTTCCAGTTTACTGAGCCAGCGATCCATGCTGTGTGACTGATCATTGCAGGCCTCCACCAGCTTTATCAGACTCTCCTGAAGAACACTAGACCTGTGAAAAAAATGTATCAGCAAACTAAAGGAATATATATATATATATTGTTTTAGTCCTCAATTATACATAAATGAAGTGCTTTCGGAACACTACAGAGGCTTTAAGAGTCTATGGTATAAACCTCTCAATCGCTTTATGGATCCTCCTCCACTGTGGATAGTTGGCTTCCTGTTCAAATCCACCTCCGCGGGCTTTAGCCTGTTGTGCCACAGCTATCGTCCGTGTGTCGATGATGTACCCGCGCTTCCCTGCGCAAAGAGTGGCGTTGATCAGTTTTTCATCCTCTTTGCAACGGCGCCCATTTGTTCCGGTGAGTGGCTGCCCTGCTCGCATCATCACCTGAGGATAGCATGGAAGACAACCTGAACAGATCTGTAACAAGCTTATATATGAAAAAAAGAAAAATTCTAAAGTGAACTGACCATGCCGTTTTTCTTATGATAGTAACTGAGCACAGGGAAACGGCCACCGTGCCGGAAGGATGCAGCTTTGCAGAGGGTTTCATCATCAATGACTTTGGGCACAGTCAGAAAGGATGGATAGGAGGAGCACACGCTGAAGTCCTTATTCACCTTACTTAGTCTCCATTCATCTGTCTGAAAATGAAGTTATATATATATATATATATATATATATATATATATATATATATATATATATATTCAGAATATATATATTCAGATATATATATATATATATATATATATATATATATATATATATATATATATATTCAGAATATATATATTCAGAAATCATGAGGTTGTTACTGGTCAGTGTAAAAGGGTTGACCAGGTTTAAACTGTTTTATGAAATACAATCTCTATTTGGTTTACAATTGGAAGCTCACAACATGCAATCTCAAATATTTGGTTTCTAGCTTCCCAGCAAGAAAGTTCTTAAAAAAACTTAACCTCAGTACACTAGAATTATTACAACATTGTTTTTAAAAGGAAGTTGACCTCAATTTCGAAATTCCTAGGAAAGAAAAAGTACCATAGACTCCAGATCTTTGAAAGACTCTTCTTGTTTGAACAACTGCCATCCATCTTCTATGACCTCAAAAAGAGGACGGTAGAAAAATGGATACATCAGTGAGACAGAGTCCAGCGTGGATAGAGCCTGAAAAACAAACATGTAACCTCAACATTGAAAGCAAAAAGGCTTAATAAAATAATTTTGCAGGTTATCATGTTTATTCTTTCCGTTTTACCTCAATTGAGCTTGCAATGTTGAGACACTCCTCCATGCCAGGTATGTCCAACTGAATCAATCGCAGGTCTTTACATTTCACGATAATAGTTCCAAGTGACCCGATAAATCTGTACATAAATGAATTACCGGGTTAAATGCAATCACAGTTGTGTCTGCAACACCTCCTAGTCATTTTCAGCAGAACACAAAACAAGAGAATTTGAAGAGTGTTGGAAACTGCATGACATTGGTTTTGTTTCCGCGCAATGGGTGCTTTTTGTGTATCATCTATTCTCAAAATATCTTCTTCTGTGTTCTCCTGCCAAAAGTCATTCAGGTTTAAAAGGAAAGGGTGAGTAAATGACAGAATCTTTGGGTAAACTATCACTTAAATGCATGAGGTTATTAATGAACTATGTATGGAATCAATAAACAAAATTCATGTTCATTCATAATACGACAACTAAAAATGATGCGCTAGTCTAAATCGTACTACTAAGTTTACCAAAAAAATATGAAATAATTAAATTTATCAGTGCCTTTTCTCAATCGAGTCAATGTTGGCATGGAGCAGCCAAAGCTCTTCTGTGTTGTCCTGTCTAGACGACAGGATGAGGTGATGTCCCGTCAGACAAAGAGTTCCCTCCACCTTTGGCATGAAGGGTCGGTGGAGGACCACACCATCCACCCGAGGGGTCTTGATCAGTTCAGCAAACTCCATCGTTCTAACAAAATCAATGAAATGTGATTATCGCCGTACATGATGAATACTAAATATGTATCCTTATGTAGAAATGTATTATTATTAATTACAAACAAAGCATTTGTAAATAATGTGCTTTATGATAAATGCATTCAGAATTCAGAAGTGATGTTTCCTTTTATTGATTATAACATTTTTATGTCTGAATTTAGAGTCAATTAACTCCTATTGATGTTTATGGTGCACCCTAAAAATAGGGACAACCCTATTTAATGTAAGTATAGCAATATAAAGCATGCATACTTATTCTTAAAATAAGATTTGTTATTATACACATTTACAGATGTAAACTGCATCAGCATAATAATATTACTCTATATTTATTACATAAACAGGAAATCTGCATGTTTTTATTACAGTAAACATCACAGAATCTATTATATGGCGAATAATGAAAACAGACGTCATCATTCCTCATTTTAGGTCGACCATCATTTAGATAAATTCGATAAAAACGCATTTCTAGTAAAGAAAATATATTTTAAAACGCATTCATTTGCATATTTTTGATGCAATAACAAAAGAATTCCTCTCACCTGACACCTCTGGTCACTTCCTGTTCTTTTCTTCTTCGCTGGATTGGCTGACAGTCAACTGACAAATGTGACGTAATGTCGCCACCTACCGGATTGGGTAAAATCATCAGGAGGATTCTTTACAGAGGTTAGATTTGGACACACAAACACATTTACACCTTTATAAACATACTGTGCTTTTATTCATTGAATACTTAATTGTGCATATGTGCAAGTTTATATAGGTTCAATCTGTGTGTGTATGCAGACATACACACACACACACACACACACACACACAAATGCAGACACACGGACACACACACACACACATGCAGACATACATATACACACACACACACACACAAATGCAGACACACGGACACACATGCAGACATACACACACAGATACACACACAAACGCAGACATACACACACAGACACAAACACAAACGCAGACACACACGCAGACACACACACACATGCAGACACACACAGACACACACACACACATGCAGACACACACACACACGCAGACACACACACACATGCAGACACACACAGACACACACACACACATGCAGACACACACACACATGCAGACACACACAGACACACACACACACATGCAGACACACAAACACACATACACACACAAATACAGACACACACTAACACACACGCAGACAGACACACACACAAACACACGCAGACGCAGACACACACACACGCGCAGACACAAACGCAGACACACACAAACGCAGACACACACAAACGCAGACACACACACACGCAGACACACACGCTTGGACCTATACCAGCTTGGGTTTTATAAACATCTAAATATTTTGGTGCTTTTTATTTGCTAATTTATATGTACTATTCACCCTTTCCCTAGTTTGATTGACAGGCGATGGCGGCCGCTGGATAGGAATTGTATAAACATCATTCCAGATGCTCCAAATCCTGTTTTTTGTAAGAAAATGATTATACATGATTCAAACATACAGAATAACGCTTTTTGATACAACTTGTGATTAACAGAGTCGATATATGACGTAATTCTGGCAACACCAGGCCCATAGGACTGATGATAACGTTGCTATTTGTCCAACAAGCAATCTAGGAAGTATAATCAGTGGACTTCAAAATCTGTTTTATGAAAAGCCATATATAGCATTTACCTATATTTTGTTCACTTCGTTTCAGGTGATTCCACAAATTGAAGTGGAAGAGCTTTAGCTGGGTCAAGATGTTCCTGGAAAGATTTTTTTTATTTTTGCCTTATTCCGTCCAAGCTGGATATTACTCTTAAGCCAAAACAAACAAACAAAACCAAAAAAATCTATATTCATTGTAAAAGACATAATTTTATTAAAGTCGTGAGGAAAATTGGGTAACTCTATTTGTATCATCAGTTGTGGTCTGGTGGTTACAGAGTTAGATCAGAAGGTTGCTGCTTTGATTCTCAATGCCAGCAGACAATGACTTAAGTGCCCTTGAGCAAGGCACCCTACGCCCAATTGCTCTGCAGTGATGGTTGCCCAATGCACAGTACTTGTAAGTCGTTAAAGCATCTTCCCAACGAGTAAATGTAAATGTAGCTTGTAACCTTTACTTTAATCAGGAGATGTAAGAGTATATGAATTCTCTTTCAGTGACTAAACAGATTTATGTTTGTTTGCACTGTGTGTTCATGTGCACACCTGTGAGAATCTACAGCAGAGTTCCTGCTGCGGTCTTAGCAGAAGCGTGCTGTGAGTAGAGTGGCCTCCTGTTGAAATGAGAGACGAGGATCTGTCGTCTCTTAAGGGCACTAAGCGATTGCAGTCTCTGCATTATTAAGCTTGAATTACATGTGTGACACAAACCCCACACTTCCCCAAAAAATATGCAGCTCCATTTGCTCTCATTAAAAATGGATGCAGTTTGTGGGGAAAATGCTCTCTTGACTGAGAGCTGATATTTTTGCCAGTGTTACTCTCGAGATGGCTGTGATGCAGAACACACAAAACATACATTTGCAGCTTATTCTGTAGCATGTCAGTGCTCAACATTGAGACACACTGCATATGTCAATAGTCTCTGAGATATGCTTGTTATTCTAAACAAACACTAAGGATGTATGTTTACATATTCAAGGTTTATTCAGCATATTTCAATAAGGAAAAAAACTTTTAAATATTAAAATATAATATAGAAAATATGAAAAATTAAAATATGAAATATGAAAAATGTAAGTACTGAGTATATATTAAAATCTGTGAACCTTTCAATAAAACAATAATAGTATAATGTGAGTAATAAAGGAATTGTATTTCATTGACATAAACTGTCAAATCTGTCAAAATCACTTTGAAAGACTCACAGCATAATGAAACACACGAAAACTGAGAAAAATCAGATAAAAAATATATTTTTAACATTTCCCAAATGCATGTGCACATATTGATGCAGTGTTGCTTAAAAGTTAGAATAAACATGTTTTACTTTGCGTTTTATAATAATAATAATAATAATAAAAATTTAAATTTAAAAAAAATGTTGTTAAAGATATAAAAAATAAAACAAAAACAATTGTTTGAACTAAACACCCTGAATGTAAATTCAGAAACACTTTCTGAAACATTATCTTTTTGACATTGTAAAGATTATCTATCAGATGCAAAACAAGTACATAAGAAATCAAATTGCATGTTTTACTTGCTTTCAAAACAGTGTGTTACCATCACGATGTTAACAGATAACAAAGTTCCTCAGCATATTAGTGATACAACTTCATTTGTGGTCTTGGTTTGTCTTTAAATAAAAACAAGACGCCTCCAAGTTCAATGCGAGGTCAAGACACAAAATGCAGTCAAGATGAAGGTAACAAATAGTAAAAAGAACACATAATAATACAAATTTACTATGAAGAACATATTATCAAACTGCACACCTGTAAAGAATCTAAGGCCTTTGAATTATTTTGTGAATCAATGCCAAACATTCCTTAGCAGAGGTGCAGGACCCGCTTGTGAATTCTTAATTAGCAGCAAATGAACTCCACACTTCCTGAACTGCTGAGAACATCTCGCATTCAAATAAGGAAAGTCAGACGGCCGGTGCAATTAAACCAATATAAAAGGAAGGTTAAAGGGTAATGTGTATCTGCCACATATCGGTTCATTGACATTGTATGCCAGAGTCCTCTAAATTAATTCAGAAAGGATCACTGTAAAAAAGATTATGAATACTGCAATGCCAACATGCCAGTGCCTTAGGATCTAAGCCTGATGGCAGCTGATGGAATTATAGTGTGAGTGTTAGTAATGTAACACTCTTAATCCTGGTAATACTTTTCACAGGTGTTGTGGCTTATTTAATGTGGAATTCTACATTCTAGTAGCATGTTTTGTGCTGTTTAGCTGGCAGACTTGGCATGGGTTTGTTTTGTAATCTGAGTTTATGAACTCCTGGTGCCAATCTGTTTTTCTCCGAATAACAACTGAGGATTTAAATTGTATATGCTTATTTTCAGTAATCAATATAAGATAAATTCATTTGATTATTAAAATGTAAAAGTCATTAAACTCAAGACATTGTAATTGCACATGTAAATTTACAAAATAAATACTCATATTTATGTGTTTGTACTATTTTCCATGATAAGCACTCAGCTCAGATGAGAAGTGGGAGGAGACTTGTGCATCACATTAAGTCGATAAAACACTTCTGTACACCTTTGTACACTCGCTCATGTCTCCTCTGGAAGCCTCCTCACAGTGCAATAAGAGAATTAAGATGTCTTGTAAGATGATTGAGCTCGATCGGATTCCTGGTCATAGGATGCAGGAGACAGGACAGAGGAGAAGTGGAGGAACATTGAGAAGAACCCAGAGGTTAAGGCTGCCAAACACATACATATATACATAACAATCGCAAATCAGAAGAGGGTGAGAATGTAATCAAAAAATGTGAATAATATGGATAAAGATAAATGAAAAATATATAATATAATATAAATGTATACAAATTCCCCATACAGGGAATATGAATTCAAAAATGTTGTTGCCTTTTGTAACATAAGTTTGATAAAGTTTGAATATAAATTTCTTCTTGAAAGTTACTCGTGGGGTACAACTTTCAGAACCTTGCATGAACTATTTAATGAAGTTGCAGAAAAAAGTTATAAATGTTGTCATGTTATTAAAAGTGACAATTACAAACACAACATCCAACAAGTCATTGTGTTTGGCGCATACATTGAACTGGCAAATGTATAGCAAAAGTTTTCTTTATACACAATGCCAATAGAGAAAACAGTGTAACAATATCACATTTATGTTTAATTGAACCTTACCCCCATAAAGATGGCTTGTACTGATGAATAAACCAGATGCAGAATGAATCAGCACCATGGACAGCGGGTCCAAATGCCCTTATATTCTAAATCTAATGGAAACATTTTGGAAATATGTTCTGCAACTTCAGTGGGATGACTCAAACATGTCCGATGCTGCTACTGGAATGGGTTAAACTCACAACAGGCATTACATCATTCAGCAAACCCCTCTTATGAGGCTGCGAACGCCAACACTAGGTGGCATCGCCCATGACGTTGGCATTCAGTCCGGTGCCCACCTTCCAGACGCGTCGGGTGTCTCAGGGATCGGTCCAGCGTGCCAAGGGTGTTCGGGTACCAGCATGCGCAGGTGACCTCTCCCCAAAACCCGCTTGGAAGAGTTTGACCCGTCCGAGGATGCTCAGCCCCTCCGAAAGCGCCCCGTGACTCCATGGGTACCCCATTAGGGGTGCGCTGGAAAACAGGTGCCAGGGAAGTGACGTCACCAGCCCTCGGAAACCGGAGGTGTGAGCTTCGGAGAGCAAGATGGCAGCGAAATCCGACGGTCGGGGGGTCGTCACCGGTTTCGCCCAGCTGCACAACCTGGACGAGGCGGTGGGCGAGGGCGACCCCAGGCAGGGCAGTTCCTTCCACATATGCCACTGCTGCAACACCTCGTCGTGCTATTGGGGCTGCCGGAGCGCCTGTCTGCATTACCTCCGGGGGAAGGGGAGAGGTGCCGGGCGGACCCCCCGGGAGGAGCGCCTGTGGTTGGACTGCCTGTGGATCGTCCTGGCACTGCTGGTCTTCTTTTGGGACGTTGGCACCGATCTGTGGCTCGCTGTCCATTACTACACCAAGCAGGACTACCTCTGGTTCGGACTCACGCTGTTCTTCGTGCTGGTCCCGTCCGTCCTGGTGCAGATCCTGAGCTTCAGGTGGTTCGTGCAGGATTACACGGGGGGCGGATTGGGCACCGTGGAGGGTCTCAGCGCCCGGGGGGCGACAGCTGGCACGAGGGTCGGCGACAGGGCCAAATGCTGTCGCCTATCAGTGTGGATCTGGCAGGCGATCATTCACATTCTTCAGATGGGACAAGTGTGGAGGTAAGCTGGGGGGGGGTCTTGCATAACAGCATTGCCAAAATCTGTGTATGTGCTTTATTGGCATTCTTGGAATGCGTAGTGCCACTGTGGTCTTGGGGTGCGTTTGAGGAACCCCCCATATAAGACCCCCCCTTTTAATGCATCCACATGGGATACGTAATAATCTTATTAAGATGAATTGAAATAATGCGCATCATGAAGCAAAGTGCCCAGTCTGTACAATGTGTGCTTTCACCCGACATGCCATCCCGTCTGATGGTGGTCTGTGGAAGTGGGCACACATTTGGGCATTGCAGATCGTCATCATGTTAAACGTGTCATTCATCAGAAATGATGCGACAGATTTCCTGCAGCAGACAGACGCAGTGACCGCATCCACAGCTCCACGATTGCGCAATTCCTCGATGGCGTTCGGTCTTCTTGATGCTCACGTTCTTGCTTTTCACTTGATGCTGTCTCGCATTGCCAGAAG